>BSBN01001757.1:0-600000 GCA_027924645.1 Cunninghamia lanceolata
TCTCTCCCTCCCTCTCCCTCCCCGTTCCCCCCCCCCCCCCCCCCTCTCTCTCTCTCTCTCTCTCCCTCTCCTATCCCCCCCCTCTCTCTCCATCTCCCTCTCTCCCCTTCCCCCCCCCCTCTCTCTAAACTCAAACACACCCTTCATACAAACAATAATTGCAAACAAAGTGAACTGAATTTTTAAACATACAAAATGAATGAAATATAAGTTAATGCCAAAGTTCAAATCCATCCTTCACACAAACAATAAATATATCAAATTAGGAGTGAATACCAAACACACATTTCACATAAACAATAAGTAGATTCCAAATTAAAACACACTAAACAAACATATTTAGATTGCAAGTTGATTAATATCACAAAACTAATAATTACAATACATACAAATTAAATCAAACATAAGTTAATGGTAAAGTTCAAATCCACACTTCACACAAAACAATAAGTAGAATCCAAACTAAAACAAACTAAATGAACATATTTAGATTGCAACTTGATTAATATCACAAAAATAATAATTAGAATGTATGAATGTATGAATAAAATATAAGTTAATACCAACAAGGTTCCTCTTGAAACCATGGCTTACGGGCAGAGCAAGGTTCCTCTTGAAACCATGGTTTGGGAAATTTCATCCAACAAGTATTTCCAACAAGGCTACGAAGAGAGTATTTCCAGCCAGCCATAACACAGTTCAAATAATAACTCAGTGAAGTCCTACAAATCTGTTAATTATACACTGTGTTTCCAACCACGACATTATTTAAACAATAAGTTGATGAAATCCAACAAATTTTTTAGTTAAGCACTTCAAATCCTCAATCTTGGCATACAAGTCAGAGAATGGGTCAAATTCAGTCTTGGTTGTTGCATATGTTTGGAAGGGCGGGAGGCTAAGGCAAAAGGAATGTTGGGCTTAATAAATTTATATTTTTTAAGAGTGCTATGTTGGCAGTGAATCAAATGGCAATGTTCTTCTGGCATTAACTGCCTAGTATTTTTAGATTCTGGCTTTTCAAGTCATACTACCAGATTCGGATCCATAAGGAGGGAAAAAATACTACAGAGTTGATACCAGAAGCACATTTCCAGTTCAGGAATTTATTTGAAATTAATTTCAATGTGAATCAGACCAAGATAACATTATCAAAAGTACAATGGAAGAACAAAAGCATCTCCAACAAGTTGACACATAACTGAAACGAAGCCAGAAAAACAGAACAGCATCAACTGAAAAAAACTACAATGGAGTAGTACTGTAAGACTCAACCATATAAATCACGACAATTTTCCAGATGAGTTAGTGCATTTTATCAGCTATCCATAGCTATAGCTACCTGAATATTTTATTTTCTTACTAGAGAATTCAGCCATATCAAGCTTAAGAATTTGTTATCTAACATGTTTGGCCTCTACTTCATTGCTGAGAGTGAAATAATAACTGGAGGCTGAAGATGAACGGTTGTTTAAGTTATACCTTTCTGAGATGCTCTAGTCTTTTCAGATGAGAGAAGTTTTATCTTTTCCTTGGCTTGAGAGGACCTTTGGAAGGTCTTATACAACCCAATGCAGGCTTCTGAAAGAATGGATGCTAGAGTGATGTGCAAGGCCAAAGCATGGCAGCTGCATTTGATTCCTTGTCTAAACATTTATTTAGTGAAGATAATATATATATTGCACGCTTAGGTCCTTTGCTTTGGTCCATTACAACAGTTTAGTCATTTTGCAGATTTACATGTCAACAAAGAATATGGAAACAGTAACAAAGGTTAGAAAACTGCAGCATAAATACCAATATGAAAATCAAAGCTCTTAAATATTAATTCCAAGTTGTAGTTTGAAATTGAAGAAGCCTTCACACTTTCATTAAGTTGTGGTGAATAATGCAGGCATGTTCTGCATTCTAGCTTTAAAGTTTGAACATTATATTGCCAAAAAGACTGCATCACAAACTACATGGTGTTTAAATGCATCTGTGTCATCATCTAATTGTCTCGTAGGAAGCATTATGGAAAATTAAGAGAAAAGAATGCCCCTTTCATGAGAATTACAAGGAAAATAAATTGCCTGAGGAAATGCCCTCTATGCTCTTAGAGGCTCAACATGTAGCCTTGCACAGAAAGCATGCACAAGTACAAATGGAGGACAACATTAGCATGCATAGTCGAAGATTCCACAAGGCATGCACAAGTAGAAGCATGCGAAAGTACAATTTTCAATAAAGCATGCACAAGAACAAGTGGAGCATGCCAAGAGAAAGAATGCATGGGTAAATGTGGAGCATTCCTCAGCTAAGGAAAAAGCAAAAACAGAGACAAAACATGTTCACAAGAATAATAAGTTATCACAAGGCAAGAATGCATAAGTACTCATTTAAGACTCCTTAAATAGGGACAAAGAAAAACAAAGAAACACTCACAAGAATAAAATTCGATCACACAGTAAACCATACTAAGTATATATTGTTACCAACAAAATGTAAGGTCAGTACGGTTCATGGATCATATGCAGTATTGGAAGCAGGGGACTAGGACTCTGTCCTCCATTTAGTTATTTGCTAGGAGCTAATATTCAGCTAAAAATCGAAGGAAAACAATTAATTTTTTAAATCTGATTCACATGCTACCAAAGGTCATCAAACAATGTGACACATATAAAGTGTTATCATTCAGATTACACCTTAAGGTTTAAATGAATTTAATCTGTAAAGGGACGTCTCAAAAAAAGTTTTTAGGATGGTATAAATTATTCGCAGGATCAACAGAAGAAGATAGAAGAAAACACTTAATGGTTCCATTTGCCGAAGAGTAATGGATTCACTTACTGAAGAGTACTTATTCCTTGATGATGAGCATGTAGCATGGGATGAGCCAGCTGGGCAGATGAGGCTGGACAGAGAACGATGCAGGGGTTGTTACAGTTAGCTTTTTACCCACTTTACCGAGCGGCTGGATAGAGGCATATATCTAAAAAACAAGAAAGTCACGTCATTAAAAACGAGCAAGTCAAAATGTTCAGAAGACAGAGTCTGAAAATGGTAATAATAAAGAACTTACCCCATACAACGGCATGAAAATGTTGGTCTTGGAATTCTTGCTCCAAATCAACCTGAAATTGTCGTCCCAGCTGAGTCCATACCGAATCTCATATAAATATCCTGCTCGATGGGGGAAGGGAAGCCAATATCAGAATAATGTCGGGCTTCTGTTCCATAATCTTCCATGATCCTTATAGGGTTTGTTACATAATCGGACTTATTTTTGATGTAGCTTTTGTTGGTGAAATCGTTCTTTTCTGAACGGTAACATACAGAAATCAAAATAAACGACTATCTGGTCGATTTGATCTTATCCCATCCCTCAACGGCTATCTCGTCGATTTGATCTCATCCACAAAATCAAGCCAAGCCACCCCACTTTGGTATCCAATCAAAAAAGGTCCACATTCTTCCCCTTTAAAGTATCCTCCATCTTAATATTTAGTTGTTTAGTATTATATTATAAAATTTGTTAGTTGTTTACTATATTATAAAATTTGTAAGAAATTAATGTTATTTACAATATCTTATATATAAGGAGATTAGTTATACATAATTTTATTTATATATTAAGGAGATTAGTTGTATGTAATTTTATTTATCAAGATGATTCATTATAGACTTTACCATTTTAAAAGTTGTCTTAACAATACTTTAGCTTAACTTTTATCTTTAAATTTAATTTTCAACTTCATTTTTAAGATATAAATGGGTTCATTGTTCTTTAACACTAATCACAATTTATTAGGTACAAGAGTGTACATTAACATATATCTCAATTCTTCTTCTTTTTATTTTTCAACCTCATTTCAAGATATATACAGCTTCATTGTTCTTTAACACTAATCATAATTTATTAGGTATAAGAGTGTAAACTAACATATGTCTTAATTCTTCTTCTTTTTAATACTACTTACCAGGAGAATAAAGATCTTCTTAATAATACTTATGAGGAGAATCAAGATCTCTTTTTAATACTACTTATTGTTATGGATAAAACCTCATAACTCCTTAGCAAGTGGCCTTCCCCTGAATTGTGGTGTGGTAAGGGTTTGAACACAAAACCAATATACGTGTTTTCCAAAAACTTATCAATCAATCTAGACCCTAAGGGCATCTTGATTTGGATTATTATTTTATATAGTTTTTCTTTTACTTTCTTTTATCATTTTTATAATTTGAAATATATATAGACCTTCAAACCCTTTATACCGATTAAGTTATTTTAGTAAACACTATTATTATTATGGTGCAAATTACATACCCATGCCCCTTCTCCCTTATGTATTGGACCCACTTTGATTAGAGTGTCATAAATGTAATTACTAGTCTACAAGTGGCATATTCTTACATAAATTTGACTCATGACATCACCATATCTCGATACCATTATCATTCATAGCCTAAAATCAGTCTTGCTCCTAAGATCTCCTATCTGTCACCCTAGACCAAATTCACAGGTTTAGACTTGACCCCATAAGTGCCTAAAAACAAATCTAGGCATACATGGCATGTCCAATGATGACAACACAACCCAACACCCTAGGAATTCATCTCTAAATCAATATCTTATCACATGCATGCATATTGAGATTATTTAACTAGCCAAAATTTGACACAATATATCACTTGAGTATCAAAGAGAAATAGAATAATTTAATTAATGTGATATGGGTAGGTATTGAGGGTTGGGAAGCACACATAAAAGTGTGTGGGGTGTTTATAAGTCGCATTCCAAATCCTCTACATATCTCTTTGCACAATTCAATCATAAAACTTTATCTTTTTTCTACACCACATAGTTTTGGATTTTGTCTAAATCCTAAACAAGCACTAAGCCTAGACAATTCAATAAAAGAGAGGAACCCCAAAAAATAAAGAACAAATTTTCTTTCAAAAATTAACTCAAAAGTTACTCATTTACTAATTCAAGTGCAAAAGATTCTAATGTGACATTTAACTTACATTAAAATTGCTAGAGCTAAACTTAATAGGCTAATTAATAGTATTTGTCCACATAACATTCTTATCTATTTCTTTGCAAATTCTCTTACCTTTCAAAATTACACAAATCATTCATATCATGGTTCTTTGATTTGAGTTCCACAAATCACTCATATTTTGTTTGGATCTCTTAGCCTTGTTTTAGGATCTTACTTTTTTAACCCCCAAATTACACTCTTTCGGTTCAAACTTTTCTTATTTAAAAGCCAAAAAAATTCATATATTAAAAATTTTATAACTATTCTAATAAGCTTGTAGTCTAAATATTTCCATAATTTGGGTGCATTTCTTTCCAATTTGTAATCTATTTTATATTGTGTTGTGTGAATTTTGGCAATACAATTGAATTGCATACCAAAACCAAATTTCTTAATAGTTATATTTTCAATGCAACCTTGGAAATGTTAGTGCTTGTTGAAACAATTTGGTATGTACCTTGTTAAACACTTTTTAATGGTGTTTATTCTTCATATTTGTTCACCTTGATGATCTTTCATGCCACCATGGGAGATAGAATGCCAACAATTGACATAATTATAATGTTGGAGAATTGTATGATTCTAAGCTCTTTTTAAGTAGTATTAATTATGTTTGATAAAATAATTCAACTGAATGTTTTATATGTATATAGAGTTGATAGAAGTAGAACAATTAATATAGTAGTAAAAAGTAAATAAAATAACTTATTCATATTATGAAAAATTATTTAATGCTAAGTTCCAATTATTTAATTTATTTTTTAATATTCCAACAATATGAAATGATTTTTGCATACACCATTAACACCATGCTAAAGAATACAAAATAAGAGCAAGCCAAAATAATTTTGAGAGATGATTATTTAATTTTTTATCAATAGTTATTTTAATTTTAATTTTTTTGTTGCTCTTGATTTTTATTTTGTGCTTATAATCATTTTTAAAAAGAAAACTAAATTCATTTAATCAAGAAAGGGGATTAAAAGAATATTAAAAGTAAATGGGGATTTTAAGGTGTTCAATTGACCCCATGTCATGTGCCATTTTCTTTTGGGAATATATATTATGTTGTTTGTAAATTGTAAAAAATAAATAAAATAACTTATCCATATTATGAAAAATTATTTAATTTAGTTTTTTTAATAATTCAGCAATATGAAATAATTTATGCATACACATTAACACCAACCTAAAGCATAAATAATTTTGAGAGATGATTATTTAAATTCTTATCAATAGTTATTTTGATTTTTATTTTTTTGCTACTTTTTAATTTTTATTTTGTTCTTCTTCCTTCTGTAATTCATGATTTTATTTTTGGCTTCTTCTTTGTTTTGGCTCCTTCCTTGCTCTACTATAACTTATCTAGTTGTTTTTGGTATTGGAGAGTTGTCAAACATTATATATATATATGTTTTAATTATTAATTTTCATTTGTTGGCTATATTTTTGTAATGTTTATGATTATTATTTTAATATGTTGGCTATATAATTTTTTTAAAATTTACTTTTGTTAACACACTCATGCCATTACACTTCACCTTGTGCTACCACTATAGGTTATGCCTCTCAGCATAGTTAAGATTTATCGATTTTAAATTTGACTTAGTTGAATTAAAATGTGTTATGGTCCTATTTTTCTTTAGAGCACTTAAGATAGAATTCAAAAATGGAAAGGAGATTTGAAGTGAGATCAGATCTAAAGTCACATCTAACTCAACTAAGCCCCATTTGAAATTTAGAAGTCTCACTAAGTTTTTCTTAAGCTAAAAAGATTCTTTGGCTTGGTTTAATAGTATCCACACTATATTTCATACAAATTGTAGGGAAATACATTCAGGCATCTAATTATAGGATTATTTACACTATAGTAAGTCCTCTAAGATCTTGATACTTTCACAGTAGGAGGTTCTAATGAAGGACAATCCAGCCATGCAACCAATACCAATAAACACATACACAAAATTAAACTCACAATAAGAACATGATACAAGATATATCGTATGAAAATTCCTCAAAGAGAAAAAAACCTAGCCTTCAAAAGATTCATCATTATAATATTAATTATTAACAATTTGTAATATGTCACAAGGGTGTATATATGTTAGGTCATAGTGATATGACAACTAAAACATATAAAATCTTTATTCTCAAACTTTATAATAAATCCTCATGCTCTTTCCTATGCTTAGAAATCCAACAAGCTTGCTCAGCATTCATCCTCTATCATCATGATTCCAAATGATTGTGGGCAACCAATTTATATTAAACTCCAGCCTCCATAATGATCTACATCAACTGTAGGGTGGTCCAAAGTTCTATACTCCTTGAAAAGTGTTGTCATCTAATGCAAGTTAATTTCTTGGACTAAACCAAATCAATAGAAAAGAAAATTGTGTGATGCCCAATGTTTGCTCCCAAGGGTCCAAGAAGTCTTCACATGTCTTCCTCGATTGTTACAAACCCCAAGTTCTCTAGTGCTAATGGTAAATCTATAATTGCATGATACTCTACAAATTTGATATAGGTCCGTAAACCGAAATAAATCATTACAAGAATCCAATTCTCTTCAAATATGGATATGACCTATAGATACTCCTCAAGAATAGTATATCAAAACTACAAGACTAAAATTCAAAATGTGGAAAAATATGGTGACATCTTCTACAACGAATTGATGAATTAGAATTGTAAATAAATGTTCAATGGTGATGTAGGATTGCTTTTTTCCCCTAAGGATTCTCTTACATTAGATACCTTAGTTAAATTCAAAAGTGAGTCCCTCACTTTCCAGAGATAAGAGGGAAACCTAGTTGGTTAACCTTAGGCTTGGAAATCTAACTTGAATCTTCTTCTGGGCTTCCTCTCCATTTCATAAAATACTCCTCATATTGCCTATTCCTGATGCTTTTCCCAATTCTATATTCTAGTATTTCTTGAATTTCTTCTTTTGTTTGTAGTGGTATTGGGTTTTGTCCTCAATCCTCCATGTTGCTTCCCTCTAAATCCCCTTCATGATACTAGTATAGGTTTGTAATGTTGAATACTAGAGATATACCAAGGTCATCTAGTAACTCTACCTCATATGCAAATGTTATCAAAGTCAAATATCCATATGATTCTGTATGGACCAAACTTATTAATTTTCATCTTATTATATGTTCTAGATAGAAATCTCTCCTTTCTAAGATATACCATCACTTCATATCCTAATGCAAAATCACTATGTCTTCTATTTTTGTCCACCTATTGCTTATACTTATCATTCATCTTCTTTAGGTGATCCATTACCTCTGTATGTACTTTCTTCATGTGTTCAAAAAACTCCTTTGCCTCTGCACTCCTTTTGTCTTGTTTGCTAATATCTCTTAGTTTTGATATATTATTTGGATTGTTCCATTAATAATATGAAATGGTGTCTTTTTGGTACTCCTATTCACTGAATTGTTGTATGTAAATTTTACTTGTGATAAGACCATGTCTCAATTTCCTACCTTTTCTCCAACCCAAGATCTTAGTAAGTTACCCAAACTTTTGTTTACTACTTTTGTTTGCCCATCAATCTGTGAATGGTATGTTAAGTTGAATTTCAAGTCTATTTTCATCTTCTTCCACATAGTCCTCCAAAAGTATCCCATAGACTTAGTATCCTAGCATGCAACATTATGACCTCTTTGAAGAATATATTAGCTATGTGTACCACATCATTGCTTTTGTTATGTGGATGAAGTGCACCATCTTAGAAAATCTATCTACTACCACCATGATTGAATCGTTTTCCCTTTACGTCCTTAATAGGCTCAATACAAAATTCATACATATTTCCTCCCATGGCTTATACAACACCAGTAGTGGTTGGTATAGCTCAACATTTTGACTATTTCCTTAGGAAACTTGGTAAGTCCTACAACCTTGAATGGATTTCCTCACATCCTTGTATATTTGTGGCCAAAAATATTTTTTATTAATTGAGGAAATTATCTTGTCTATCTCAAAGTGTCTAGAAAAACCTCCACAATGCTTCTCTCTAATTAGGTTCTCTCTCATAGAGCTCCTCAGTATGCATAACTACCTTCTATTGAATATCTCAATTTGAATCAAGTAATCCAAACAATTACTTTTTTCTATGCTTATCAACTCCCTATATGCCTTCCAAGCATCTGCAAAATCATGATCAACCTCATATAAATGTTTTAACTCCTCAAAATCAACTACGTCCACTCTCATTTCTGTTACTAAATTATGTCTTCTACTTAATGTATTAGAAACCTTTTTTGACTTACCACTCCAATGTTTCAATATAAAAGTGTAACTCTACATGAATTATACCCACTGCATATGTCTCTGATTAAGTTTACTTTGATTAAGAACTATAATGTTTGACAATTAGTCTACAAAACAAACTCTTTCGGTAATAGGTAATGTCTCCTCATCTTTTAGGGCCTACATTATATCATAAAAATCTTGGTCATAAACTCAATACTACTTTTTGGCATCATTTAACTTCTCACTAAAATAAGCTATTGGTCTTCCTTCTTGGCTTAACACTACCCCAATTACATTCCCACTTATGTGACAATCCACCTGGGATATCTTATTGAAATTTGGCAAGGCTAATATTGGTTATTCTATTAATTTTCTCTTTAACTGTAGTAAACTTGAATTCCTTCTTATCCCCTCTCATTGTTAGTTAGCAATGCAAACGTACTACAAAAACTTCTAATGAACTTCCTATTAAAAAATAGCCAACCCAGGAAAATATATTACCTCCCCTACATTTGTTGGTGTGGGCCACTCTACAATGGCTTTGAATTTCTCTAGGTCTATCTTCAAACCTTCCATTCAGATCACAAATCCCAAATATACTAATTTTTCTCTCATGAAAAGTTACACTTCTTCAAATTGATTTGCAACTTTTCTTCTCTCAAGTTTTGTAGTACTAATATGATATCCTCTATATCATATCCTATTTTCTCTCCTAGTTAATTATAGATTGATAGAATAATTAAAAAAGAGAATTGAATTAAAAATTGTCTTTTGATTTTAATTGAAATGATTTTTTTTGTAATTTTAAATCATTTTCAAGTGATATTGATGGTGTGTTCTGTTGGAGAAATAACATTATTTATTTATTTATTTATTCCTACTTGGGCTTAGAGATGTACATCTTGGTACTTGTTAGTCTTATGCCTTAGTGGATGACTTCCCTTTAAAAAAATATTTGATTTAATAAATAAATAATTGGGAAATTGTAGTGTTCTGCATTGAATTAAATTAATTCTTTTTCTTTTAAATTAAAATTTTGATGTCTATGTTCTTTGAAAACACATGTAGCTTTGTGAATTAGAAATTCTTTGATTTGAATTGATTAAACTAGTAAAAAAAAGATTTCTCTGAATTTGTGTCAACCAGATGCGGATCCATGTGTTAGTTTGATGAATTTACATCTATTGAAATAGGAGAAATTATTTTAAGGAATTTATATTTGTCAAAACATGAGAAAGGAGGAAGGAGATGGTAAAAATAAGGGGTGGGGGAAGAAAGGAAGTTACAGGAAATTAGGATCGAAATTTTAAAAAAAAAAAGAGTAGAAGAATTGGGAGCTGGAACAAGCAAAAACTTATGGGTTTTCAGTGGCTCAAATTTGGCAATATCCTATAGTTTGGAGATATGAAAATGACAATCCTTCCTCTGCAAGTGTGAAAATTTATTTGGACTAATTGAAATTATAGTAAGACAACAATTGTTCTATTTCAAGTTTGAATTCAAAGGTTAGTTTTATTAAAAGATAATTTAATTCTCAAATGATTTAGAATTTGGGTAAATGGAATTTAACTAGAGGAAAGAAATGGTCACTGGAAGTAAAACTTAAGAAAACCCATGATAGAAAAATAGTCAGGTTCTAAGTAATTGCATAAAAATTCCACTTCTGGGTAAAATATAGAACCCTTCTCTTTCATCAAACATTCACTTAGAATATTAGAGTTTTACTATTTAAGATAACATGTAATTAATCAATTGTGTTGAGCCAGTTTAAATGGAAGAGAAATTATTTATATCATGCCTCAAAGCATGCACATAAAACTCTCTATTTTGGGTGTTTAAATGCATAGAAATATTTTTTCCACATATTTGAAATTACCTTTGGAAGAGAAAACTTTAGAATTATTTTAATTGAAACTAGGTCTTTGTTGGGGCAACCAGAAGTAATACAGAACAAAAAAAGAATTGGTTGATCTTTAAATGCCCAAGTAAGGGAGGTGGGAAGGAATTTATTAGTTTCTTTTAATAAAAAAATATAAAGAAAATGAGAAAGGATCTATTCAAATCCAACAAGACATCCCCATGAGCTGGGATAGTGCCTGGAACAGAGAGGGGTGAGCCTCTACAAGATGCTCTCTCTCTCTCTCTCTCTCTCTCTCTCTCTCTCTCTCTCTCTCTCTCTCTCTCTCTCTCTCTCTCTCTCTCTCTCTCTCTCTCTCTCTCTCTCTCTTTTTCTTAAAATGGAAAAAATAGTAAGAAGTCAGATTTTTCATATTTTGGCATAGTATTAAAATGAAATTATGTTATTGTGCTATATTTCTATTTAAAAAAAAACTCTTTCATAAATCATGAGTTTAAATATGGCCAAAAGAATGATGGTTGGTTTAATTTACTTTATTATTGCCATTCCAATTTAAGAATTTAATTTCCAATATAGAAAATCTGAGTGTTTCCTTGCCAAAAGATTTAAAACTTGAGCTAATGCAGGCAAGAAATGTATTTTTGTAACCATGGATAACCCATGGAATTTTAATTATTCATATGCATTTATTTTATGAATAATGATTGTGATTAATACATTTGAAGTGTTAATATTTTGTCATCAAAGAATGGATTTGATAGTAAGGGAAAACATAATACTTTTTCTTTGGTATGAGTAGTATAAATATGACAGATGTCAACATTCCCTTGATTGAAAGGATTTATTAACATTGAAACACTTAAAGTGTTTACATTCTACTGTATTATTTTCTTCCATTATACTATTAAAATTAGATATATTTGAAGGGATTAAATTTTAGTTATATAATCTATGTTTTAGGCATGATGATAGGTGAGGATGTGGATTAAATGCTTTGCCAAGATATAAATTCAATAGGTTGTTGAATTTATTATGCCACTTCTACATGTTTTAGATAATGCATTGCTATATGTTTGCCAAATTTTGCATTAGTTAGAATGCATTTAAACACTAGGTCTTCACAAGATTTCATGCTTGTCAGCCTCAAAGGGCTAATATATTCATGATGGGTTGGGGTACTTGTGTGATAGCATGGGGAAGTCTATCACTTCATGGTAGGGAAGAAGTCGACCCAATGATGCTCTCTCTTCTTTGAGGTATGAAGAAGGAGCTTGAGGTGAGAGTGTTGAATGTCAGGAACATTGAGAGGGGGGGTGAATCAGTGTTCCATAGAACCTTCCATGCACATTCACTTTTAACCATTTACCAATATTAATTAAACAAAAGCACAATATGCAAATGAATAATAACCACAAAGACATAACACATGGACACCATGATTTTTATGTGGAAAACCCCAAGGTGGGGAAAAACCATGGAGAGGATTAGCTCTCAATATATTGCAATATTTTACAAATGATGATGTTCAGGCTCGGTCACTCCATGGGCCTAGAACATACTGGCTCACTGCCATGAAGTACAACTAGGTCTAGCATGCTCACTGCCTCAACTCTGAACCTAGAAAGATTACAATAAGGGCTGCTAAACTCTAATGGTGGATCACTGCTAGACTCACTACCATGTACATGTAGAATTATATAGGAAATTTGAATACTACAAAAGTATCTATCAGTATGCCAGGATGCAGTCTCTTAGCAATTGAATTCTAAATCCTGAGTCATCATCATCACTGATCTTCTAGCTCTTCTCTACTATTCTCATACTCGCATCATTCACTATCATAACAATGTTGCCTCAACAAAAATTCATTGCTCTTATATATCTACATCATGATTTAATCCATAGTCAGGTTGGCATCCAAAATATGAAACGTGTACATTGAAAGATGTAGCTTGTCAGCTCAATCCAATGCATTATATGCTATACGGACCCAAATCCTTGTACAAGTGTATTCATATAGGTTCATACAAATCATTTAACCACTTAAGACATTGATCCATATAACATACCTTATCTGTATGAAGATCAAACATGTCTATCAGCTTCACCCTTAAGAACATACTTGAACAATTTGACTGTCATATCATAAATTACACTGCAGACCAAATGGGACCTCACAAATCATATCCAATGTTCATTACTAACCACTTGACATACCTTCAAAACTATAGAGCTCAATATGGATTTGCGGAGAAATGCAGACCATTAAACAATGTCCCATTCACTATCTCTGTTATACCTCTATTCATCCAGACTTAGATATTTCTTCCAAGTGACTTCCGGAGGAAGTTAGGACTTGATCACTGGAATATAACAACACCAAACAATTATGCACATTATACCTAAGTCACATTTCCAGGTCTTCATCTATGGAAGCACATTGATCCACTTACTGCCCTTACTCAATTTGTTGCCTATACTTAGTCATTTTTGCCAACCGAATCTGAATTCCAGTAAGACCTTCTAGATTTATGTCTTCTTGTCATGCTGATGAGATCTCTTAGCCTTGTTTCCATCAATGACAACATACAAGTCTATACCAGAGTAGTGTCTCTTGCCAATAATATCCCCCTTTGGCATTGATGGCAACACTTAGTGAAAAATGCTTGACTGCTCCCCCTTAGTATATACACTTTATTATCCTACTCCTCCTGAGATGTTTATCCATTTTTCACTGATGTTTTTCTCCCCCTTTGACATCAATGGAAAAGGGTGTGTTTTAGAACCAAAAATTTGTCAAGTCTTCAAAATACTTATGTACTTTGCTCTATATTTACATGGACAATCTTCATCTTTATATTACATGTGTTGAAGAATATCATTGAATATGTTCTTGATCTATGCCAACTTACCATCCCAGCGTTTCTTGGCATTATCCAAAATCTAGATGTGTCCACTGCAGTATAAAAACTAGAGTTTCTACCTTTTGTAAATTTGATGGTGTGGCAGTTTATCCAGTAAGCTATGCATTCAACCACAAGCTTAGTCACTGAATCTAGTTTGGAACTGATCAGTCTTCTCAATTGTCCCATTCTACTCTTTATTTGATACATTTGATTTATTAAATCATTCAAGTCATTGTGGATGTTGATGACTTGAGCTTCTTTGTTGTTGGTTGATTCATGTACGGGATCAAAATTCTTAGAGATATTTATTATTTTTTCTTCCAATTCCTTGATCTTTTCTTTTGTCTTCTTTGTAACTTCTAGCCATGATAAAAAAAATTTATATACATCACTAGCTTCTTAGCACTTTGAATATTCTATATCCTATTATCTAGCTGAGCCTTATCATGGGCTATCAACTTTGTCAACTCATCTAACCTTTTCTCATTAAACTCTTGTCTAACTTTTGTTTTAGTAGATTTTTCAAGAGATTCAAAGTATGTACTTACAGAATGAATTAGTCCCTTGAGTTGACAAGTGGAAGATAGAGAGGTATCCTTCTAGTATGTTGGCACCAGCTTTTCCAAAATGCTGGATGCATCCTTTATGAGTTCACTGTCCTCAATATGGGTCCTCAACATCTCTTTTCTTTCTTTGGCTTGAGCAACTGAGGCAAAGTTGAGCATATGAGTAGGAGACATTGTATCCAAGTTTATTGGACCTTGGATTGACTTAGCCCCATCTAGAACTAGTTCCTCATTTTCTAAGAGTTCTTTTACTGCCTCTACAGTGTCTCTTGCTGCATCAAAGACCACATTTTTATGTTCCTTCTCCGGAGGATTAATGTTTACTACCTTGTTTGTGTCCTTTTTCTATTCATCCTCTATTAAATCCTTTTCAATCTGATGTGCTGTAGAGGAACTGGTTTGAGTCGATGTTATTTATTCTTTTGTAGTCTTCCTACTAATATCATGTCCACTATTTGTTGTTCCGGAGAGACAAGAGTTTCTTTTACCTCACTCATTTGGTCAACTTTATCTGTCTCCTTTTCAATGTTGACTTCTGGAATAGATGTATTATCACCAACATTATTGTTTTCATTGTCAGAGAACACACCCATCGGATCCACTTATGTTGCTTTAAATGGGTGCTTCTTAAATTTAGGTCAAGGTCACTCAGTAATATCAACCACTTATGGAGTTACTATTTTAGAATTTTAATCAGATTATCTAATGGGGTTTCAATGAGAATACCTTGTTCCACTGAGCTAGGGTTTCCTTTCTTCAAATTTCTCCAAACACTTCAAATATTGGTTGTCGCTACTAAAATTCTACTTCAATCTCTCTGAACACCTGATAGCTTCGAGTGCAAAGTGATTTTGAGACTAAACTAGTTCCCTTTTATCCTCCACATGATTTAACCTAATTGTTATTAATGCTTGTTCCAAAAATCTATCTATTCCCTTTTGATAGATACAGTTAATTGAAAATTGCTCCGTTAGCTTATTTTCTTCCATTTTTTCTTTTAGAAGATTTATCTTGTCAAAGTCTACCACATATCTCCATGCTGGATTCAAGCACCAACTTTTTGGCTAGGGGATTTAGATTTTTAACACTGCTCCCCCTAATCTAGAGCTCTCAATTTACTTCCCAGAGGAAATATCTGCACCAGAGACTGATGTGAATCCATTCTTGACTTCACTAGCATCTTTCCTAATCTAAATCTTGCTCATTTCATTCTTCGTTTCTATCAAATCAACCTTGTTCTTGCCTCTATAGGATGGTTTCTTGTTACATTTCTGCATCTGTAGGATTTGGCAAAGTGTCCAAACTTGTTAAAATTGAAACAAACAACATTTTTCTGACCTTGATTTCTTCTGTAATTGGGAATTGGCCTTGATCTACACTGATTGGCCATATGTCCAAATCTATTGCATGCAAAACATTGTCCATTGAAGGATTGACTAATCCTTGAATAGTTTGGACAAATTCTTGACACAATTCTACACTCAATTGCTTTATGACCTATTTTCTTATAGTTAAAACATTGACCAGAGAAAGATGGAACATTTTGATTAATTTTGCTTCTATACTGAATAGCCCTATGACCATAATTATTGCATTTAAAATAGTAACCATTGAAAGATGGGTCCCTTTAAGCATTTGGTTGCTTGGCTGGAGGTCCTTTAGGTCTTCTTCTTTGATTCCTCACTGGATGGTTTTTGCCTCTTCCTTCTTTAGATATGTCTTGTCCTAAATTTGAACTTTCTCCCTTTTCAAATCCCAAGCCTTGTTTATCATTTGGATACTTTTGACTCGCTAGCAACTTATCAAGTTTTGCAGAGCTTATTTTGAATTTTTCTTTGTAGCTATTGGTTGCTTCTAGATCAAACTTCAAGAGCAGAACTTCTTTCCGTAGTTTTTCACATTCCTCTAACTTGTCCTTCACAACTTGATTCAAATATTCCTCATTCTTGGTCTTTTCTTCAATCACACTGAGAAGACTCTCTATAGATTCACTTGCTTGTTTTAGTTGCTCACATAATTCTTTCCTTCTTTCCTAAGATTTACTGATCCGCTCTTTTAATTTTAGAATGCAAATAAATTAGCTTCTTTGATACTCTCCTCTAAACCCTTGATATCATCCTTGGAGTTGTCAAGATCTTCTAAAGCTGCTTCAAATTGTTCATTATTAACATATACTTGATTACCAATCTTAATGCTACCAGGAGGATCCGCTTTAGGATAAGTGAGATACCTTTGTGCTACCATGACTAAACCTTCCCAAATCTTCCTCAAGCTATTAGACTTCTTCCAAGGAACCTTGCTCTGATACCAATTGTTAAATATTAGTAACACTAAGATGGGGGTGAATCAGTGTTCCATAGAACCTTTCATGCACTTTCACTTTTAACCATTTACCAAAATTAATTAAACAAAAGTACAATATGTAAATGAATAATAACCACAAAGACATAACACATGGACACCATGATTTTTACATGGAAAACCCAAGGTGGGGAAAAACCACAGAGAGGATTAGCTCTCAATATATTGCAATCTTTTACAAATGATGATGTTCAGGCTTGGTCACTCCATGGGCCTAGAACTTACTGGCTCACTGCCATATTGTACAACTAGGTCTAGTAGGTTCATTGCCTCAACTATGAACCTAGAAAGATTACAATAAGGGTTGTTAAACCCTAATGCTGGCTCACTGCCAGACTCACTGCCAAGTACAATTAGAATTATTTAGGAAATTTGAATACTACAAAAGCATCTATTAGTATGCCAGGGTGTACTTACTTAGCAACTAAATTCTGAGTCCTGAGTCTCCATCATCACTGATCTTCTATCTCTACTTTTCTATTCTCATAATCACATCATTTACGATCATATCAATGTTGCCTCAACCAAAATTCATCACTCTTATATATCTAAATCATGATTTGATCCATAATCAGGTCAGCATCCAAAATATGAAACATGCACATTGAAAGATGTAGGTTATCAGCTCAATCCAATGCATTATATGCTATACGGACCCAAATCCTTACACAAGCGTGTTCATATAGGTTCATAAAAAAGCATTTAACCACTTAAGACATTGATCCATATAATAAACCTTATACACATGAAGATCAAACATGTTTGTTGGCTTCACCCTTAAGAACATACTTGAACAATTTGACTGTCATATCATAACTTGTACTATGGACCAAATGGGACCTCACAAATCATATCTAATGTTCATTACTAACCACTTGACATACCTTTAGAACCGCAGAGCTCAATATGCATTTACGAAGAAATGCAGACCATTAAACTGTGCCCCGTTCACTATCTCTATTATACCTCTGTTCATACAGACTTAGATATTTCTACCAAGTGACTTCTGGAGGAAGTTAAGACTTGATCACTAGAATATAAAAATGTCAAACAATTATGAACATTATACCTAAGCTACATTTCTAGGTCTTCACCTACGGAAGCACACTGATCCACTTACTGTCCCTTACTCTATTTCTTGCCCATACTTTGTCATTTTTGCCAACCAGATCTGAATTCCAATAAGGCCTTCCAGAGTTATGTCTTCTTGTCATGCTAATGAGATCTTTGAGCCTTGTTGCCATCAATGACAACGTACAAGTCTATACCGGAGCAGTGTCTCTTGCCAACAAAGAGATTGCACCAATAGGACACAAATGATAATGTATTGAAAATAAAATCATGAAGTATTCATGTATGCAAAGATATTACTTAAAAATATAATGAATCAATGTATGTAATATTTGACTCTATTATCAACATTGTGAAATTACAAAATAGTTTGATTTCATAAGTGGTATTTCATATGTATGAAGGGAAACCATATGTTGAATTTCAATATGTGGGTTAATAAGTGTTGTAAAACTCTAATTAATATGAAAAGATTCAGTCATTAAAAAAGTATTTTTGGAATATCTAATTGTGTGATAGAAATACCATGGAAGGAAACTATGAATTCAATCTTGTGGATTTGTATTATTTTATTTCTTATCATAGTGACAATGATAAAATGTGAACATTGAAAATTTTAAAATGATTACATTATATGACATTAATATGTTACTATTAATGCCTTGTATAATTTCTTATATGATTTAAATTTGGTATAACTAATATTCTTAGATTGTGGGACTTGATGACCATGGATATGTGTAATAGGATTTTACAAATCCTTTAAAACTATATGTGTTGAAGACTTGTTTGTTTAAAAATACTTGATGAAAGGTTGTATTGTTGAACTACAATGCCTTTGCACATTACGTAGGAAAGGCCATCATGGATGACCCCTTGAGGCCTAGGTTTGGCCCTTAGGAGGGGTCCTTTTCATTTTTGTGAATTCTTAAAGTTCTTTGGCCAATAAACCAGATTAAATACTTAAGTAGAGTAAGTTGCGGGTAAGTTGAAAACAAATGATCATTTTGATTTATGTTTTTTCATGATGTGAGTGACATGGAAACACCTTCATGTGTGGTTCTTCTTTTAATAGTATTTGTAAACATACGTGGTGTTTCATACAGTAATCTTGTATGAACCTATAAGGCCATGTTGGTTTAAGGGACTAAGTCCCGAGTGAATTATGATTGTTCAATCCTTTAGCTATTCATTGATAGAGTATGACTGATGTGAGATATTCTAGGGATGTAAAAATATTACTCCCTTTCCATAGTAATTATTAATATAGTTATTATTTTGTTGTTATTTATTTGGTTGGATCTTACATAATGATGTGAGATATTCTAGGGATATAAAAATATTACTCCCTTTCCTCAGTAATTATTAATATAATTATTATTTTTATTTATTTATTTGGTTAGATCTTACATATGGTATCCTCTCTCTGGGTTTAGCACTAGGGCTTAGAGTCTACTTCATAGAGTTGCATTTCTCTGAATTTAAACTTTCAGATGCTATAAAATACCACTCTAATAAATCAAAGAGTGAAAAAAATATCAAATAGTAAGTATTACTAATGTTACTGACATGCTTTGGCCAAAGCATCTTTTAAGTCTCTAATGGGTAGGTAGTTTATAAAAAGAAACCTACCCTTCTCTATTGTTCCATATTTAATAGATGCCCATGCTCTTTCTCAATCTCAATAAAGAGAAATGTAGGAATACATTCACAACATATAACATCAACATTGCATACAAGGGCACATGAAAGGTCACTTACACAATTTAAGTCATGCATCTTCACAAGGAAACAATAAAACATTTGAAGAGAAAACAACAACATGCAATTAAAAACATAAGTATACAAATGGATCAACATTCAAAATGATTTCATGACAATATGATATTTTATAAGTCAATTTGTAGTTTAATAATTTTACAAAAATGTCAAGTGGGTACGCAACCCTTTCTAGGGTCTAGTTCCCCAGACAGTTTCTCGTTGACTGCCACCCACTCAAATTTTCTAAAAGAGTTAAAAATAATCAATCAATAGATTAAAGTTATTGTTAAAAAGGAATAAAATTGATTTGAAGTGCCTAATAAGATTTATAGGATTCCAAAACTTGATTAAGAGAAACTACTTCTTGTCATTACATAAAATCTCAAAAATATCCTATTTCAATGAATATAACACATTCAATGACTACAATGAGTTAATGTCCTAAGAGCCAAAGAATATAACACTTTCAACTTGGAACCCTTGTCATTTATGCTAGGCTAATAATTCACTACATACAACATTCAACAAGAAAACCTCTCACTCTTATGTAATTAGTTAAGATATCTTGCCGAGGTAGTACATATTTAAAAAGGACAATATGAAATTACCTTGATGCTATAAATCTAACTAGTTATATAATTTCAAAACTATGTTATTTGCCAATGTGTTGATACTTTGAACTTCCTACCAATGGATGTAAAATCACATTTGCATGTTAGGATGAGTTTTCGAACTAATCTCCTTAATGGAAAATAGCACAAGTTATTTCTTAAAAATCTTCAATATTTTAATTATTCTTATATAGGTCAAGAAGTATTCATAAATAATAATAATAATAACACAAGCCTATTTCTCCTTTTTTGAATAAAGATACAAGACATATATATATTCAAAATGTCATCTATGATATTTATTAAGAAGGATTTGCAATCTTAAATGCTAAGACCTGGAGTGTAATTATATGCAATAAAAGATCAAGTGTCAACTAAGTAAATTTATCTACTTATCCTAGTAATTTTATGTCTAAATAATAAACTATTCCTAGCTTAGCTACCACAAAGAATCTAAACCAAAACTAGATTAAAACCAAAGAAAAAGAATATTGTATTCCATGAATAGGTTAGAAGAGTTTTTAACCTAATATCACCACCTTGTGGCATGATAAAATTATCAAAATAATTCAATATTCAGAAATGAGAATGAAACATTAGTATCTTGAATAACTGAACTAAAATTTTGAAATACTAAAGTGAAAATTTGTAAATATAAAACAAGATGAAAAAACCAAGCATAGTGCATGTTTAAAGCTATATAATGTTATATTATTTCTCGATATCTTAGTACACAATAATAAATAATAAAAGAGATACACACCTTATTCTATAAGATTCCCTCAGAGACAATACTAAAGGAAAGATCATAGAAGACACATAACTGTTCTATAGAATAAAGGGATATCAACATATATGATGCTTTAAGTGCAAACTATGTGTGGATCATCAAGGAGGCTTAAAAATCATTCAAACTATTTGACCTTAGTAGGCAAAGTGCTTAGATATCATTCATAAACTATTTGACAGAGTATGAGCACAAAATGGATACAAAAAGAAAACTTTTTGAAACATATAAGGAAAAATAGTGGTAGAAGACCCGACATTCTATTGTGCATACTAAATCAAGACCAAAGGCTTCAGTAAAAAGATTAATTATTTTTAGTTGGCTTATCTTACGCTCACTTTGGACCATCCTCTCACAAGCCATAATCATAAACTTCATAGTATTAGGGCTTTAAAAAAAGTAATTGGTTATGGTTCAAGGAAATTTTAGAAACTTCCAAGAATATGTAAAAAAAGCAACCTAAAATTTGGTTCCAATATATAATGAAGAGACATCCATAAAGGCATAGTGGAAAGGGGTACACTTCTACATAAGACGAGGTCACAAGTACCCATATGCAAGTAAAATATGGAAGCATATACTAAGCACATGAAGTGTTTGACAAAAATATCTCAAAGAGATGTCATCACCAAGCAATGATTGAAATTTGTTCACACTAGCAAACTAGAAAACTATATAACAGATTGTGCTACCTACTAATCTCAGTGCTATCTAAAAAGTGGAAGGACATGCAAAGTGTACAAGTTGCTTGATGGCAGGCCTCAAAGAGATTTCATCTCATGGAATGTGGTGGTCGCAGGATGCAAAAATTACTACATAGGATTGCTATCAAGAGCTTAAATTTAAGAAAAAATTCTCTAGGTCACATCCTAAGAAAAGAGTAGTTCTTGTTTGAGTTCCAGTGCAACTAAAATGCATAAAAGCATCTTCTTTGTCACTCAAACAACATGCAATAAATTTTTTGCATTGTGGTTATTAATCTTATATAGTATCCACCATTTCAAAAGACTAATTACACTCAAAGAAACAAGAAATCCATGCATTATTAGAGGAATTGGCTTGGAGGACATAGGCAATAGGTAAATTCTGGATTAGAAACACATTCTTAATTTTGTGGAGGAGGAAAAAGAATTATTTCTTTATTTTCATAGTGTAAATTAGCTATGCTTTTTGTTAGATAAACATGCCACAAGAAAGTAACTATCAAGGTTATAAGAAAATCCTTTCTCCAAGCAATAGCCAATGTAAATTTTAGGATAGAGTCACCATATCTGCAACATCTAGAATGCTGGAGGAAAAGCACTTGAGCTAAAGAAATATAATACTTTTTTGTTATAAACCATCAACGAGTCCTTTCAAGGGGTGATGCCACCAAGATCATGCTTAGTATGAGCCAATGCAAGTTTGCAAGTAGGTTCAAAGCGAAACCATCCCACCATGCTCGGAGATAGTCACAAGGCTCAAATAGAAGAATAAAGGCAAGGAATACAATGGCCAACATTCACATCTGTCTTGGAGTAGACACAACACACAAAGCACAATGCAAACACGGTAAACAACCCCACAAGCATAGTGACCCGAGGGGACTCTAACATCTCCTCGGATACTACTCAAGGTACCGTACTAGAGATAGTGTGAAAAATAGACAACTACACGACAAAGAATGGGCATCCGTTAAAGCATATCAATAGTGAGATTAAAAACCAATGAAATAGCTGCTAGAATGAAAATGCAGAACATCAGAAAGAAAGTACAGATTGACAAATTGCATCAAGATAAGTTCACTCATGCAAAATAGCAACATGATGCATATAGCACACATGGACTAAATGATAAATTGCCTCAAATAATGAGATCTCATAATAGTTAAAATAGTAACACATACTCACCATTGAAGTTGACAAGTATAAGCAACTGGGATGTACAAGAATTAGGCTTCACAACATTAACTAGAAGCTCCCAGCCAGCTAGGACAACAAATGGGCACAAGAATAGTAGGAAAGTGTGCCTCAAAACATATTATTTTTTAAAAGACAGTATGCCAGTTTCGTAAACATAACAAGCCACTTGAGCAATTGACAGAATGTTCCCAATATGATGGTCTTTCACAAGATAAAATGATTTCAAATACAACAAGATATATTTGTTTTCAACATGATACAACTGTTAAGAAAAATGCACATGGATGGAGTGAAGTCTGAAACCCCAACAAAAGGGCGGTAATAGTGCCCAAGACTATCATTAAAAGCCTCAAAAAATGTGGCCTCAAGGGGACAAGGAATGTAGGAAGCAAAACCTAAAAACATGATCTGTTTTACAAAATAACTCAAGAGATGATGTCCCATGGACAGCAATGATTGCAGGTTATACACAAAATAGATTTGTTAAAAAGGCTTTAGAAAACTTTTAAGTAAAAGAAATTTGATTGTTAGATGGCTTCCAATCGAATGAGCCATGAGAGACAATTGGACTCCAATATAATGACCTGTCACCCCCCTTACCCTCAGCTTAAAAAAATAAATTATATCACAGGGTTGGATTTATGCGTTGGCTCCTCTATATATCTTCAATTATTGCAGACCTAAAATTTTAAGTCTACTAAAATGGGAGCTTGGTAACATGATTCAAACATCCATCAAAATATAGACAAGCCACTTGAACTGTCTGACAGAATGCCTCAACAAGTTGTCATCTGAAGGAATTGTTGGAATTAGAGGTGACAACTGAGAGGGGGGGTGAATCAGTTGTCTCAAAACTTTAAAACTTGTCATAGTTAGTTCTTCTTTACTACTTCATTAATAGATTAATAATATTATCATGAAAAGCAAGAATCAACAACACATGAGCAAAAGTAGAAATAACACATTTGACACCAAGATTTTTGACATGGAAACCCGGTTAAGCCAAAAACCATGGTGGGGGTTAATCCACAAAGATTATACTCTATTAAAAGTATTACAATGGAGAATGCACATGCATTCAGACTCACTACCTAGAGCTCATTGCTCAAAAGAAGGCTCACTATCTATAAAAGGCTCACTGCCTATAGAAATAAGATTACAATGAATTTGAACTGATAATTAGCATCTACTAATGCAAGGATTCAATTCTAGTTAAGCATATAATACTAACTTGATACACTTCATTCACACTCTACTCTGTTTACTGTTCTGCTAACATCTGAACCTTAGATCTCTACCCTTTTCATACTTATTCCATAGTCGCATCACACACACACAAAATCACTTAAATCCATCTGCGATATCTATCCACATCATGATATTCAATCACTTTTCAGTTGGCTTCAAGAACACTTAGAACTTTGTTGAAGACTCTGTTCTGTCAGCTAAATCCATGCATAACTTGTAATGTGGACCAAAACTTGTATTCATGAATCATCAATCATGTCGGCCACTATCACTGATCATCATAAATCATCCAACTAACAACTTCCATTTATCTGAAATCAAGATCAATTTCAAGGTCGGCCCATTCTTCTACTGTCTGCACTGTCAAACTATAACCCCATACTCAGATGCAAATAACTTTTGAATCCTTCATCACCGGAGGTTAAAATTCTAGATTTAGATTACCCTGACAATCCTTATGACTCCTCTAGATCTACAGCATACTCTGATTTACCACCGGAGAGATCTGGACCAAGATACCGGACCCTGTCACATGCTCTGTTTCTAGCTACCTGGACTTAGATAAATTCTGATTCTGACTTCCGGTATGAACAAATTATATTATGTGGATGAGTGGAATAGTCTTAGCTTCCATCAATGACAACACCTGTCATGCGAAGCAGTGTCTCTTGCCAACAATCTCCTCCTTTGGTATTGATGGCTACTTAGTGAAAAATGACTAAGTGTTACTCCCCCTTACTCTATACTCTTATGCTCTCCACTGATTCCATAGCTCCCCCTTTGCTGGATTCCTCCTTTTTCACTATTCTTCACTCCCCCTTTGACATCAATGGCAAAGGATGGGGTATGCAAGCCAAAATTCTATATATAGTGCCGCATATGTACACCCAATCAATAAGTTATATTTACATAAACTTGAGAATATCTACAAAACTACTTTTCAATTCCTCAAGTTTAGAGGCCCAACTTCTTTTCATGCCATCCAAAATTGAGATGTGTCCACTCAGAAGAAATGGGTATGCTTCTGCCTTTGTCAAATCTGGAGGATCACTTTTCTAAACTGTAGTTTGAGCTTCTAATAATGCATTAAACATTATTTCTAACTTGGGTGTAATCAATCCCCGGAGCTCACACATTCTCTTCACAATATTGCCTTTTTCTTTAACAAGCTTCTTTATTTCATCGATCAAGCTGATTACTTGACATTCCTGACTTGTAGGAGAAACTATTAGAGGATCAAAATTTTGAGATAGATTGGACAATTTTTGTTCTTTCTCCTTTATCTTCTTCTCAATATCCTTATTGACTTTGGGCCAGGATAGACAAAATTTGTATATATCACCTCCATCAATTAGAGCATTTTGAATACTCTTTATACTCATACCAAGTATCATCCTATCATTCCTTATTAGGCTCTTTATTTCACTAAATTTCTTATTCAAAAATTAATTTTTGACTTTAGTCTCTATAGACTTCTCAAAAGACTCAAAATGTGTACTTACAGAACTTACAAGATTCTTCAAATTTCTAGAAGGAGAGTCAAAAGGATTCTTCTAGAAGGTTGGCATTATCTTCCCCAATACTCTAGTTGTAAGGCCTAGCAGGTCACTACCCTCAATGTGAGATCTCAACATCTTTTCTCTTTCTTTGGCTTGTGTGAAGGATGCTATCTTCATTACTTGAACTGGAGAGAGAGCATCTAGATTGATTGGTCCTTGAAATAGCTCTGGTTCATCAAACTCAAACATTTCTTTACTTAGGAGACTTTTTACTGCATCTGTAGTGTCTCTTGCCACAATTCCTAAACCACTTTCCTTTCCTTGAGATTTGTCAATGTTAGTATTAGGACTAATTTATTTAGATGCATCAACATTTATACCATCTTCTTCTATTTTATCTTCCTTACCTTCTTCTTTCTCTTCCTCTATTTTACCTTTCTCTATGACATCTGTAGGGGAATTCTTTCCTATGTCCTTACCATCTATAATCTAATCAGAAGGATTTTGTGTAGCAGCAGTAATCTCAACACTATCTTCTTTTCCAGATTAATCAGGAGGAGTTAGAGTATCTCCTACATCAACAATTTTATCCACCATCTCTATGTCTTGTTTGTTTATTTGCTCCTCTACTAGAACAGAGGAGTCATCAACTTGAGTTTGTTGCTCACTGATGTTTACTTTTTCAACTTCCAGAATTGATAAATCAATCCCATCATCTATCTCCTCATAGGTTTACTCTGGAGGATCTAGAGTATCATCTTGGTAATCGTTTCCTTTTCTAGTTTATTCTTTTGAGGTTTCTAGTTCTAGAACTATAGGATTACCTTCCTCAACTTCTTCCTCAGAGACAACATAATATTTATCTTTATCCAGGGCCTTCCTCAAAATTTCTTCTGTTTCTTTTGCAATTTCCTCAGTTTCCCCAAGCATTAGCTTGTTCATCCTTACTTTGCTTCTGAAATCATCTTTTACTTTCTTGAGTATTTTATCTGCTTCCTTTTTGGACATTACTGGACACAAAGTGGAGAGGACATATTCTCCGAGTTCTAGATCTTTAGCCCTGGCTACTTCCTTCCTCATCTCCAGTATTTTCCTTAAACTTTTAGGAAGTTCTATAAAATTTCTAGTAGAGCTCTATTAAATTTATTCAAGTACATGATGGTGGCATCTTCTAAAATTTTCTTATTGGCTTGATCAAAATTATCATAATAATCTTTGATAGGCCTTAGATTTCCATGAATAGTAATTAATTTTACAACTTCATCAACTGTCATAGCAACCTTACTAGTTTCTTGCTTTTTACTTGCCTTTTTGCTTCTGGAAGGCTAGTCCTTAGAAGCCTTTGAAGTCTTGGCTTTCTTGGATCTCATCTCTTTAACTTCTTCATCTATCTCTGTCTCTTCATCATCTTTTGTGCCCACATACATTCTTGTGGCCTTTGTTTTCTTTCTCTTAGTTCCTTCACTAGATGGTTTGTCTTCTGGTTTTGCAGGTTTAGGGGGAACAGAAGCAGTAACAAAGCTTCTAGTAGTCCTTAAAGTGGAAGATGGTTCCACTAAAGCATCTTCTTGTTTCTTGTCCTGCCTTTCCTTTTCATCCTTTTCAATTCTTTCTCTTTTTTACTTCACTACTTCCTTGGTTAGTCCAATGCTCTAATCATACTTTTCAACTTGCTTTTGCACTTTCCTTTTGGTCTCTAGTTGTCTGAGCTCCACATGCAATTTTAGACTTATCTGCTTGTATGTTCCAAACCATTCTAGAAATGTGTCTTTTGATTTTCTTAGGAGATGTTGAGCATACATTTCCAAAATTTTCTTATTAACATCATAGTCCATTGGCATAATCCATATGGTTTTGGGTTCCACAGCCTCCATCAGGCACTGATCAGTTTTAACCATAAAGCATATTTCATTCTCATATTTCTCCACAACTGACTTAGGGATTCTCTCTTGTATGCATCATACTTTGAAAGTTTTTGAAGTAACCCCAAATGACTTTCTTCTAAGCTTGGAAATCACCAAGGCTGAGTAGATGATCTTTTTTTTCCATGCAATTGGCCTGTCATTTGTCCAGTGCACACCTTGAACTCTAGGCACTTCATTCATAAAATAGAAGAACAAACATATAATCAAGGAACCATACTTGAAGATATTTTTCTTATCTTTCTTTATTTTTCTCAAATTCTCAATCAACTAATTTGGTAGCAGTTCACATAGGTCATAATCAACATTCTCCTTCAACATTTGATAGGCTACATATATTGTAGTTTCAGAGATAGAATTTTCCCTGCTGGAGTGGTAGACCTTGTAGCCAATCACCATGGATGCAAAATTGACATCTAGTTCTATAATGTCATTAATGGTCATTGTTCTCTTGTCAAACTTCGTATTGGTTGCATCAGTAATAGTTTGGTTTTTCACAGCTTTCAGCATGGGTAATCCACCAGTTTAATTTAACCCAGTTATAATCTTGAAAGGTTTCAATAGCCATATGAACTCATCATGTATTCGGCTCAAGATATATCAAACCCACTAATTCTCATCAAATGTCAAAAATTTAATGACTTGCAGAAAATGTTTGCTTTCTAGGGCTTTGTATTATGGTTTCAATTTATAGATATCATCCCTTAGGTAGTTGTTAAACAGATCCAAGAGTTTTACGTTTCCAAATTCATCAATGCTACAATGGATGTATGCCCTAATATCCTCAACATGCAGTATGCCATATGGGACATTAGAAAATGCACCTAACAGTTCAACTTCAACTGACTTGTATGGGTGCTTCTTAAATATTGGTCGGGGCCTTTCAGTTACATCAACAACTAGAGGTGTAGCCATTTGTAGAGATTGAAATTTCAAGAGATTTCATAGAAAATAGAAGTGCCTTGTTCCATAGGTTAGGGTTTTGGTTGGAAATCCTCTTCATACTTCAACTCTTGAATATTCTCAGCTCAGAACTTGTTCACTTCCTTTCTTTTTTCTTTCTTCTAATGCAAAGTGATTCGAATGAAGAATGAGTGACCTTTTTATGCTCTACAAGACTTAATTTGTCTTTGTAATAAATGATCTACCCTAACACATCTAGTTGCTCTGTTTCTATACATAGTTGACTTTTAATTGCTCCACAAATCATTAAATCCACTTCTTTTCTTCTAGAAATTTTGTCAAATGATTTGTAGTGACCCAAATTATCTTTTCCCTTCATGCTAGATTCAGGCATCCACTAACTAGCTGGGGGAATTTTATTTTCAATGCAGTTCCCCCTGAGCCAGAGCTCCAAATTCAATTCCTAGAGGAATTGTCAGCACCAGATTTCGGTGTAGACCCATTATTATTGTTCACAATTGTTTTCTTTACCCATGTCTTGCTCATTTCATTCTAGATCTCATCCACATCAATTTTTCCTTTGACTTTGTCTTGTCTCTGCTCATCCAGTTTTTTGTTTACCGGACCTCTTCTTTCATTATTCCTACTTCTACAGAATCTTGCAATATGACTAGATCTATTGCAATTGAAGCATACAACATTTCTTTGCTTATATACATGATTTCCTCTTGATCTGCACTAATTAGCCATGTGTCCATATCCATTGCAAGTAAAGCAGTAACCATTGAAAGAGTTCCCATTTTATCTAGAGTTATTCATTATCATACTTTTGCATTCATTTGATCTATGACCATACCTCTTACACTTGAAGCATTGACCAGAGAAGGATGGACCATTTTGATTTACTCTACTTCTGCACTCAGTAGCTCTATGACCAAATTTATTGCAATTAAAATAATTTCCATTGAATGATGGATATCTTTGAGCATTAGGTTGTCTTATCAGAGGTCTTCTAGGTTTGTTTCTCCCATTCCTTGATTGAAAATTTCTTTGTTCGGATTCGGAGCTTTCACCTTTCTCATATCCAAGACCATGCTTGTCATTAGCCTTTTCTATCCTTCAAGTAGTGCTTCAAGTTTAGTTGATCTTATCTTGAACTTCTCCTTGTATTCATTTGTAACTTCTAGGCCATGTCTTAGAATGACAATTTGCCTTTCAAGTTCTCTCTCATTGTCACTGCTTTCTTTTCGGTCAGACTCTAGATGACTAGCTATTCTATCCAATCAGTAGCATTCTTAAGTTCTTTCTTTTAGAGTTTGTTTCAAGTCTTCTTTAGTCTTCTTCCTTTGCTCAATTTCTTTGGTTAGGCTCATTCCCCAAGATTCCATCTTAACTTTTAGAACAACTTCTTTTGACTAGTTCTCACACTCCTTTGTCTTTTCTTCCAAGACTTTATTCATGCCATTTTCTTCAGTTAAACTGTATAACTGTAGAAGTAGCTCCTTTCTCTTTTCCATAGATTTCTTTAATTTATATTTTAGCAATTCAATGGTATCATCAATGTCTTTAAGCTCATCTTTTAGATTAGATACTTCTGCTTTGGACTAACCAAGATCTTCTAGGGCCAACCGAAGTTGATCTTTGAGTGAACCCATTGAAACTCCTTCCAAGATCTTTCCTCAAACTATTAGGCTTCTTTCAAGGAACTTGACTCTGTTACCAATTATTGAAATTAGAGGTGAAAACTAAAGGGGGTGAATCAGTTGTCTCAAAACTTTAAAACTTGTGGTAGTTAATTCTTTTTTACTACATCATTAATAGATTAATAATATTATCATGAAAAGCAAGAATCAACAACACATGAGCAGAAGTAGAAATAACACATTTGACACCAAGATTTTTGACGTGGAAACAAGGTTAAGGGAAAAACCATGGTGGGGGTTAACCCACAAAGATTATACTCTATTAAAAGTATTGCAATGGAGAATGTACATGCATTCAGGCTCACTGCCCAGAGCTCACTTCTCAAAAGAAGGTTCACTGCCTATAGAAAGAAGATTACAATAAGTTTGAATTGATAATTAGCATCTACCAATGCAAGGATTCAGTTTTAGTTAAGCACAAAATACTAACTTGATACTCTTCATTCTCACTCTACTCTGTTTACTATTCTGCTAACATATGAACCTTAGATCTCTGCCCTTTTCACACTTATTCAATAGTCACATCACACACACACACACAAAAATCACTTAAATCCATCAGCTATATATATCCGCATCATGATATTCAATCACTTTTCAGTTGGCTTCAAAAACACTTAGAACTTTGTTGAAGACTTTGCTCTGTCGGCTAAATCCATGCATAACATGTAATGCAGACCAAAACTTGTATTCACAAATCATCAATCATGTCAGCCACTATCACTGACCATCATAAATCATCCAACTGACAACTTCCATTTATCCAGAACCAAGATCAATTTCAAGGTCAGCATGTTCTACTGTCTGCACTGTCAAACTATAACCCCATACTCAGATGCATATAACTTTTGAATCCTACATCACCGGAGGTTAAAATTCTAGATTTAGATTGCCCTGGCAATCCTTATGACTACTTCAGATCTCCAACATACTCTAATTTACCACTAGAGAGATCTGGACCAAGATACCAGACCCTATAACATGCTTTGTTTCTAGCTACCCTGTCACATGCTCTGTTATGTGGATGAGTGGAATAGTCGTAGTTGCAATCAATGACAACACCTATCATGTGAAGCAATGTCTCTTGCCAACTAGAATGCAATGTTTGTAGGATATGCACATAATGGACTGATTAAAAAGGCTCAAGAAACTTTTAAGCAAATGTGGTTGGCAGATGTAAATCCAATTTCCACCACCGCTACCAGCATATACCCTACCCGTTCCAAAATGGAACTTTGAAACATGATACGAATATCCATCTATGCATAATGGGAGGAAAATATTTGTCAAATGTCATAGTAGTAAGTGTGTTGGTAGACAAGTATGCTAAATGTACATAAATGTAGACAAGGAAGGTGAACTGTTTGACTGAATGCCTCATAGCGATGCCCTCTCATGGGATGCACTAATTGCAGGATATGCACAAAATAGATTTGTTAAAAAGGATTTAGAAACTTTTAAGCAAACGTCACTAGCTAGTGTAAAGCCAATTTCCTAACCCTTTCCCAGCATCCTTGTTGCCTGCACTAGAATGGTGATGTGGAATAGGGTATGGAAATTTGTCAAAGCATGAAGGATAGAGGAATTTTGCTAGATCTTGCAGCTATGACTGCCCTAGTAGAAACATGCAAAAATGTGGAAGCACAGACAATGCAAGTGACTTGTTTGGTTAGACACCTTCATGGCCTACCTTGGTAGCCACTCATGAATGAGGCAATCATGGATATTATAAACTATTAACATAACACATGGTCCAAGGGACAACAACACACAGATTAAACAAGGAAGAGTTTAGTGTTTGAGTTCTAACATTCATGGAATTATTGTTTGTTTCACACTCATGAAATGGAGGGTATACAGTAGAATATGGACAACCATTAATCATGATATAGAGCAGAACACATAAAATCAAATGCAAACTACACTAGACACTGTGGATTGGTAGAGAGGATACCAAACATATCTGTAAATTGTAAAGATTGCAGAGAGTAGAGTATGTCTAGCTGCTTTCTCCTCTCATGTCCCCAAAACCCTATCTTCTTCCTTGCTTTCCCCTTATTTTTAGCACAAGCACCCATGTGTGCATAATGAGAGGTGAAAAGGAAGTATATCCCTTTTTACTTTATTTTCTTTCTCAGTTAATATTTATTTCTACCCCCGAGGTCAACAAGGAAAGAGATTAATGTAACTCAAAAATATAGTTTACAGACCAATTAATATAAGACCAAAACTGACCCATCATCAAAGATCATGTGGAATACAACACTATGACCAAAATAAATAATAATTTAAATCACCAATATGACATACCAAAATAAACCACATAATAAATTAATGCAAAACCCTAATAAAATATCGACAACCCATAATGGAATACCTTGACAACCAATATTAGTAGCTACATAAGACTAGAAGGGCAATCCAAATGTTACCGTAGGGTAACCAAAAGGTAAATACATATCACAGAATCACTGCATTGACTAGGTGTAGTGAGCTAGGCTAGGGAATGTTTGGCCTGTGAGTATCTCCAGTAACCACCATCGGGGAATAAGAGTATGCTCATGCCTATGAATCCAGGTGGAGTTGATACATAGTACCTGCATTACTTTAATCACACATCAAAGCATATGTGCATATATCATATAATAGACAAAGCATCAATGGACATCAAGAAGAGGCTCATGACATCGTAAGCCTCTCAAATACAAGTGTTATGACATCATCCCTTTCCTATCCATAATCATACAAAAGCAATGATATTAGTATATAAACATGTAAGCATGTAATCCAGCATGATAACTAATCATGTCAAAACCATAATAGTATCAGAATCCATCAAGGAAAAGTAACAACAAAATACAAACATGGGGGTTGTTACATCCTACCCCCTAGGACTAGGCTTACTCCAGGAAGCCTGCAATATGCTAAGATGCAGCCATAGCACACATTAGTCCATAAAATTCAATATAACTATAAAATTCAATGTGTCACATTCCTTTCGATATACATAGTTACGCACAATATGTCCTAGTACCTAGGTAAAGAAGAGGCAAGACACTCAATTTCATATAAAACATACATTAGCATATAACAATTTCCTCCAATCAAAATAAAGAATGATGCCATAACATTCAATTTTCTCAAGATTCATTATCTCAAATAGCTGATTAGTTCCTCACAACCATCAATTTTCACACATATGTATACTAGCATAAATCAAATAATTTTCTCATAATTTAGAGGAAGTTGCACTTTCAAGACATAAAAATTTCAATTCTCTAACTTTTATATGCAGTCATCTCTAAAATGGAGCACACAAACACACATATACATAATTTTAACCTCTGATTTCATAGCATGAATGACATCTCTTTACATATAATGCAATAGTTTGTCACTTTTCAAGGCATAATGATGTAATTTTGTTCTCTACTATATTTTAATATGCAACCACATACATGACAAATTATACAACCCACATATACATACATAGTCATTCACATCATAGGGCTACATTAGGGGTTCACGTGGATGTTGTAGTACCATCCATATCCAATTAAATCCATGAGTCTATAACCAATAACCATGTTGAATATCCATATCCATGAGTCCATAACCAATAACCATGTCCAATATCCATATCCATGTGTCTTGATGGCATTGACCCACCTAGTGAGCCCTTCCATACAAGACACAATGACATATCTCTTATTTGTGTAAGGGTTTTAGCCTCCAAGAGATAATCAAACAATAGGAAGGCAATGAATTAGAGCTTAGAACAACTCACACATACCCCCATCCTTTAGGGTTTCCCTAGTTCTGTTTCCTCATATACACTCAAATGGGTAGATCTCACCATACCTGATGAGGAATCACATCACAACACAAGACCGGCATTCGAAAAAAAAAAAGTGATTAGTTTATCCACCAAGAATATAAATAACAAAGCATAAATCTTAATTCTAACAATAAAATAAGAAAAATACACATAGTTTCAACAATAAATCAAATGTAACCGCAAGAGTTACATGCCAAGAAAATCATCCATGGATAAACTAATACAAGCAAGATAAACCAAAGTGTTGGTCCTCACAAGCAAAGTAAAAGTCACCAATAACCAAAAAGAAGATTCACAATCTTCAGAATATACACATTAAAACACTACGTGACTATCGCTAGTCACCACATGAGGAAGGAAGAAAGTAAGTGTGACTATCTCCACAGTCCTTCATAAGGATGCAGCCAACTCACGCAACCTCCACATGGAAAGGTATTGTTGTAGAACCTCTAGGTCACATACCTCATGCGGTGCGACCACGCATGGTATATGCCAAGTGGATAAAGTATGCAATGTTTGTATACCACATGGAAATGTCCTACTCATAGGAACATCTTGCATAGTGTGTACCCACAGAGAAAGCACATGTGGCTACGCATTGAGCTAGAGGTGCACATGGCTAGATTCCACTCACAAGCCAACCAATCAAAATCAAGGCAATCTTGAGCAAACCCTCTACTTTGTGCTAGCACTCACTCCACGCTACACAAGTAGGAACATATCTTGTATATATACTACTCCTTCACATATCTATGGATGTGGTATCGTGTCCTCAACCTCATCTCGCTACAATCAACGACACGGCATCATCACCAACACTATGTCAAAACATCAGTGGGGTGTGGCATCGTATATAAGGCATCATGTCAGGACACAAGTGATACAGAATACCTCATAGCTTGGGATAACATCCATCCACACATGCTAGAGCTCATATAAAATCACATCAGGGTAAGATCATAGCTGTCACAAGTGCTCATATCATAAACCAATGTCATCCTCAAGAACTATGTAGATTAGGCTAACACTATATGAACTAAGTATTTGGTACATCAATAAGGGAAGTAGTGAGTACTTTCCCAGGAGGTTGACACCATAATGTCACGTCACCATTATACATACGTCATTCAATTCCCTCCCAAGGAACTTTGTTGCTGCTACTACCCCTCCACATTTTGACTTATCAACAACCCTGAGGTTGGTAGTCAATAGGGTGACAACAAGAAAACACATAGGTGGTATGATTTTCTCCCATACACATAATCCCAAACATACCCTCCATTGATTGGTACACAGTATTACCATCCCATGGGCACACATCTCAAGTGTTGGTTATTCACAACACTCAGCAAGAGCACATTATTGGATGTTGACATCATAGGGAGTACAATCATATTTTCTCTTACCCAAGAAATACCATAGCCCACATATGACTATGCAACATGATACAAAATATACAACTTTACCAAATAATAAGTACTCCCAAACACCCATACCAATTTTCTCTTTTCACAAGGGCAACTCCTTTACCCATAACATCATAGATTCACTTGCAATGCTTTCAACATAACGCAATAGTATATGAGCATATATAGCATCATCACTATCATCTTTACATTAGTGGATAAACATAAGTAATATCTTCATAATCATCCTTACTTTCACTTCTATATTCACATAATGATATACATCTCATTTTACACCTATTACACTCTCATCTCATAATAACACAGAATGCAACATCATATTCCAAGTCACAATAAGACCATTCCTTCACAAGAAAATGAGAACTAGCAACACAATTAAATGAGTTTGATAAAGGAACCCTTGTCATTTCTCAACATTCACATCCATACATATAAGCATAAGTTACAACCTTGGCTATATCAATGTCATTCAATTGATCACTCAAGGCAAGATATACAACATTCTTATTACCTTGGCATTCACTATTTTTAGTTTACATTAAAGTATAACTGTTCATCTATATGATCTCATTGAAATCACAATGCAATTGAGGAGATCAAATTTCATCAACAAAATATATCCACTAAGCAATTAGCATCCTCATTCAAGTTCTTTAAGTAAGGAGGCACTAATTAACATATAATCACTTTCAATACATAACCATAACATCATAAGGTCCTCTTCACTCCTATCTCACTAAATATTTTACTTGTTTCAATTCTAACATACTAATTAAATCCATATACCATTATTCTAACATCTTGTCAACTATTGACAACTACGAAGAGGAGAGAAACATAGATTTCATCTCAAGTCAAGACATTACATGCCATCCAACATTCATCATACAAACATGCAAATTATACTAAGGGGAAGTTTAAGGCACCATTAATACACCAATTACTTCAATTAGCAACTAAAGAATGATAAATATAGTAATCTAGCATATCAAGAGGTTACAAGAAAATTACGTCACATCACACTAGTTTCAGTAACCATACATCACTTACAAGAAAGCATGTAACATTCATTCTAATCTATCCACATCCGCAAACATCTACACACTTTCATCCTTTAGATCTATAATACAAGAAAGGAAATACAAGAGCAATTCATGACCAATTAGGGTCACCTCATTTACTAGCAACATAAAGGCAGACACAAGAAGAGCATGTCCAAGCAAGGGTAATTAGGCAACCCAAGTTACTTTCAACCCACAAACACACAAGGCAAAACATTCCTACCCCCGTCTTATAACATGGGAGAGTAATCACTCTTAACCATGGGAGACTCTCAACCAAGGTCAACAATCTAGTCCCATTGAGTAAGGTAAGGCCAAGGAGGCTATTTCCTCCATGATTTCTAAGAATGGGGTTGTAACTTAACCCACTAATACCATGCTAAGCCATGAGAGCAATCAAGACTATAAAAATAATATAACAAGCTCACACCACACACGCCAAACATAGCAGAATATAGAAAACTCAAGTACACCAGAGCTCCTAGTTTGTGAACATGGGCTCTAATACCATATGTGACATCCCTCTATGCAACCCCAAAGGGTATGAGCCAAAAGAGGGTGAGAATATATATTTTTTAACATAAAGTGATAACATGCACATAATACGGTTGCCGATTCGATAGCTTGACAACATACATGGCTAAGTATGGCCAAATGTACAACCCAAAGGAGAGGACTAATTCACACTCTAGTGAAAACATGAACTACATTCATTTTAAAACATGAAATTCACATGTTCCTAATACCCATTTATACTTTTAAACATAGAGCCATAATGATAATCATTGAACATGCAGGTTCGATACCAACACTAGAAACCATACGCCAAATTTGGAACAACATCACATTTCTTCTCATTACTCTAATTTACATCATCTCTCTCAAGAGAGTACAAATTACATAAAATAATTAACATAAATACAATGGTATAGCCATGGATAAGATACAATAACTGATAAAACAAATACAAGAGAGAACATCTCTAACTGGTGCTCCAATAACCTGAACACCGATCCCTAATGGTGATGGCAACACATCCCAACCATGTGGACTCATAAGAAACCACTCCACTGTGATCGGAGATAGTCACAAGGTCCAAACAGAAGAATAAAGGCAAGGAATACAATGGCCAACACTCACATCGGTCATGGAGCAAATACGAAACACAAAGCACAGAGCAAACACGGTAAACAACCCCACAAGCATAGTGACTTGAGGGGACTATAACCACTTGGATACTACTCAAGGTACTGCACTAGAGATAGTGTGAAAAATAGCCAACTACAGCACGAAGAATGGGCATCCATTAAAGCATATCAATAGTGAGATTAAAGACCAATGAAATAGCTACCGGAATGAAAATACAGAACATCAACAAGCAAGTGCAGATTGACAAATTGCTTCAAGAGAAGCTTGCTCATGCAAAACAGCAACATGATGCATATACCACATGTGGACTAAATGATAAATTGCCTCAAAGAATTAGATCTCATAATAGTTAAAATAGTAACACATACTCACCATTGAAGTTGACAAGTATAAGCAACTGTAGTGTACAAGAATCAGGCTTCACAACATTGACTGGAAGCTCCCAGCCAGCTAGGACAGAAAACAGACATGAGAATAGCAGGATAGCATGCCTCAAAACATATTATTGTTTCAAAAATAGTATGTCAGTTTGGGAAACATAACAAGGCACTTGAACAATTGACAAAATGCTCCCAATATGATGGTTTTTCACAATATAAAATGATTGCAGATACAACAAGATAAATTTTTTTTCAACATCATACAACTGTCAAGCAAAATACAAATGATGGTGTAAAGCTCGAAACCCCAATAAAAGGGTTGTAATAGTACCGAAGACTGTCATTAAAAGCCTCAAAAACTGTGGCCTCAAGGGGACGAGGAATGCAGGAAGCAAAACCTAGGTACGTGATCTATTTTACAAAATACCTTGAGAGATGAGGTCCAATGGACTGCAATGATTGCAAGTTATACACTAAATGGATTTGTTAAAAAGGCTTTAGAAAACTTTTAAGTAAAAGAAATTTGATTGTTAGATGGCTTCAAATCGAATGAGCCATGAGAGACAATCAGACTCTAATATAATGACATGTTGCCCCCTCTTACCCTCATCTTAAAAAACAAATTATATCACAAGCTTGGATTTATGCATTGGCTCCTCTACGTATCTTCAATTATTGCAGACCTAAAATTTTAAGTCTACCAAAATGGGAACTTGGTAACAAGGTTCGAACATCCATCAAAACATAGATAAGCCAGTAAAACTGTCTAACACAATGCCTCAAAGAGTTGTCATCTCAAGGAATGCAGCGTCTATAGGATATGCACATAATGGACTAATTAAAAAGGCTTAAGAAACTTTTAAGAAAATGCGGTTGGCAGATGTAGATCCAATTTCCACCACCGTCGCCAATATATACCCTGCCCATGCCAACATGGAGCTTTGAAATAGGATATGGATATCCATCTATGCATAATGGGAGGAAAATATTTAAGATATACATCAGATTTCCATAGTCCATAATCAAATGTAGATCAATGCTATAGGATTTAACTGTGTGTGTGTTTTTTCCTCAACGTTTCAGATTATACTCCAGGATCCATCATCAGGAGAATAAAGAGCAAGAGAAGAGAAAGTGAGGTAATTTGCAGAACAAGGCAGCTAAAAAGTGGAGACAGTGGTGTGGGAGCCAAGGATTCCATGGAGGAAAATACAAAAAATAAACACCTATCCAACATAATAGACACCTAGCACAAACTCATTGCAACTAACCATACAAAGAAAGCCAAGGAGAAAGAACAAAAACAACCTAGAAAAAATCCTAAGAAAAGGATAAAATAAAAGTAAAGAAAACAAAACGAGACAACATTGTAAAGAAAAGAGAAGTCAAAGGGATATAACTAGGGAAATAAGTGAAACATAAATAATGAACAGGACTAGTTTACAAATAGAGTCAAAAAAGACCTTCAAAAACCTAAAGGGAATGAACAAATAAGAAAAAAGAAAAAAACATCAATTAAGTAATCATGCACAGTAAAAATAAGTACATGTGAATTCATAATTATATTTGAATGCATATGAATGTATATGATAGAGCATACAAGCATAGTAGAAAATATATGTGCATACAAATATATAATTATATTTGAATGCATATGAATATATATGATAGAGTATGAATACAATACAATAAAAGAAAATGTAAAAAATAGAAAAATATGAAAGAATATCTAAATAAGAAAAGATAAGAGACATTAGAGATATATAAATTTGTAACTAACTGAATGTCTCAATAAATAAATTTTTATTTAAATATAACAACCTACCTAAGTGCATCTTAAACTATCTAATAAATATATGAATATTGTATAGAGGAATGGATAAATGTGACAAAGATATGTGCATGCTAATATATAATTATATTTCAGTGCATATAAATATATATGATAGAGCATACAAGCATAGTAGAAAATATATGTGCATACGAATATATAATTATATTTGAATGCATATGAATATATATTATAGAGTATGAATACGATGCCATAAAAGAAAATGTAAAAAATAGAAAAATATGAAAGAATATCTAAATGAGAACAGATAAAAGAGATTAGAGATATATAAGTTTGTAACTAATTGAATGTCTCAATAAATAAGTTTTTATTTAGAGGAAAATATTTGTCAAATGTCATAGTAGTAAGTGCACTGGTAGACAAGTATGCTAAATGTATCAATGTAGACAATGCAGGTGACCTGTTTGGTGTAGGAGCACCAAGCAGACCAAAAGACTTATGTCTTGTTTTTTATGTTCATTTTTGTCTTGTTGGTTTCATAAGGTCTTGGAGACCATTCTCATGTTGTAATAACGACTATGCTACCATGTTTGTAATAGATAATCATACAATCACACATTGTATAAGAGGTAGTCTCAAGAGTTCTAAGGGATAGTCATACAAAATTCCATGTTGTAAGCCTTATTCAGTCATATAGGACAGAGTTAAGGAGTCTAGTACCTAATCCAAGGCCTATTTACATTGTAAAGGTGTTTTAAGGCTCATAATCACCGATGCCTATGCAAAAAACTTGTAATTAGTTACAGTCCTAAAACTGAATAAGGAAGTTCGATGATGGAAGAAGTAGTTATGGCTCCCATCATCAACAAAAATATATTCAAGGAGGTTGTCAAGGTGTATACAAGTCTAAATACCCTTGAACAAGATCAATGTGTGTGGTGCAAGAAGTTTCAAAGCAATAAAATACCAATTCTCTACAGTTTTTGCCTTTTTCTATATTTTTCTGAAGAAATAGTCTGTACCATTCTCCTGTATGGAACTGTCATGACTCCTAGGTTATTGGGATGTGAAGTATGGTGAAGTAACTTTCATTTAGGACTAGTTTGAGGCTATGACATTGGATAGGAGGCAACTTATAAGCATTTTATCTTGGACTGTCTATTGAAATCTCTATTTTCCCTGAACAATTACGCTGCCACAGGCCATACTTTGTGAAGGTACAGAGTTATCTTCACTTCCTCATGTTTTGATTGGTTAGTATAGGGATTTATCTTTCTTTTGAAGGCATTTTGGTGTCTTGACAATCTTATTGTAGGGAGATATAAGGATTTCTCTCAAAAACAGTCCTAACAAGTCCTAAACTAGGGTTTGCTTCAAGCGATGGGAAATTAACCATCCCACTATCTTTCAAGGCCATAAGACTAGTGGGATGGGTGTGTTCATTTGCATTTCAAGTGTTTTGGATGATTACAAGAGAGAGAGAGTTGGTAGTTGCAAGATTTACTAGAAGAGGCTTAATATGACCATGTATTAAGCCAAATTGGGGAACTGTAAAGGCATTTTGGGGAACAACTAATTGTAGGAGGACAAAACCCACAAAATCAATAGTTTTGACATGTATTCTAAATGTTCAAATCACTGGTTCAGTTCTGTGCATGAATTTTAGGGGGGTCTCTTTGTATTTTAGGCCTAATTGGGGCTTTAGGTCATTGAGAGGACTTATAGGTTGGGGTATATGGTCCAAAACAACCTATAACTAGTTTTGTATATGTGATAGTGAGTCCAAATAAGTATCTCCTAATTGTCCAAGATCTATATTTGAAGGTCTACAACAAAAGTTATTCATGACTGTTCTCTTTTTTAGGGCTACAAGCAATTTCTTGGGTTTGTGAAGGAAGTACTAGTTCTGAGTTTGACCTGCCTTTGCCAATGGTTGAAATGGGTCCCAATGCATGTCTAATCAACCTTTCCATGAAGATTTCAGAGTCTCTAACTGTTGTTCCCACTTTTGCAAATTGACCTTTGAAATTAAATTTTTTGGTGTAGTGAAAACCTTGTCAACTTGTTCTATCCTCCTCCTATCCAAGTTCCTCTACTTCATAGTGGTATTAGAGCCATAAAAGGTTCTATTGTTGGTTGTGTAAGGCCTATTATATGTCAGTAGAGGAGAGTGAAGGAGAGGCTAGCAATATGCCTCCAAAGGGGATGACCACTGAAGTGGATAAGAAGTTCAAGGAGACGGAAGAAAAGATCAAAAGTAGAGTCAAAGAAGCACTCCAAGTAGAGTTGAAGGAATTAAGGATAGGGAAGAGGATAGATGAAGGTTCTAATGAAGAAGAAGAAAAAGAGGAGGAAAAAGAAGAGCAAGAAGAGGTAGAGGTACCTGCAGATCAAAAGCATTTCCTTCAAGCCATCAAGGAAATTGGCAAGGATTCTTCAGAGGCTCAGATGGAGATTACCATGTTCAGTGGCAAGATGAATGCTAATGAAGTCATGGAGTGGATTGAGGCCCTAAACAACTACTTTGAATACAAAGAAGTTCCTAAAAAAAGAGGGTGAAGTTTGCAAAAACTAAACTCAAAGGTGCTTCCCTGACATGGTGGAATTACACCCAAGGTGAGAGGGTAAAGAATGGGAAGAGTATGATCTCTTCATGGAATAAAATTTTGGAGACGATCAAGTCCCAATTCCTTCCATCAGACTATGAGGTGTAGATCTACAAGAAGATGAAAAATCTCAAGCAAAGAGATTTAGATGTGGCCACCTACACCAAGGAGTTTCACAAGTTCTCTCTTTGTTGTAGGTACATGGAGGATGAAAAAGGTAAAGTGGAAAGGTATCTAAATGGTTTGAGGTTTAATATCCATGATGAAATTAGTTTATTAACCCCTGAAACCATGGAAAAATGTTTTCAAGTTGTATTAAGGGCTGAAGAGAAGTTGAAGAGGAAAGCTGAGTAGCAAAATAGAGGAAGAGGTGGCAGAAATTTTAGAGGTAGGGGCAGTTTTAGAGGCAAAAATCAGTCCCAAATAAGTCAAGGGAAATCTAATTCCCAAGACCAAAGTGGAGAATCAAGTTCTAGAGGAGGCTTTAGAGGAAGAAGGCCCAATGGAAGGGGTAGATTTGGTGGACCAGTGAAAGGTCCTAATGTCTTCACAGGAAGGTGCTACAATTGCAACCAAGTGGGACATCCAGCCTTCAAATGTCCTAAAAGCAAGCCTCAAGTTCTCATGGAGGAGAGAGAAGGAACCAATTGATCCAAGAGGAAGATTGCCAAAGTGTTAACTCACCAATTGGAAGTGCAGCCCCAGTCCATGAAGGAGAAAGTTTGATGATGAGAAGAACCATGTTGAAGGTGCCTCAAACACAAGAACCCCCTCAAATGAAGACATTGTTCAGGACAACATGTAAGGCCTATGGTAAGATTTGCAAGGTAATTGTTGATTCAGGCTCAACTGAAAATTCGGTTTCCATTGAAATGGTAGACAAATTGAAATTGAAAATACTTCCTTGTGTTAGTCCTTATAAAGTATCATGGTTGAATAAGGGGCAACAAGTTTTGGTAGATGAACAATCATGGGTAGAATTTGAGATAGGGGAATATAAAGACAAGATTTTGTGTGATGTAATTCCCATGGATGCTTGTCATTTGCTATTAGGATGTCCATGGCAATATGATGTTCAATCACAACATGATGGTAAAACTAATTCTTTCATCATAGCCAAGAATGGTAGAAAATATAGAATGGATCCATTATCTGATGAGAATGTAGAGAATAGTGTTGGTTCAAGTGTCATGATTGTGAGGAGGAAGGAACCCAAGGGTATGCTCTAATTTTGAAGCCTAAAAATAGTCCTAGTTTGCATGATCCTAGTAAGGAAGAGGTCCCTAAGGAGGTGCAACAATTGTTAGAGAGGTATAAGGGGATTATGGTAGAAGAAATACCTAATGAGTTGCCACATATTAGGGACATAAACCATCAAATTGACTTCATACCGGGATCTACTTTTCCAAACAAAGCAGCCTACAAGTTGATACCTTCTCAAAATGAAGAGATTGCCAAGCAAGTGCAAGAATTGTTGGATAAGGGATTGGTAAGAAAGAGTCTTAGCCCATGCATTGTCCCAACAGTCTTAGTGCCTAAAAAGGATGGTAAGTGGAGGTTGTGTACAGATTCTAGAGCCATTAACAAGATTACCATAAGATATAGGTTCCCTATGCCAAGGATTGAGGACCTAATGGACTATTTGGGAGGGGCTAAATACTTTTCTAAGATTGACCTTAAGAGTGGGTATCATCAAACTAGGATAAAGCAAGGGGATGAATGGAAGACAACATTCAAAACAAATGAGGGTCTTTATGAGTGGTTGGTGATGCCCTTTGGTCTATCTAATGCCCTAAGTACTTTTATGCATCTCATGAATGAAGTGTTGAAGGATTTCATTGGCAAATTTGTTGTGGTATACTTGGATGACATTCTTGTTTTTAGCAGGACTAAGGAAGAACATTTGCAACTTTTGGATCAGGTTTTGAAGAAGTTATATGATCAACAATTGATGATCAACATGGAAAAGAGTGTTTTCATGAAGGAAGAACTCACCTATCTTGGTTTTGTCATTTCCCAAGGTAGTTTGAAGATGGATCCACCAAAGGTAGAGGCCATTTTATCATGGCCAACTCCAAAAATAGCAGGTGATGTGAAACGTTTTCATGGTTTGGTAACATTTTATAGGAAGTTTATAAGGGGTTTTAGTCATATTTGTGCACCAATTTTGGATACCATCAAAGGGGGGAAGAAATGTAAGCTTTTTTGGACAAAGGCAGCCAATGATTCTTTTAAAATTCTGAAACAAAAAGTAGCACAACAGCCCATTCTTGTTTTGCCCAACTTTAACAAGTTGTTTGTGGTGGAATGTGATGCTAGTAATCTTGCTATAGGGGCTGTCCTAAGTCAAGAACGTAGGCATGTTGCTTTCTTTAGTGAAAAATTGAATGATGCTAAGAGAAAGTACTCTACTTATGACTTGGAATTGTATGCAATGGTGCAAGCTTTGAAAAAATAGAGGCACTATCTTTTACCTAAAGAACTTATTGTTTATACTGACAACCATGCACTTAGTTTTCTGAATTCACAGGAGAAAGTTAAGCATAGGCACATGAAATGGGTTGAACAACTCCAAGAATATACTTTTTCAATCAAACACAAGAAGAGGTAGGCCAACAAAGTGGTAGATGAATTGAGTAGAAGGGTGTGTATGGTTCAAGAAATTTAGTTGCAAAGTGTAGGGGTTGATGCTCTCAAACATATGTATCAGGATGATGAAGATTTCAAGGAGGTATATGAGGTTTGTTCATAGTTTTTAGACTCTTATCATTTTGATTTTTCTGAGTTTTTGTTGCAGAAGGGGTTGTTGTTCAAAGGAATCCAACTATGTGTTCCTAGGTGTTCCATGAGGGAGAACATCATAAAGGAAAAACATTGTGGTGGACTAGGAGGTCACTTTGGGCAAGATAAAACATTGGATCAGGTGAAAAGGTTTTATTTTTGGCCTAAAATGCAATCAGATATCAGAAAATTTGTTGAATGTTATAGTATTTGTCAAAGGGCAAAGGGTACTTCATCTAATGCTGGTCTATATCAGCCACTTCCTATTCCTAATAGGCCATGGGAAAGTATTAACATGGATTTTGTCTTGGGTCTTCCTAGGACTCAAAGAGGCTTTGATAGCATATTTGTTGTGGTGGATAGATTTAGTAAGATGTCTCATTTCTTGCCATGTAAATGCATAAATGATGCTTCACACATTGCTAGTTTGTTCTTCAAAGAAATTGTTAGAATCCATGGTTTACCTCTTAACATTGTGACGAACAGGGATCCAAAGTTTGTAGGCCAATTTTGGCACACTTTGTGGAAGAAGTTGGGCACTCAATTGTCATTTACTTTAGCCTATCACCCTCAGACTGATGGCCAAATTGAGGTGGTGACTAGGTCCTTGGGAAATCTTCTTAGGTGTCTTACCAAACAACATGGAGAGGCATGGGATATGATCATCCCTCAAGCTGAGTTTCCTTACAATGATTCCACCGATAGAAGCACAGGAAGGAGTCCATTTGAGATTGTTTATGGTGTTCATCCAAGAGGTATTCTTGAATTGAGAGATCTCCATGAATTGGAGAGGGAAAGTGCTCAAGGTGAGGACTTTATATTGGCCATGAAGGACATCCATGATAAGGTAAGAGAAACTCTTCAAAGGAGTAATGACAAGTGCAAGGAGAAAGCCAATGAGACAAGGAGAGATGTACAATAAAAGGTTGGGGATTTGGTCATGGTACATTTTAAGGAGAGACTTCCAAAGGGGCAGCCAACCAAACTCCTCATGAAAAAGATAGGACCATGCCAGATTGTGCACAAATTTGGGACCAATGCCTATGAGATTGAGCTTCCTCAAGGCTTGGCCATATCTCCTATCTTTAATGTTTCAGACTTGTTCCCTTTCAAAGATCATCATAATGCAGATTCAGAGGTAGATATGATAGTAGCAAGAGATGAAGAATGGGTTAAGAGTCTTCCACCCAATCAACCATTGAAGTTGGAATGTATCTTAGACACCAAGGTCTTGAAGAAGACTAGAAAGAAGACATATAAACAGTTTCTTGTCAAATGGAGTGGCTTACCCATTGAAGATGCCACTTGGATGAGTGAAGAAGACATCTTGAAGCATGGTGTCATAGTTGTTGATCTACTCCCTCAAGAGACTTGAGTTCTCTTTCCACCCAGGGAGTATGGTGCAGGAGCACCAAGGAGACCAAAAGACTTATGTCTTGTTTTTTATGTTCATTTTTGTATTGTTGGTTTCATAAGGTCTTGGAGACCATTCTCATGTTGTAATAAGGACTTTTCTGCCATGTTTTTAATAGACAATCATACAATCACACATTGTATAGGAGGTAGTCTTAAGAGTTCTAAGGGACAGTCATACAAAATTCCATGTTGTAAGCCTTATTCAGGCATATAGGATAGAGTCAAGGAGTCTAGTGCCTAATCCAAAGCCTAATTACATTGTAAATGTGTTTGAAGGCTCATAATCACTGATGCCTATGCAAAAAATTGGTAATTAGTTGCAGTCCTAAAACTGAATAAGGAAGTTTGATGATGGAAGAAGTAGTTATGGCTCCCATCATCGACCAAACTATCTTCAAGGAGGTTTTCCAGGTGTATACAAGTCTAAATACCCTTGAAGAAGATCAATGTGTGTGGTGCAAGAAGTTTCAAAGCAATAAAATACCAATTCTCTGTTGTTTTTGCCCTTTTCTGTATTTTTCTAAAGAAATAGTCTGTACCATTCTCCTGTACGGAACTATCATGACTCCTAGGTTATTGGGATGTGAAGTATGGTTAGTTAACTTTCATTTAGGACTAGTTTGAGGCTATGACATTGGATAGGGGGCAACTTATAAGCATTTTATCTCGGACTGTCTATTGAAATCTCTATTTTCCTTAAAGAATTATGCTGCCATAGGCCGTACTGTGTGAAGGTACAGAGTTGTCTTCACTTACTCATGTTTTTATTGGTTAGTATAGGGAGTTAGCTTTCTTTTGAAGGCAGTTTGGTGTCTTGAAATTCTTATTGTATGGATATATAAGGATTTCTCTCTAAAATACTCCTAACAAGACCTAAACTAGGGTTTTCTTCAAACGATGGGAAATTGACCATCCCACTATCTTTCAAGGCCATAAGACTAGTGGGATGGGTGTGTTCATTTGCATTTCAAGTGTTTTGGATGATTGCAGAAGAGAGAGATAGTTGGTAGTTGCAAGATTTACTAGAAGAGGCTTAATATGACCATGTATTAAGTCAAATTGGGGAACCATAGAGGCATTTTGGGGAACCTCTTATTGTAGGAGGACCAAACCCACAAAATCCATAGTTTTGACATGTATTCTAAATGTTCAAATCACTGGTTGAGTTCTATGCATGAATTTTAGGGGGGTCTCTTTGTATTTTAGGCCTACTTGGGGCTCTAGGTCATTGAGAGGAGTTATAGGTTGGGGTATACTGTCCAAAACAACCTATACCCAATTTTGTATATGTGATAGCGAGTCCAAATGGGTATCTCCTGATTTTCTAAGATCTATATTTGAAGGTCTACAACAAAAGTTATTCATGACTGTTCTCTTTTTTAGGGCTACACATAATTTCTTGGGTTTGTGAAGGAAGTACTAGTTCTGAGTTTGACCTGCCTTTGCCAATGGTTGTAATGGGTCAAAATGCATGTCTAATCAACCTTTCTATGAATATTTTAGAGTCTCTAATTGTTGTTCCCAGTTTTACAAATTGACCTTTGAAATTGGATTTTTGGGTGTAGTGAAAACCTTGTCAACTTGTTCTATCCTCCTATCCAAGTGCCTCTACATCACTGTTTGACTGAATGTCTTAGAACGATGCCCTCTCATGGGATGCACTAATTGCAGGATACACATAAAATGGATTTGTTAAAAAGGCTTTAGAAACTTTTAAGCAAATGCCACTGGCTGGTGTAAAGCCCATTTCCTAACCCTTTGCTAGCATCCTCACTGCTTGCACCAAAATGGTAACTTGGAACAGGGTATGGACATTTGTCTTGAAGCATGAAGGATAAAGGAATTTTTCTAGATCTTGTAGTTGCAACTGACTTGGTAGAAACATGCAAAAAATATGAAAGCATAGACAACGCAGGTGATCTATTTGGTTAGACACCTTCGTGGCCTACCCTGGCAGCCACTCATGAATGAGGTAATCATGGATAGTATAAACCATTAACATAACACATGGTCCAAGGGACAACAACATGTAGATTAAACAAGGAAGAGTTTAGTGTTTGAGTTCTAACATTCATGGAATTACTGTTTGTTTTGTACTTGTACTCCTGAAATGGAGGGTATACAACAGAGTATGGTCAAGCATTAATCATGATACGGAGTAGAATACATGAAGACATAGAATCAAATGCAAACTACCCTAGACACCGTGCATTGGCAGAGAGGATACCAAACATACTTGGAAATTGTAAAGATTGCAGAGAGTAGAGTATGTCTAGCTGCTTTCTCCTCTCATGTCCCCAAAACCCTAGCTTCTTCCTTGTTTTCCCCCATTTTTAGTGCAAGCACCCATGTCTACATAATGAGAGGTTAAAAGGAAGTATATCCCTTTTTACTTTATTTTCATTCTAACTTACTTAAAATTTTATTTCTACCCCCGAGGTCAATAAGGAAAGATATGAAAATAACTCAGAAATATAGTTTAGAGACCAATTAATATAAGACCAAAACTAACCCATCACCAGAGATCATGTGGAATACAACACTATGACCATAGTAACTAATAATTTAAATCACCAATATGACATACCAAAATAAACCACATAATAAATTAATGCAAAACCATAATAAAATATCGATAACCCATAATGGAATACCTTAACAACTAATACTGGTAACTACATAAGACCAGAAGGACAATCTGGATGTTACCTCAAGGTAAACAAAAGGTAAACACATATCATGGAATCATTGCACTAACTAGGTATAGTGGGCTAGGCTAGGGAATGTTTGGCCTATGATTATCTCAAATAACCGCCATCAGGGAATGAGAGTATGCTCAGGTCTGTGAATCCAGGCAGAGTCGATATGCAGTACCTACATCACTTCGATCACACATCAAAGTACTTGTGCATATATCATATAATAGCTGAAGTATCAATGGACATCAAGAAGAGGGTCATGACATCATAAGCCTCTCAGATACAAGTGTTACAGCATCGTCCCTTTCCTGTCCATAATCATTTAAAAGCAATGACATCAGTATATAGACATGTAAGCATGTAATCCAACATGATAACTAATCATGTCAACACCATAATAGTATCAGAATCCATCAAGTAAAAGCAACAACAAAATACAAACATGGGGGTTGTTACACATTTTGTGAACATGCCTACCTGTATGAGACATCTAAACAATTTCCATTCTATGATGAAAAACAAGCATCCCATGCTAGTTATCATCATTGAAAAATCAACAACAATAACTTAAGACTTAAGATACTATCAACACTAAAATAAGTGGTTCAACTTATTAAAACACTAGACCAAGTAGATTGGATGTCAAGTAGATCAACAAGATCTTGATAATAATTTATGAAAGATTGAAAATCAAGTAATACTGAATCAAAGATGATAAAAAATAGTTCATAAAGGATTGAAAGTCAAATGGGTCACCATAATTTTCAACACTAAGTAAAAGAGCTCAAAAATTGATGATGATCAAATCTCAAATAGATTAATATGACCTCAACATCAAATCCATAAAGATCATCATAAAATTTCACCATCAATCATAAATAGTTATGAAGGTTACAACACCAATCTTTAGGATTTGACATCAAGAAAGGAAATCAACGTTAAGTTGGCAAAGTTTATCAATATGGAAAATAGTCCAACTTGATTAAAAAAACATTTTATCAAAACTAAAACCAAATTTAGATTTCAACGTTAAATCATGAACATTCAATAAAAGATTAGTTGATCACCAAAGATTATCAAGTTTCATCACCAAACCAAATAAGATGGTCAAAAAGAGAGAATAATATTGCATCTAAAATCATCAATCAAGGTCTGTCAAAGGAGTTCATCAATATCAAATAAAAGAATAAATAACATAGGGAGATCATCATGGTCCTAAAAGATCAACAAGGCTAAGTATATCATCTTTATTACCTCACTAAATCACAGATAAATCAAATCATCACTCTTCAAAATGAAAAATAATTTAAATTGTCAATAAAGTCTTTTTGAATCTTCTTAAAGTTTTCATAAAATCATATTGCATAGCATTAAATGCTTATTAAGCTTCAAATAATACTTCAATAGGAACAATAGTCAATCAAATGTTTTGTAAAATTCTAACTAGAAAATTTCCACTCATATCTATCTTGTCAATGTTCATCATTCCTAATGCATCACTAGATTACTCAGTTTATGTTATAACAAGTAGAAAACAATCATTACACTTTCAATACAATATTCACACAAGGTGTAAATACATTTTTTTCACAATTCTACAGACAAAGTTCATTACTTGTACAAAGTATGCAAACAAAATTCAAAGAGCATGAATACTCAATAACATAGTGCACAAGCATGAATAATTAATAGTCATAAATATGTGAACCCTAAGTGCATAACTCTCATAGGGTAGGAATACTAAAATTACTCATAGTGCATCACATGAATCATTTACGAAAAATGTATCACTCACATTGAAATTCATTACTTATAGTGCATCACTTGCACAAAATATGAAATGTGATCATCACTCGAGTAAGTATAAATACAATAAGTGCATCTTACGCACAAAGTATGAATGCAATCATTGCACAAGTGTATCACCTATATAAAACATGAAAAGTACATCTCTCTCACTAAGGAAACACTTTACTAAAAATGTGAATACAATCACTTACACAAGTGCATCATTTGCACAAAACATGAAAAGTGCATCATTATCACAAAGTATGAAAACAACATCACATATCTGCATTACTTGCACCAGATAAGAAAATGTATCATTCACATATAGTACCTATTTATGAGTACTAGGAATCAAACTTACAGGACTGTTAAGGTCCTTTTATACATAGCATCAATATTTCCTACCTGTCTATAAGATAGATCAAGATGACTTAACTAATCAACTCGAAATCCTAGGTCATCAATGAAGACCCTTAAGGCATATTAACTTTTCAGTCTCCAAAGATCTCATGTATTCTACTAGATCTATGGTCACATCTTGAAAAGAATAAGGTGTTGCTCAAAAATCAGCTTTCCCTTACCCTAGTACTATAATCATCATGGACATCCTTTCCCTTAAAAAATCCATCATTAATAGCTTTATTTATAGGTGATTGTATTTTTTCCTCTTGTCAAAATTTTTATCTTTTTACAACTTACAAATCTTCTTTCCTTGTAACTTATCCCTTTTGTAATCAACTTTTTCATCCTTTACGTCCTTAGAGAGATCTCTCTTATTAGTTCATTCACACCATCACTTATGGGTTGTCACCATATCTTAGCCATCAAGAATCAAGTATATTTGTCGAATCTATTTTTTCATTCACCTCTTAATCCAAAATGGTCACCAATCCTTGTTTTAACTAGGACATCATTCTCACTAGAGAGTCTTATGAAAATGAAACTAAAGTGATGAGGACTCACGACTAAATCAATCAATCAACATTCATTCTTCTTCTTGGTTCCAAACTAAAGCATCTAAGAATCAACAAGATTCCAACTCATCTAAAGAATCTTTGACCCAAAACTAGGGTCCTCAAAACACTTGCTATACCATCAAATAGGTTCACATTACTATAATGCAACCTAAAGCATAGAATACTTGAGGCCCGAGTGTTTAACATAGAATGATCTGATACCACATGTAAAATACCACTCTAATAAATTAATAATAGTACAAAAAAATGGAAGAATTAAAATTTTCCCATAAATAATTCATCTCATTTAAAATACTTGCATCAATAAAATCAAATATGATTCCTTACATCAGCTAATCAAATAGCTTAATTTAAAGGACTATACTTGTACAATATCTAGCCATGTAGGCTCATACAAAAGAACATCACATTAAACAAATTATTTTACACCATACCATATCTTCAAAATTAAATCTTGTGAAGAGAGAGCATCATCAAGGTGATTTACTACCCAGCCTCGAGGCTCATGCCTCCCTGGTCTTCCTCATGAATGGAGAAGCTTAAAAATTTGTGAGGGGTCTAGCAAATTGACGCTGACATGTATGAAGGTATCTGGTGTAGCATTATATATCCATCATCTCTATAATATGTGTCAAATGCATATACTAATTTAATATCATGATATGGCAGAGAGTGAAATAAAGCATCAAATAGTAACTATTTCTAATTTCATTGACAAGCTTTGGACAAAGCATCTTTTAAGACGTTGATGATGGGTAGGTAGGTTATAAAAAGAAACCTATCCTTCTCTATTGTTCTATATTTGGCACCCATCCATTCTCTATCTCAATCTCAACAAACAAAAATGCAGGACTACATTCACAACATATAACATCAACTTTGTATACAAGGCCACATGAAAGGTCACTTACATAATAAATCATGCATCTTCACAAGGAAACATTCAAATATTTGAAGAAAAAACAACAACATGCAGTTGAAAACATAACCATACAAATGTATCAACATCTAAAATGTTTTCATGAAAATATGATATTCTATAGGTCAAGTCGTAGCTTGATAATTTCACAAAAACTTCAAGTGGTTATGCATCCCTTTATAGGGTCTAGTTCCCCAGACAGTTTCTCATCGGCTACCGCCCACTCAGATGAAGCAGGGACAATTTTCTAAAAGAGTTAAAAATAATCAATCTATATATTAAACTTATATTTAAAAAAGGAAAAAATTGATTTGAAGTGTCTAATAAGATTTTTCAGTATTCCATAACCTGATCAAGAGAAACTACCTCCTATCATTACATAGAATATAAAAAAGATCCTACTTCAATGAATCTAACACATTCAATGACTACTATGAGTTAAAGTCCTAAGAGCCAAAGAATTTGACACTTTCAACTTGGAACCCTTGTCATTTATGGTAGGGTAATAATTCACTACCAACAACATTCAATAAGAAAACCTCTCCCTCTTATGTCATTAGTTAATATATCTTGCCGAGGTAGTACATGTTTAAAAAGGATAGTATGAAATTACCTTGATCCTATTAGATATCACTAGATTAACAATTGAAATTCACATTGAAAATTATTATCATGAGATCAATTTAATACAATGCATTATTAGCCCAACCCTACCGTTAATGATTTAATTAGGTATATAATTTCAAAAATATGGTACTTTCCAATGTGTTGATACTCTGAACTTCCTACCATTGGATGTAAAATCGCGTTTGCACGCTAGGATGATTTTTAGAACTAATCTCCTTAATGGAAAATAACACAAGTTATTCCTTAACAATCTTTAATATTATAATTGTTCTTATATAGGTCAAGAAGTATCCATAACTAATAATAACACAAGCCTATTTCTCCTTTTTGCAATAAAGATACAAGAAATATATAAATTCAAAATGTCATCTATGATATTTCTTAAGATGGATTTGTAATCTTAAATGCTGAGATCTAGAATGTAATTATATGTAATACAAGATCAAGTGTTGGCTAAGTAAATTTGTCTAATTAGCCTAGTGATTTTATGTCTAAATAATAAACTATTCCTAGCTTAGCTACCAAAATGAAAACTTAACCTTGAAACTAGATTAAAACCTAAGAAAAATAATATTGTATTCCATGAAGAGGTTAGAAGAGTTTTCAACTTATTAACCATCTTGTGGCATGGTAAAATTATCAAAATAATTTAATATTTGGAAATGAGAATGAAACATTAGTAGCCTAAATAACTGAACTAAAATTTTGAAATACAAAAATGAAAATTTGTAAATATAAAACAAGATGTAAAAGCCAAGCATAGTGCATGTTTAAAGGTATATAATCTTATATTATTTCTTGATATCTTAGTGCACAATAATAAATAATAAAAGCGATACCTTATTCTATAGGATTCCCTTAGAGACAATACTAAAGAAAAGATCTTAGAAGACACATAACTGTTCTATAGAATACCGTAGAGGGATATCAACATATATGATGCTTTAAGTGCATACTATGCGTGGATCATCAAGGAGGCTTAAAAATCATTCAAACATATGCTAATTGGTAAGACTGAAGTCAAAATCCATGACCTTAGCACCCAAAGTGATCAGATAAAATACATAAACTATTTGAAAGAGTCATGCAATGATTGTAGGATGAGCACAAAATGGATATGAAAAGAAGACTTTTTGAAACATATAAGAGAAACTACTAGTAGAAGACCTATCATTCTACTGTGCATACTAAATCAAGACCAAAGGCTTCAATAAAAAGATTAATTATTTTGAGTCAGATTATGTCAGGTTCACTGTGAACCATCCTCTCACAATCCAAAATTGCAAAATTCATAGTATCAGGGCATTAAAAAAAGTAATTGGTTATGGTTCAAGGAAATTTAAGAATCTTCTAAGAATATACAAAAGAAACAACATAAAATTTGGTTCCAAAATATAATGAAGACACATCTGTTAAGGCAAGTGGAAAGGGGTATGCTTCTATGTAAGAGGAGGTCGCAAGCACCCCTATGCAAGTAAAATATGGAAGCATATACTAAGCACATGAATAGTTTGACAAAATGTCTCAAAGAGGTGTCATCACCAAGCAATGATTGAAAGTTGTTCATACTAGAAAAATAGAAAACCATATCACAGATTGCTCTACCTACTAATCTTACCACTATCCAAAAGTGGAAGCATAGGTAAAGCGCACAAGCTGCTTGATGGCATGCCTCAAAGAGATGCCATCTCATGGAATGTGGTGGTCATAGGATGCAAAAATTACTACACATGATTTCTATCAAGAGCTTAAATTTAAGAAAATTTTCTCTTGCTCACATCCTAAGAAAAAAATAATTCCTACTTGAGTTCCAGTGCAACCAAAATGCATAAAACCATCTGCTTTGTCACTCAAACAACATGCAATAAAATTGTTACATCACATTCATTAATCTTATATTGTTAGAGTGAATAATTTATCAATTCACTTTAGCTTAAGTGTACTTAGGTTGATGAGGTTAGATAACATATCGCCTAATTGAATGTGAAACGTTTTAGACCTTTAGAGGTTGCCTAGTTGTTTGGTAAACCTCATGTGCATACCTTTTGAGGTTGGAAGACTTTCGATCTTACCTCAAAATGCACTTTTGTTGTCACCCAACACTTGTCACCTAGGTTGATGACTTGGTCAAAAGGTTGTTGGTTTGCATATTCCAAGTGTTCCAAAGGCTCACACCTATAGGACACTTATCTACATACATGTGTCACATCATGGCGCACTTATCAATCTGCATAAAAGGTGGATTGTCTCATCCATGCCTATATAATAAGGTATTTCTATGTAATTTACTAAGTGAGCTTAACAAATGTTTATGCTCCACATTCATATGTGTATTCATAGTTATTGTCTTTGTTATTTTACTCATTCATTTGTGGAAGTGTTATTTGATGTTGCATTCATATTGTTTCTCCAACATGGTATCAGAGCAAGGAATCACAAATCCCTTCTTACTTTTTTGGTGAATCAAGCACTCAGCCCTATCACTGGAGCATCATGGAGAGAAACATACCTCATCATTGAGTCTAGAAGGCTCCAGAAATGAAAACTAACCTTTCATTTGATGATATTTGATAACTTCAATTTTTGCAAGTTTTTTTGCCCCTGTACTTGAATAGTACATGTACCATACTCGTACATAAATTTTTGCAAGAAAAGGAATTTTTTCTTTTGCAAAGGGAAAAATTCCCCCCTAGAAATTAGTTTTCTTGGGTTTAAATTCTCTTTTGTGCAGGTCTTTATTGATTTTGTGGGCAAATTTTGCACGAATTGGGTGAATTTGTGATTGATTAAGGCCAAAATTTGTTGTTTTTTAAGTGTTTCAAAAGGCATATTTTCAATTGTTACTTATGGTTTTGAACAATCCCTAAGCCAACCATTCCACAAAGATCTTTTATCTCCTTTGGTTCTTGTAGGAATGTCATTTGTTTTGCGATTGGAGCAACATCAGCCTACTTGAGACCATTCTAGGGTTTACAAGCTTTTTTAGGCAACCGATCTCTATTCAAAACTCAGCCCTCGACCTACTTCGCTACCGTCAACCCCTCAGCCCTATTCCTTGGCACCACACACCTCTTTACTTTATAGACCAGCACACAAAACCTCCACAGTGGATGGGTCAAAGTAGTCACAATGGTGGAATTTTTGTAATTTTTAACCGTATCTTTTGAAACCCTATTAGCTGCCATAAAATATTTTGTAGGTTCAAGCTACTCAGGCTACAGTTTCACCATATAAATAGTTTCTTTCTTTCCTTGTTACATGTAACAAATTTGCCATGTATTCCTTAAAACTAGCTTTTCCCTAGTTCTAACCCGCGGTGTATGCGATTTTTTTCAGTCACTTACATATTTATTTATAGTTTATGCTATCTATAAGGGGTTGTGGCTATGTGTTTTTTAAAATTACTACTTTTGTAACTCCACTTATTTTTTTTTATGTTACATTTAACAATTCTTTAGGGGGAGTCAAATGTATGTGACTAAATTACTACTCATTATTTTAAATTACTTTATTATTGATCTTTTTATTTATATTATCCATGGTGGGAAATAAACTAAAAGAGAATCCTTTGTAATTTGTTACCTCCCCAATTTTTTAATGCAAAAGTGTTTCTTGAAAGACAACTGCCAAGGTTACATTTTCTGCTAGGGTTACCAAGGTTTGTCTAGTACTTTACAAGGGGGAGTATCTTCATTTTGAAATATCTTGCAAACCAGGAGGCCATTTTTTCAAATTTATTGTCTACAGAAAGGTATTTCCATCAACTTCACCATGGTGGTGATAATTTTTCTAAATTTTGATGTTTAAAATTGTTTTGTACACCTCAAAGTTCAAATTGTTTTGTAAATTTTGACAAGGTGTATCTTTTGCCTAGTTTATCAAAATTTTGTACAATTGTTTTCTGAAGTGTATCAGAAAAAGAAAAGGATCATGATTATTAGTGTATTTTTTAGTTTAGGATAGCCATTTTTTTTCCAAATTGTAAAAATCACTATGTATTATAAACAGTTGATTTTGGCTTTCCGACTTGCTCAATTATAATCAAAACTTGTCAAATTTTTCTAGGGGTCTTTTGTTACAAAATTAATAATATTTGGGGGCATTGTGAGGCACAATTTAAGTGCCTACTTATGTTGTCTTCAACAATGGACTCCAAAATTACCTTGTTAACTCCACACAGATACCACACTTGAAAAGTCAAAGTTAAACAACTTCTTCGATCTAAAGGCTTATTGAGAATTTTAAGTAGTGAAATTCCTGAACCTACAAGGGAATTTGAGTGTTTTGTATATGCAAACAAATTAGATGAAGCCATGGGCATAATTGGTTTACATGTATCATATAATCTTAAATTTCATTTCACAAATTGTCTAACTGCTAAGGAAATGTGGGATATGTTATATGATTTATTTGGTTTCATCAATGAGTTTAATAGCTTACAACTTGATGTTGAATTATCAGCTTTGTCTCTTGATGTATTTCCCTAAATTGAGGACTTTCTTCTAAAATTCAATTATATATGTTGTCTTGTTGATGGTTGTGGTAAACCTAAAATAGAAAAGAAAAGTGTCTTTTTGATACTGTCAAAGTTAAAAGGACCATATCAAGTCTTCCCTTCTAACTTCTACTCTACTATGCATGCACTTGGTATAGATTTCAAGATGTCCACTTTTACATTGTTTTGTGATAGACTCATGAGAGAACAATCTAATTTACTCTCCATGGATGCAATCACCTCTTAAAGTTAGGCACTTGTGCCTCAATCATCTAAGGGTAAAGGCAAGAAATTAAACAAATCTAAGACACATTCCAGTTCAGCAAGTGAGCATACCTCCACATAGAAAAAAAAGTCTGATAAGCAAGCTACTACATCTTCTAAGTCAAGTGAGAATCCCTCCAAGACAAATAAGAAGAAAAGTAAAGGGCCATGTTCTTATTGTAGAAAACCAAGTCATGATATGATTCATTGCTTTCAAAGGATGGAAGCCTTGGAAGGGACAATAATGAAGCACACTTTTCTTTACCCAAATATGGATAAGATGCACTTATAGCTAGAGGTTTGGTTACATCCAATGACAATTGGATACTTGAATTAGGAGCCTCTCATCACATGACCAAGTCACTTTATCTTCTTGATCATATTTATGATAGTTAAACATCTCATATTACATTGGGTAACTCTACACATATTCTAGTTTTGGGGTAGAGATCTATTCAATTAACATACAGTTTCATTGAGTATCTACTCTATGTTCCTAATATTTCTGCCAACCTTCTCTCCATCTACTAGATTTTCCATACTGGGAAGGGAAGACAATGGAGTTCTCCACACATGATGTAGTTATTCAAGAACTATGGCATCTTGAGAATATTGTTTCTTTAGGAAAAGTTGATCATGGGTCTAGATTATATAGGTTTCATTCTTTTGAGTCATCTTGTGGATCATCACACATTGCCCATGTAGATTCTTTGATTCAACTTTGGCATGATAGATTTGAACACCTCAATTATAGATATCTTCAGTAGTTGAATACACATGATATGGTACTTGGTCTTCCAAAGGTTTCATGCACAGATAGAGTATGTTGATGTTGTATCCTTGGAAAGCATCATCAGGATCCCTTTCCTAAGTGAAAGACACATCGTGCATCTACCTTGCTTGAGTTGGTTCATAGTGACCTCATGTCATTTCCAACTCCATATTTTTTTGGTCCAAGTATGTACTCACATTCATTGATGATTTCTCTTGTCAAACATGGGTGCACTTTCTCATGTTAAAAAGTGATGTCTTCACTACTTTCAAGAGCTTTAGGGTGTTCGTGGAGAAGTAATTAGGTTCTTCTATTCGATATCTTTGTACAAATAATGGGGGGAGTATGTGAACGATTTATTTAGGATTATTGTACTAAGCATGGTATACTTAATTAGTATTAAGTTCCCTACACTCCTTAGCAAAATGATGTTGTTGAAAGAAAGAAAGAAAGAAAGAAAGAATAGATCTCTCAAGGAGATGGCAATTAATATGCTTTAGTCTTGACCTATGGCCACTTCATTTTGGCCTGAAGCTATCAATTGTGCTAATTATATTTAGAACCAAACACCCCACAAAGCAGATCGTAATATCACTCCAGATGAGGATTGGTCTAGCATGAAGCCCACTATTTCCTTCTTCAAGGTATCTAGTAGTGAGGCTTGGGCATTCATACTAGATGGTCAATGTAAAACAATGGAGAAGAAAAGTTAGCAATTCATCTTTTTTGTCTACTATGAGGATATGAAGGCTTATCAGTTGTTTGATCCATTAACCACTTGGGATGTCTACTTCAGATAAGATGTCAAATTTGATGAGTCCTTTCATATTGATCCTACAACTACTTCTTCATCACTACCTACTTGAACCCTTCATCACATTATGATACCTTAGCACTTGATGATACTTTAGATGATGGTCTTGATATTCCACCACCACCACCACCACCTCCTCCTCCTACTCATAGTTTGCCTAGATGGGCCCCCAGTACTATTTAGCAGGTCAGATCTTTAGTTGGTGATCCTATGTGTTCTCACCGCACTCGCTCATAGACTTATAGCACTAGTCTTTTGGGTCATGCTATATCCATTGATCCGCAAAATGTTTTAGAGGCTTTAAGCATTCCAAAGTAAATAATACCTAGGAGTTGGTTTATGACGGATGAGTATTCTTCTTTGATGAAGAATAATACTTGGGAGTTGGTTTATCGTCCTAAGGTAAGAAAATTGGTTTGGTGCAAGTGGGTGTATCCTACCAAGATATAACAAATGGTTCTATTTAAAGATACAAGGCATGTTTTATTGCTAAGGGTTCTTCACAGGTTGAGGGTATTGATTACTCTAAAACCTTTGCCCTTGTATCCAAGATGGATTCTATTCACCTTCATATTTCTACTGCTACATCTCAGAGATGGCAGGTATTTTAGATGGATGTGAAGAGTGCTTTCTTGTATAGTTATCTTCACGAGGAAATCTACATGGAGTAGCCTCCAGGATTTATGCAGGACTCTTCACTTGTATGCAATCTTTGACATTCTTTATATGGTCTCAAACAAGTCCCTTGGGCTTGGTATGAGAAGATTGATGTCTTCTTGCTTTCATTTGGTTTCACTCATTGTCACTCCGATCACACTATTTATATTTAGCATCATGGAGATGATCTTTTGATACTAGTCTTTGTATGTTAATGATTTGTTCATCACTAGTAGTTCATCATCCATGATTCATGATATTTAGCATTCTTTGATGGAGCACTTTGACATGATAGATCTTGGGCTTCTACATTACTTTCTTGGTCTTCAAGTTCTTCAATCTACTAAGGGGATCTCCATTTATCAATAGAAGTATGCCATTGACTTGCTTCATCATTTTTGCATGGTTGATTGTAAGCCTACACCTACACCATTTCAGTCTAGTGTAACTTTGAATGCCACTTGTACTTCACCTCGTGTTGATCCTACTTTGTACATACAATCAGTTAGTAGTCTTTTGTATTTGACACACACTCATCCTAATATTATCTTTGATGTTGGGCTTGTTTCCCAATTTTCACATGACCCTCATGAGAGTCATTGGCAGACAACCAAGCGTATTTTGAGGTATATTCAGGGCACAACACATTTTGTCATTTAGTAAATACCAGGTGCTTCACACATAGTAGGCTTCATTGACTCAGATTGGGCTAGTGATGTTGAATCATGAAGTCCACTTCCAAATTTCTTTTGTGCCTTGGTTTAGATCTCGTTGCATTGTCTTGCAAGATGCAAACTACTTTTGTATTATCATCCACCAAGGCTGAGTATCAAGGTGTAGTACTTTCTAGCCAAGATGTATGGCTTCGATAGCTTATGATAGAGTTTGATCTACCACCTAACCATCCTACTATTCTTTGTTGTGATAACCAAAGTACCATTCATATTTCTCACAATCTAGTTGAGCATCAAAGGATGAAGCACATTGAGATACACATATATTTCATTAGATAGCTTATCCATGATGGTATTATCTCCTTATAGTATTTGTCTACTCAAGAGCAGATTACAAACATCTTTACTAAAGCTTTGGCATTGCCTCACTATATTGAGTTGCGACATATGCTTGGGGTGAAGGAAGTTGTCCTTGGGGGGTCATCTTGATTCCTCCTTCCTTTGTCTCTTTTTTGGAGAGGAATTTTTTCCCACTGGGTTTTCTCCTTTTCTTCATTTGTGAGAGACTTTATTATACATTAGTACCTAACATGGCCTAGTAGCTAGGACCCATATTTATGTATCTTTTGCATTTTTATGATCTCCCCAAGTATCACTTAAGGGGGGGTGTTAGATTGAATAATTTATCAGTTCACTTTAGCTTAAGTGTACTTTAAAGGTTAATGAGGTTAGATAACATCTTGTCTAACCGAATGTGCAACCTTTTAGACCTTTATAGCTTACCTAGTTGTTTGGTAAACGTTATGTGCATACATTTTGACATTGGAAGACTTTCTATCTCACCTCAAATGGCACTTTTTTAGTCACCCAACAACTGTCACCAAGGTTGATGACCTAGTCAAAAGGTTGTTGGTTTGCACATTCCAAGTGTTCCAAAGGTTGAAACCTATAGGACACTTGTTTACATACATGTGCCACATCATGGGGCATGTAATGTGCCCATTTTTAGATTCTCTTGCAGATCAGTCAAAGTTGACTTTCTAGGTTGGTGACAACATAATCAGAGGAGTATTTTGATGTCACCAAGGTGTTCGGGTGATCTAGTGGAGCTGGTTGACACTTTTTGGAGAGATTTTGGACCACTTGTTCGTACTTACTATTTATAGTAAGTGCTTGCATGTCAGTAATCTTTCTGGGTTTTTCTGGGATTGTTCTCTTTGGTCCTTGACAAACACTGCTATTTTTAGTGTTAGTTTGGCATTGTTTTGGTGATTCAGTAGTCAACTGTTGGCTCTTCTTGGCATCACATTGAGCTCAAAGTTATCAGATGGTTTATGGGACTAGTTGGCACCCTCTGTGTGGGCTCAGTTGCTTATGGCCATTACTATTTTTAGTAAGTTTAAGATTGGCATTGAAATGAGATTTTGAGAGTGGGGTTGGATTTGTCTTGTCAAGACCTTTCCAACGAGCTATAGATCATTGGTTTCTGACATCATCTTGGCCTTCATTTTAAAGTCCATAAATTAAACATTATTATTTAATATTAGACCTTGGTGCCTAGGCTCGATAACTTAATGTTGTTTTAAAAGAGGGGACTTTAAGGGTGATGTTGAGAAAATAATTCAAGAGAGTTATAATATTTTAAAATGTATTTTCCCTCTCATGTTTTATCCCATATGCAAGGGGATTTTAGAAACTCCCAGCTAAAAAAGTATAAAAGGAGGAAAAAGCTCTTCATTTGAATATGCTTGGTTATTGAATTTCTCTCTTGTTGAGATATCCATGTGAGGGTTTCTGGAGCTTGGCTCCTTGGTTTGGTATTGTCTTGCTGAGACTAAAACCTCTACAAGATAGGATTTTATCTTTGGCTTTGTGGACGTGAACCCACTTGGTCAATTCTTGGAGGCTTCATCTAGAGGCTTTAGTTGTGCATTCGCCGAAAACATTTTAGTGAAGATTTGAGCATGTTTTGGTCATAACTAATGGAGTTTGAGTTGTATATGTAAAGACTAATTTGAGGAAACAGATTGGATGATTTAAGAGGGATTTTGGTGGTTGAAAACACTTTATTTGTTGGGCTGTACCTCTCTAATACCCAACCGTATAGACTTTGTGAATCTGTAGCAATTTTGGTAGAGTTTATTGTGCCCATTCTTCCTTTAGTAGTCTTTCTTTTCCAAGTAGTAGTGAATAGTCCAAAATAGAGGCAAAGAATAGAGATTTTATGGTGATTATTGTTAGTTCATGACTTCATCTAGGTTGTACAACTATAGGTGACAACAACTATTAAACTTTGGTGTTTCTTCATTGTTTGGGACTACAAAAAGGGTCATTTGGGGCATCTAGAACTATCATAGCATTCACCATTCATTGTATGCAAAAAACTATCCATTTGCTTATTGTAGAAAGAGTTCATTGCTGCCCATAGTGCTAATCCAACAACAACAAAAATATGAAGTTGTAAATTGGAACATGGGTATCTACTCATAATTCTTATTTGGCTAAAATACTATCTCGGTCATTGTTATTTTGTTTATATCACTCTTAGATTTTCTGGGTTTATGTTATATGCCCTTATTTCATGTATTCAATGCAAATATCAAACATGCAATACATTCAATAAAAACCCCAAACTCATAACAATTAGAATAACAAAAAAATTGGCATCACAATATATACACAATAGGGGTGTATATTATGGTGGTATCAGAGCTAAAAATCTTTCCATCCTGTGAGGTTGGGTTCAGACATGCAGATAAGAATATGAGATGCAGATGAAAATATGAAACTTGTAGCTTAGCTATTTATGTGAGTGATTAGCACTTGCATGAGTGTTCAAGTTGGGTAGTTGATAGGTCTTGAATAGGGAATGTGAGATCATGGCATCTCTCATGAAGGAAGGTCTTTATGAAAGACTTTTTGATATAGGTTTAAAGCTTAAATCATTGCACTGGTCAGATAAAAGCCTTCTTAGCACTACAGAAGAAGTTGAGGATTGTTTATCTAAAGTCCCTTAGTCATCTTCTCCTCTAATAAAATTGGCTTTGGTCCATTTAAAGATCTTGTTGTGTGAACCAAAGCTGCTGAAACATCCATATAAGGATGTAAGATTGGCGATTATCACATGGATCAGTGAAGTAATAAGAATTTCAGGTCCTGAAGCACCCTATAAAGATGACTCAATGAAGGAGATTTTACAGCTGATTATTAAAAGTTTTCATGGCTTAGGTGATACTAGAAGATTATCTTTCAAAAAAATCGCTGAGATGTTGGTATTGATGGCTCATGACAAGTTATGGGTCTTTTTGATTAATCTTAAGTGTAATGATTTACTTGTTGAAATGTTCCATTGTTTCTTTGATAAAATTAGAAAATATCATGCAGATGATGTTAAAGCAGCCATGCAAACTATCTTGTCTATGATTTTAGATGAAGATGACAATATCTCCAAGATGCTATTATCTAACTTGATAAGCATTTGGAGAAAAGACCAACTTGTTTCACCTGCAGTACATGAGTTATCAAGAACCTTGGTTGAGCACAAAATTGAGAAAATTAAACATCTCTTGATAGAAGAAGAATATATTGCTTGTGGTTTATAGGTTACAAAGATGAGTAAGAATCGGTTGAGAAGAGAGCAACGTTGTTTCACATGCCAAGAAGCTTAGACATCTAGTCACATATGTGGGAACAACAGACAATGTGAAATAGAAACTCCTACCACCTATTTATTGCAGCCAAATAATAATGAGAACAAAGAAGATGACAAAGATGAACCTAAGCCTTTGTATGATGAAAACAAGATCACTAATCAAGAGACATGCAGACAAGAGCTTGCTGATTTGGGGAAGACTATAGTTGGGCCTCGCTTTGATGAAGATCTTGAAGATACTACTTTTGAGGATGAATTAAAAATGATTGATAGATTGCTAGAAGGTGACTTTACAAGTGAGCCTGAAAGTATTGATACTGAAAGTCTTAAGTCCTTAGAGGACCTAGGTGAGAAGTATGCAGATAAAGACTTTAAATCAGCCATGGGTAACAAATTTAATGCTGCCATAACCTTTGACCAGAGTAATGGAGATGGTTCCGAGGATTATTTGATGGATGCACATGCATCTATTTTTATAGGGGAGGTGTGCATTGATATTGGCAATCCAACAGCCTCTAGGATGTCAATTGAGCCATCCCAAAAGATTCATAACAGCAGTACACTTGATGAGGATGTGTGTGAAGTGGATAGCACACATGAGGATGCTTACCTATTGGTGAGTGATGATGATTCAGCCTCTTACCATAGTGTAGATTTCAAATCATAAAATTTGGTTAGAGATAATTTACCAGAGGGGTCTAATCATTTGGCAGGGTAATTGAAGGTGAATGAAGGCATGATTGCTTCAGCCTTAGAACACTTTGTTGTTGCTTAGCAGTTGGTGACACACTATTGTTGGACTCTAGGTATATATGAGCATCTTGATAGTGGACTTTCCCTTGCTAAGTTTCAGGCACTCAGAGATGCAGTTGGAATCATGAAAAATAATTACCTACAACTATTATTAGACAGAGATCATCTTCTCATGCTCGATGGTATTTATCATGATTCTTTAAGGGGAAAGGAAGAGGAGGTTGAAGACCTCACCTATAAGCTCGAGGTCACCATAAACTCTTTGAAGAGCACTCAATCAGCCCTTCAAGAGTCAGAGATACAGATAGATGAGCTTACCGTGGAGTTGAGCTTGGCACAATCTTCACCATCTACAGATACAGTTTAGGTTTCTATGGCAACAGTGGGTGAGGAGCATATATCCATGAATTATGGTTGTGAGTAGGTTGAGGATGTGGTTACGTCCATTGTAGTTATAGGTGCAATTGATACAGATGGGATGGATGCTTTAGTTGAGAGTAGAAGAGAACCAGATGTTGCATTAGGGGTCTCTGAGTGTAGTCCCATTTTAGAGGATGCAGAATAGTTGATTGATGGATCTTGTGTCATAGTAGTGAATTTTCTAGAGAGTTGTGTGATAGATAACCACACTACTCCATCCTTTTCATAGGAGATATGTAGGGCATCATCCAGTGGTGTGATCAGTTCTCACGATGATTTGTTTCCCTCTCTTGGAAGCAAATCAGAGTTTGCATCCTATGCAGCTGATTGTGATAGACAACTTATTGAGATGTAGGGTTGGAGAGATTAGCTGAAGGTTACAGGAGAGAACGTTGATTCAACCTTATCTCGTTTAGATTGTACTCATAAGAATGTGGAGAACCTTCTTTGGATAATAGAGTTAGAGGAGAGATGGTATGGGGTCTTGGCTGGTACTCACATTCATGATTTACAGTTCATTAGGAGTGCTTTGGAGGAGATAAAATTAGAATATCTCTAATTGTTTCATGATAGGGGGTATGTTATTGTGTATGCAGAGAGGGTTTCCAGAGTATCTACCTAGTTAGCTATTTAGGATCAGAGACATGAGCCATCATCTTATTCGAGTGATGAGAGTGATGAGGAGGGTGTTCCCCAGGACTTGGATGGTCAGCTATTAATAGAGGTGGGAGCATTTTATCTTGACTACATAGTGAGGAGTGCTCATCATTTCTCCTTTAGTCCACACACGGATGACTTGATGATTCGTAAGTGTGAATTAGCTCAAGATTTATACCATCCATTATGGGATGAAGGGTTGCCATCTCCAAAAGATGGGACTAGTGGCTACAAGAACCTAACTCAGTTGTTTGCAGGGGATTACTTGTAGGATTAGAGATTGGATTACCATCATGCTGATGTGTACCTGATAGAGTTTGGCACTATTGGGTCTCATTTGGAGACAAGACTTCAAGGAGGTTGGAGTATCTGTGAGCATGGTGGCTTGGTTAGTCAGCACATCCATAGGAGTTTGGTAGGGGATGATAGGGGATGTTGTGGTTCAGACACTTCAAGATTTACTTATCCGTTCATGATTGATGGATGTGAGGTTCTGATGTGTTGGGATCCAGGTGGTGACATATTTGGCATGTTAGTTTAGTTAGATTCCATCATGTTGCTTCACCACTCTTTGTATAGTGAAGATTATATCAAAGTAGCATAGTGGAAGTCAATAGGTGATGTGTATGGCATACTTCCATATTGGCTTTGGGACCCAGGGGTTCCTATGTCTAGCAGATTGCTCTAAACTGGGATAGTTACTCACATTGATGTTGAGCATGGTTTTACCTCTACCTAGTAGATGTGGTGGAGATGTAAATTCTTCAGACTGATTTGGGATCCTAGTGTTTAGCTTTGGCATATAGGTGCAGATTGCTTGAGGACAAGTAATCTTTGGGAAGGGCAGACTGTAATGTCCCCATTTTTAGATTCTCTTGCACATCAGTGAGAGCTAACTTTCTAGGTTTGTGATAGCATAATCAGAGGAGTATTTCAATGTCACCAAGGTGTTCGGGTGATCAGTGGAACTAGTTGACACTTTCTAGAGAGATTTTGGACCACTTGTCCGTACTTACTATTTATAGTAAGTGCTTGCATGTCGGCAATCTTTCTAGGTTTTTCTGGGTTTGTTCTCTTTGGTCCTCAACGAACACTGTTATTTTTAGTAAGTGTTAGTTTGGTGTTGTTTTGGTGACTCGGTAGTCAACTGTTGTCTCCTCCTGGCGTTGCATTGAGCTCAGAGTTATCAGATGGTTTATGGGACTAGTTGACACCCTCTGTGTGGGCTCATTTGTTTATGGCTGTTACTATTTTTAGTAAGTTTAGGATTGGCACCGAAATGGGATTTTAAGAGTGGGGTTGGATTCATCTTGTCAAGACCTTTCTAATGAGCTATAGATCATTGGTGTCTGACATCATCTTGGCCGCTGTTTTAAAGTTCATAAATTAAACATTATTATTTAATATTGGACCTTGGTGCCGAGGCTCGATAACTTAATGTTGTTCTAAAAGAGGGGACTTTAAGGGTGATGTTGAGAAAATATTTAAAGAGAATTATAATATTTTAAAATATATTTTCCCTCTCATGTTCTATCCCATATGTAAGAGGATTTTAGAAACTCCCAGCTAAAAAGGTATAAAAGGAGGAAAATGCTCTTCATTTGAATATGCTTGGTTATTGAATTTCTCTCTTGTTGAGATATCCCTTTGAGGGTTTCTAAAGCTTGGCTCCCTAGTTTGGTATTGTCTTGCTGAGACAAAAACCTCTACAAGATAGGATATTATCTTTGGCTTTATGGACAAAAACTCACTTGGTCAATTCTTGGAGGCTTCAGTTATACATTCGCCAGAAACATTTTAATGAAGATTTGAGCATGTTTTGGTCATAACTAATGGAGTTTGACTTGCAAATGTAAAGACTAATTTGAGGAAATAGATTGGATGATTTAAGAGGGATTTTGGTGCCTGAAAATACTTTATTTTTTGGGTTGTACCTCTCTAATACCCAGTCATATACTTTGTGAATCTGCAACAATTTTGGTAGAGTTTATTGTGCCCATTCTCCCTTCAGTAGAGTTGTCCTTTCCCAACAGTAGTGAATAGTCCAAAACAAAGGCAAAGAATAGAGATTTTATGGTGATTATTGCTGGTTCATGACTTCAGCTAGGCTGTACAACCATAGGTGACAGCAGTTGTTAAACTTTGGCATTTCTTCATTGTTCAGGACTACAAAAAGGATCATTTTAGGTGTCTAGAACTGTCATAGCATTCACCATTCATTGTATGCAAAAAACTATCCATTTGCTGATTGTAGAAAGAGTTTATTCCTACCCATAGTGCTAATCCGGCAATAATGAAAATATGAAGTTGTAAACTAGAACATGGGTATCTACTCATAATTCTTATTTGGCTAAAATACTATCTGGGTCATTGTTATTTTGTTGATATCACTCATAGATTTTTTGGGTTTATGCTATATGCTCTTATTTCATGTATTCAATGCAAATATCAAACATCCAATACATTCAATAAAAACCCTAAACTTAGAACAATTAGAAAAACAAAAATTTTGGCATCAAAATATATACACAACAGGGGTGTATATTACAGGGCATTTGTCAATTGACATGACAGGTGGATTGTCTCATCCATGCTTATATATTAAGGCATTTCTATGTAATTTACTAAGTGAGGTTAATATATTTTAATGATCAACATTCATATGCTTATTCATAGCTATTGTCTTTGTTATTTTTCTCATATTCATTTTTGGAAGTGTTATTTGATGTTGCATTCATATTTCTACTCCAACATATATAATATCCACCATTTCAGAAGACTAATTGCATTCAAAGACAGAAGAAATCCATGCATTATTGGAGGAATTGGCTTAAAGCACGTAGGCAATAGATAAATTGTAGATTAGAAAGACATACTTAATGTCATGGAGGACAAAAAAGAGTTATTTCTCTATTTTCATAGTGTAAATTAGCTATACTTTTTGTTAGATAAATATGCCACTAGAAAGTCACTATCAAGGTTATAAGAAAATCCTCCATCCAAGCAATAGTTGATGTAAATTTTAGGATAAAGTCACCGTACTTGCAACACCTGGGATGCTAGAGGATAATCACTTGAGCTAAAGAAATGGAAATTTTTTTTATGCTAGACCATCAATGAGTCCTTTCAAGGGGCGATGTCACCAAAATCATGCTTAGTATGAGCCAATGCAAGCTTGCAAGCAGGTCCAAAGCTAAACCATCAATGGTAGGACATAACATAATATGACTTTTGAATAGAAAACCAACAATATACCTATGGTAGATCAAACATCCAAAATCTTTGTGCACTCTAAGGGAATGTAAAAGCGCCAAGATGAGGGTTTTAGAAAACCATCGCAATGCCACCTTCCCCCTATCATCTTCACTAGATTTTTCTTAAATGTCCATCAGAATGGCCTAGCACACCCCCGCATTTCTTCATTTTAAAAAATAAATAGAAAAACACAATTAATGGTGTAGGAGTAAAAATAGGAAAAGAAATGTAATTTTGAATATCTCTTCTTCCCCACTCTCTTCCATTTTCTAAAAATTAGTCCTCCTAAACTTAGAAACTAAAAAGAAATAATGACTTCCAAGATTCCTTCTGCCACTTCTCTCATGTGGCCTAAAATAGAAACCATTTACTAAAATAATTGATGGCAGAGTATAAAATAATATTTTTAAGAGGTATACATTCAATTAATATTTATGGCAAATAATTATATGCAATAAAATAAATTACGCAATTATTTTTCATACATGCACATATTAATCCCAATTAAAAAAATGCAATGAAATTTGACTAAGTGGTGAAAAAAAAAAAGTTCAGGAAGCAAAGGAACCTGGAACCTCAAAAGGATTGAATTGGAGGATGTCAATTTTTTGCTCTACATGTCAAGCTAGGGCGTTCATACCCTAGCCCAATCCTCTAGTTTTTTCTTGGTCGTGTGAAGTCTGGGGAGTGCATACATTTTGGGGAGGTCTAGGGTTGTGATTTTTATCAGTGCAAGGTTTTTTTCATCTGCATCGGTGTCTCTTTCTCCCTGAGCGTGAGGGGTTTTGTGCCTGGTTGGAGGCCGCGAGTGGGGTTTTTGTGCCTGGCTGGTTTGGGTCTACACTTTGAAGGTAGTGCTGGGTGGTGGGTCAGTTAAACCCTAGTGGTGGTTCTTTTTTCTCGAGGGCCTGCATCCCCACCTTGGGTCTTGTTTAGTTTCAATGCCGATCAGGGAGTCTTCAAGGGCTAGTCCCAAGTTGGATTTTTGCTCAGTAGCTGTTGGTGTGAATTCTCCTTCACATTCTTGAAGGTTTTTAATAATAACTTGTTCTCACCAGATCTGGGGTTGCTTGGTTCAAGTTTGTTTGGTGGTACACGGATTACGAAGATTAATGGATGTCTTAAACATTGTGAGGAGAGGCCAAAATTGGTTATCCTATTGGAGATGATTGCAGAAGATATTGACTATTATTCAAAGCATGCATTGCTATGCAAGTTTATGTGGATGCATGTTTCATTACAATTTCTTGAATCGCAGGCCCAATGGTCTTGGATGCCAGAGGGAGAAATGGAGGTTATGCTTTTAGCAAATAACTATTTCATGGTTTCATTCAATTGCCTAGCGGATCGTAATAAGGCCTCTAAAGGAGGCCCCTATTTTCATAATCAGATTGGGTTATTTATTAAACCTTGGCATGCAGGCTTCAATCTTGTTGAAGAACTTCTGAACCAGGTTCTAGTGTGGGTTCAGCTTCCGAGGTTTTGTCTGGAATGTTGGCGGGATGATGTTTTGCACTTGTTGGCTTCGATGCTAGGTAAACGAGTTGGTGCTTCATAGCAGACTCAGGTTAAAAAGGTGACAACTTTTTCTCATATCTGTGTTGAGATTGATTTAAGTAAACCTTTGCCAGATTCAGTGGATATGTGTGCGAGTCCTTACTCTTGGGTGTAGGAGTTGGACTATCAGACTCTTCCTTTTCACTATCGTCTTTGTCATAAATATGGCCATTTGTAGAGGAGATGCCCAAAGGCTAGGCCTGTGGATTCCCAACCTTCTTAGCCTACCCGCAATCCCCCTAGGGTTGAAAAGGGGAAGGAATCCATTCCTTGTGATGTGGATGGGGCTGATGGTTTCATTCCTGTCAAGGCTCGAAACAGGAATCAGGGTCAAAAGGGGACTTTGAAGGAAATGTAGGATGAAGATTCTTTCAACAGATTTGAAGTTTTAGATGATGTCATCCAATAGGAAGTGAATCCAGGCTTGGTGAATCTGGATCAAGGTGCTTTGGGTACAAGACAGGAGGGCCTTCTTTCTGAAGCTACCCAGGTTTTGCAGGATAATAGGGCCTTGCAAATGGACATAGATGTTCAAATGGAAGTCCAGGTGGAATTAGTTCCTATTATAGTAGGGAAGAAGGGTGGTGAGGATGGATCTCCTCTTGTTTCAAATGTAGGTACTGAGGGGGTGAAGAATAATAAGTCTTCTTCTTCTCATTTGGGTCTTCATCAAAAGGATCCAAAAAAAGGGGTTGGGCAGAAGTCTTCCAAGCTTGGTAGAAAAAAGGATTTGGAAAAGATTAAATTAACAAGAGAAACTTTGGTAGAGTTAGGGTCTGTTAAGATTATGGATTCTCATTTTTCAAGCCCCTTGAAATGATTGTTCTATCCTCTAATGTAAGGGGCTTGAACAGTGGCCCTCGACAAAAGGTTGTTCGTGATTTGGTTAGAAGTCAAGCTCCTGATGTTCTTTTCCTCTAGGAGACTAAGTTATCAATGGAGTGTATGTTTGGTGTATTGCCTAAGTTGTGGGGGAGTGTAGAGTGCCAGTGTATTGGTGCTCAAGGGTCTGCTGGGGGTGTGGTTTGTTTATAGAATCCTCATAAGATCTGCCCTCTTTGGTGGTTGTCATTTTAGTCTTCTATCTCTATGATTGCGTCTTGTTTTGAGACGGGGGAGTCTTCTCTCTTCTCCAATATCTATGCGCCTATTGAACTTCAGGGTAAGCAAAATTTGTGGTCCCATATCTAGTTTGTCTGAAGCATCGTTCCTTTCCATCCATGGATTATGGTTGGAGACTTCAATGCTATTTCTGAGTTGGCTGAGAAGCAGGGTGGTATTGCGAGGCTTGAGCCTTCTGTGTTGCTACTTCAGGATAACATCTCATCTTTAAATCTTGTTGATATCAAGCCCATTAATGGCCAGTTTACTTGGAACAATCCAAGGATTGGGAATAATTGCATTGCGGAATGACTTGACCGCTTTTTTGTTTCTTGCTACTGGGTTGGTGGGTTGTGGTCTTCTAGCTCTGAAATTTTGGATTGGAGGGGCTCAAATCATTGGCCTATCAAGTTGGTTATTTCTTCAGCTCGTGTGCCTCGGTCTCCTTCTTTCAAGTTCCATGTTATATGGTTGCGTGACTCCTCTCTCCATGACTATGTTGCTAAGTGGTGGAGGTATGGTAGACTTGCTTATAGTATAGCAATATATACTTTTGCTAAGTTACTTCAATTTGTCAAGTATCAGCTTAAACGTTGGAATCGGTAATGCTTTGGAAACATTTTCCATGCTAATTCTACTGCCCAGGCTGAGTTGGATGGTGTTATGAGGTTGATCAGGGAGGATGGAGTGTCTGAGGACCTGCTGCGGGAAGAGACTAGGGATTTGGAAGCACTGGAAGAGTGTGAGCTATGAGAGGAAGTTTTTTGGAAAGAAAAGGCTTGGGTTGAGTGGCTTTAGGAAGGGGATAAAAATACTGCTTTTTTCTTCAACTCGGTGAAAGCCAAGAGACATGGCATTTCTATTTCTACTCTAGTGAATGACAGGGGTGAAACTCTTTCTTCTTTTCATGAAATCATGCATGAAGCTATGCAATATTTTGCTTCATTATTCAGGGAGGACTCGTAGGGAGGTTTTGATGAGGAAGCTCAGGTCCTTTCTTGTATCCCTTCTTTGGTTTCTAGGGAGATGAATGAGCATCTTATGAGTGATATTTTGATTGAGGAGCTAGAGGGGATTGTGTTTCAAATGAAGATGGGGAAAGCTCCTGGCCCTGATGGTTTCCCGATTGAGTTCTTTCAAGAATTTTGGTAGATTATCAAGTTGGACTTGTTGGCATTTGTTCAGGAGTCTTGAAAGAATAAACAGATGTTACAGGCTTTGAATTCTACCTTCCTTGCTCTCATCCCAAAGTGTGATGGGGTGGATAGGTTAAGTTAATTTCATCCTATCTCTCTTTTCAATGTGATTTATAAAATTATCTCTAAATTGATTGCTAATAGGTTGAAAAAGTGGCTTAAAGTGCTGATCTCTAAGGAATAGAGTGGTTTTGTGGTAGGATGGCACATTCTGGATGGGGTTGTTATCGCAACTAAAACCATTCACTCTATGGCCAGTTCCAAAGATAAGGCGATGTTCATCAAGCTTGATATGGCTAAGGCTTATGACAAAGTTTGATGGTCCTTCCTTTCGAAGGTTCTTGGTGCTTTTGGTTTTGAGGATGATTGGATTTATTAGGATATGAGTTGTGTTACTTCGGTCTCCTTCTCTATGTTAATAAATGGTGAGCACTCTGAGCTTTGTGGTGCCTCTCAGGGTTTGTGGCAGGGTGACCCCCTCTCTCCTTACTTGTTTCTTCTTCTTGTTGAAGGTCTGGGACATTTGATAAGAAGGAATGTGGAGTTAGGTTTCATTTAGGGGTGGGAGTGGGGAGGTGGTTTACCTCCACAGTCTCACTTGCAGTTTGTAGATGACACTGCTTTGATGGGTATGGCTACAATTAGGAAAGCTTTGAATTTGCGTAAGGTGTTGGATGCTTATCTTGTAGCTTTGGGCCAATTGATTAATGAAGATAAGTCTTCCATCTTTTCCTTCAATACTCCAGGTTCCATTGAGAGGTGAATTGCTCATATCTTGAGATTTTAGACTGGGATTCTCCCTTTGACCTATCTTGGTATTCCCAACTCTATTGGAAGACTACCCAGGGATTCTTGGTGGAATATTCTGGATAAATTTTGTGTGAAAGTTAATCATTGGACCCATCGTTGGTTGTCCTTTGCAGGTCGTGTTCAGTTGCTCAAGTCTGTGGTATAGGCCCTCCTCATTTATAGATGTATGATTTAGGTGGCCCCTTTGGGTTTTGTTAGGGAATTGGATTCCTTAGAAAGATAGTTTTTATGGGCTGGTAGCTTATTGTCCTCTAAATGGAGCCTTGTCAAATGGGACATTGTTTGTAGCCCGAAGCAGTTTGGCAGCCTTGGGTTAAGGCAGTCATCGTTGTTAGGGATGGCATTGGCTGCTAAATTGTATTAGCGGTGGTGTGTGGAGTAGGATGGGATCTGGGCCAGGATATTAACATAGAAATACTTCCCAGGGATCCCTCAGATTGATATTCCTCATTATCCCCTGGTGGGAAAAGGCTCGGTGATTTGGAGTATGCTTAAGAAAGGGGCTGCTCTAGTCAAGGATGGATTATTTTGGATTTGTAAAAGAGGGACGAAAGCTCATTTTTGGTCTAGTTCTTGGGATGGTTTTCCTCCCATTGTTTCTCAGTTTCCTAATTTGGTGACTCTGTGCCAGAGGTTTTGTGAGGCAGGATGGTCAATGGTGAGTGACTTCAAGTTGTTATCTTCTCATGGGTAGTTGGTGGTGACAAGATGGAAGAATGCTGATGAGTGGCATGTTGTTGGTATGGAGGAGTGTACTGAGCTTCATAGTATCCTTTCTCATAGACGTTGTAGCTCCCTCCAGGAAGGGGATGTTCTTTCTTGGTCTCCTAATCCTAAGGGTGTCTATACTGTTGCTTCTAGATATCAGGTGTTGTTATCTTACCAGCTGGATGGGGTGGAGGTTCACTGGTGGAAGAAAGTGTGGAATAAGCTTTCTTGGCCGAAGTGTAACTGCTTTATTTGGACTTTGGCTTGGAATAGGTTCTTGACATGGGATAGTATTCAGAAGTGGGGTTTTCAGGGACCTTCTATGTGTGTTTTGTGTGGATGTGGAGAGGAGGACTCCTTTCACTTGTTTTTCCATTGTCCCTTGACTTTACAGCTTTGGAATTTTTTGTGGGAAGTTTGGAAAAGCCCCTGTGTTCATGCTTCCTCCCTAGTGGATTTTTGGAGTAGTTTGGGTAGACCTCCTTCTATGGCCTCTTTCTTGCAAGATGTGTGGTATGTTGGGCCTTCCTTCATACTATGGTAGATTTGGTTGGAATAGAATTGAAGAATATTTCAAGGTGAGAAGTTGTTGATTCAACAAGTTTGGCAAAAAATTATGGGTATGATTCGGGAGACAGTGGAAGCTAAGTGTGATGTGGTGTTCCCTTTGGAGAAAGGGGATGCTGAGCTAGTGGATAGATTGGGTATTTAGGGGTTGTCTCCAGCTTCTGCTTGTGTCAGGAGAGGAAGGCGGGTGAAAAAAAAGGTTCAAAGGGTGAAGAGTTGGCTACCCTCTCTAGCTAGCATTCTGAAGCTCAATACTGATGGTTCTTCAAGGGGCAATCCTGGGCCTGCTGGGATTGGTGGGGCTGGCATGGATTTTTTAGGATCAGTGGTTTTTTTCTTTACTTTTCATGAAGGATTGCAGACTATCAACCTTATGGAAGGTTTGACGATCCTCTACGGTTTGGAGAGGGCTTATGATTTGGGATGGCGCAAGGTTATCTATGAGTCTGATTCACATGTTTTGATTAATTTGTTGAATAAATGGAAGGTATCTGATGTTAGTTGGCAATTGGCTATGATGGTATAATAGATTCTATAGATAAGTTCTTTGATGGAGATGGTGTCTTTTGTCCATATTCCAAGGGAGTGGAATAGGGCAACAGATTATTTGGCTAAGTGGGCTTCTGAGCATTTAGATGGCTAGAAGATTGATGAGTGGGAGCAGGTTCCTCATGAGCTCCGACATGACTTGGAGAGGATTCTTACTAAAGATGGGAATGGTATTAGAGAAGGATGATGTTGTTTCATGCTTTGTATGACTATTTCTTATGAATTCCCGGGGCTTGGCCCTTTGATGTTTTGTAATGCTCTTTTCTAAATTTCAATAAAGTTTTTACCCCTTTTATATAAGAAAAAAGAAATTTGACTAAGTGGTGTGTGTGTAGGTCTCTTCAACACAAGTCACCATCATTCAGCTAACTCCCTCTACCTTGATCATACTCTCTCTATATTGGGAGAGAGAGAGAGAGAGAAAGAGAGATTGTTCTTGTCGTACACACACACAAGCCGAAATTAGTTGATAGTTATTTAAATAATAATATTTAAATTCATATTTAATTACCAAAAATAAGAGTTGTGATAGATGCACTGAGAGTACATGTGCACTAAGGGTTTGAGGACCCTACAATAGGGTCAAGGACTCCTTGGATGTGTTAGTTTCTTGTTTATCTCTTAGATGGTTTAGTATGAGAACTGAGAAGGAAAGGGGATGGTTGACTAACAGTTAATGAGATTGGAACTATTATGTAGACTGCAGAAGTCAATCTAGGTTTTACCTTAGGGTCTTACATTGTTGACATAGAACCAAAAGTTGTTACCTTTTGATGTCCTCAAGGAAGGGAAAAATCCTTGTCTTATATGATAGAGTAACTTGAGGACACATCACTCTTGATTATCATTGTTTGATAATGTACTAGAGCATTGCATACATTTAGTATTTGATGCATTGTGGGTGATGATCTGCTTATGAGTTGATATCGTTATGAAATTTTTAAGAATCACACCTTTAAAAAAACTCTTGAGAAAGATTACTAGGTAATGTCACTTGTATGATGAGTACAATTTTAATGTCTTAGATATTGATAAGACTCATATAAACTATTGCATGATGATATTCTTTGTTGAAAGAAACATTTGATGTTAGCATCATAAATCATACTCCATAATAATAAGTGAATAGTGATCTCTAAATAAGAAATGATTAGAATAAACTCCAGGAAGAAAATTATTATGAATATAAATATAGATATAGAATGTTATTATATACGTGATGACAACTAAGGTTAGCAATGTTTGGATATTAACTGGAGATGGAGTAAACCTATTTATTAGAATGTATCTACCATGCTCAGAATTGTGACTGCATAAATGAATAATGCATGGTTGAGATTATGATTTCTCTAAATGATGACCTAGCTAGGAGACTTGAAAAAATATTGTTGTGGTAAATATAAGTAAGAAAATGATGTTTTTCTATAGCATTTTAAATATTACTTTCTTGTGATGACTACTAGTAGTGTGGGGTGCTTGTATGTCATTAGAGATGGTAGTGATCTAGGGAGAAACATGGTCTAGATATGAACAATAATTTTCATGAAAATGTTTGAATATGTCTAGTGTCACACACACAAGTAGTGTGTATCATAGAGATGAGCATAAATGTCTAGTATCACACAAACACACACACAAGTAGTGTGTATGATAGAGATGGACATAAATTGTCTAGTATCATGCACACAAGTAGTGTCTATGATACAGATGGACACATATGTCTAGTGTCACACACACGGGGAGTGTGTATGATAGAGATGGACATATTTGCAGCCCTTTTAGATGGATGTGGTGAGTTTTCCTAGATGGAAACATGTATCCATGATAAATATATTTAAGTGCCACATGCATAGAGCATGATTGACAAAATGAACAAAATTTTTGTTCCTGTACATTCATTGTTTGTATATGTTCAGGTGTTACATACGGGTAGGTATGTATCATGAGATGAGCATATTCATTGTTTGTAAATATTTAGGTGTTGTATATGGGTATGTGTATGTAACACAAGATGAACATATTTATTCTTTCCTTATGTGTGTTGTGACTTCTTGACATAAGCACTTAGTGATGACTGTTAGATGTCATATGCGAGTAGGCATGAATGAGAAAAAAAACTTATGGGTTATTATTCTTTTGTGTGTGCCAATGTGTGAAGTTGTGCATAGACCTTAATGAGACAGTTGTCTCTCACTTGATGGAAGGTGAATACTTTAACTCTAAACAAATTAAAAATTGTGGAACACTTAAATTGATTGTTTACTAATGAGCTAACACTAGTTTGAACTTTGATGGATGACTAGACCTAAGGATCATACTAGTTATATTTTGGAGATTACCAAAAACATGGTCAGGTATAAAAAATAAAATGTAAGGGAAGCATAGGTATGGATAAGTTATAAAAAATGCTAATTTTGCATTGGCTATGATGTGGAATAAGGTTTGGTTTTCAAAGATTAATAATTTGATAATTATTTATGAATATTTTAGCCATCAGGATGATGACAATTTTTAGAGGGGAGGGATGTCACATCATGTTTGTTCTTCTAGTTAGTTATAGATTGATAGAATAATTAGAAAAGAGAATTGAATTAAAAATTGTCTTTTGATTTTAATTGAAATTAATTTTTTGTAATGTTTAATCATTTGCAAGCTATATTGATGGTGTGTTCTATTGGAGAGATAACATTATTTATTTATTTATTTCTTCCTACATGGGCTTAGAGATGTACATCTTGGTACTTGTTAGCCTTATGCCTTAGTGCATGACTTCCCTTTAAAAAAATTGATTAAAACAAAAAGTAATTGGGAAATTGTAGTGTTGTGCATTGAATTAAATTAATTCTTTTTCTTTTAAATTAATATTTTGTTGTCTCTGTTGTTTGAAAACACTTGTAGCTTTGTGAATTAGAAATTCATTGATTTGAATTGATTAAACTAGTTAAAAAAATGAGTTCTCTAAATTTGTGTCAACCAGATGCGGAGCCATGTGTTAGTTTGAGGAGTTTACATCTGTTGAAATGTGAGAAACTAGTTTACGGAATTTACATCTATTGAAACATGAGAAAGGAGGAAGGAGATGGTAAAAATAAGGGGGGAATTAAAGGAAGTTACAGGAAATTAAGATTGGAGCAAAGAAAAGAGGAGAAGAATTGGGAGCTGAATAAAGCAAAAACTTTTGGGTTTTCAGTGGCTCAAATTTGGCAATATCCTATAGTTTGGAGGTATGAAAATGACAAACCTTCCTCTGTAAGTGTGAAAATTTATTTGGATTGATTGATATTAAACTAAGACAACAATTGTTTTGTTTCAAGTTTTAATTCAAAGTTTAGTTTTATTAAAAGCCAATTTAATTCTCAAATGACTTAGAATTTGGGTAAATGGAATTTAACTAGAGGAAAGAAATGGGTCATTGGAAGTAAAACTCAAGAAAACCCATGATATAAAAATAGTTAGGTTTTGAGTAATTGCATAAAAATTCCACTTCTAGGTAAATTGTAATGCCCCGTCATGCAACCCCAGAGAGAGTTAGACTAACCAGAGAAAAATTCTAGAAATAATTTTTTTTCGAAGCAAGTAAATGCAATAACAATAACCAAAGATAACATAATACACAACATAAAGAAAAGTGCACTTCCAACTCCTCTAGGGAAACATAACTGCATCAGTGAATAGAAAATTAAAACCACACAAGTGATAGACATTATACTGCTACTATAGATAAGATCAACTTTTACATTAGCAAGATAGTTAATTCACAAAGTTACAATACAAGATTACAAGACTGATCACGTCATTTTATAAATGGATACATTTGAAAGTATACAACAACCTTGAAGGTGAAAAGCAAGACTAGAATTGGATCACTTCTGCATTGAACTTGAGCTGATTCTCTAAGAAGACCAATGGATAGCTCTGCCACCCATCCATGTGGAACCTTGAGGTCCACCCCTCTGAGCTAGGAGATAACAACGAGGATTCCACTAAGACAAGGTAACCACATCCAAAATAAACCAATGAAACAAACTTGACACAACCAACCATATCAACAAAGCTACGCAAGACAAGACATCACTACAGAGGTACCAATGAAAGCATAAAGAGGGAAGTAGCTAAGCTACACTAAGGAGAGTGTCATTACACAGTCCTAGCATGGGTTACCCAGGCTATCTCTCACTACAATCTAGCCCCCATCTATGGTTACCCTGGCAGCCTCTCCCTAGGCATCGGCCCCATAGGGTGACACATGCAGAACTGACGTGTCCTCTCATGGAGAAAAGGAGGTTGGCCTTGCCAACTAGGCCTTCTCATCCCATCCTTAGCCTGCGAGAGAACTTAAGGCATGGGTGAGGTATCTTACTTATCTTGTTATGTTTTTTCCTACCCCAACCCTCCTAATTAAGTTATTAAGTTTCCACTTGCTTACAACTTCCATGGGATTACCCAAGCGGCCTCTCACTAGGCACCGGCCCCACCATGGAAGCCAGTCTCCTTTCTACACTAGCAACCCTTATACAACATTTGAAACAAAATGCAAGCATGAGCGAGGGACAATAAGACATCTAACTTTTCACAACCAACATAATACATAAATAGTTAAAAAGTTCCAAATTCACAAGTCTTTTCCCCCTTCTGAAACAAACTTGGTTCCATTATCTCATTACAAGGACGTGCCACAACAATGAACCGAAAACTAGGAATCACACCTTTGGATTTAGGTTGAACACAAAACCAATGTTATAGTAACCATTACCCAATAAGGACAACACTGTCGCGTCTTGACACCAAGTAGTTATGACATCTCTCAAGATTCCCACTTCATAATTAACCAAATCAAAGACATACACTCCACCCCAAAGAAAACACAAAGATCCAATACAAGCATATAGATACGACCAGGAGGGAAAAATGAGCAAACAAGATTCAATAATTCAAAACTTAAAACATGGAAATATGAATGAGGTTATAACTTCCTTCGAAGAAATTTAAACTTACAAGAGTAACAACTCTATACAACTCCAAATATAACTTTTTTTTTTCTAGCTAACATTTTAATGACTACCATTCTCTAACAACTTTATATATATAAATTCTTTCAATAATAATAAACTTCCATTACGTTTACCAACTACCAACAACCATATAAATGAATTACCATTGACATAAAAACACCTACAAAACAAATATACTTCTTTCCCAAGCATAACTTTTTCATCTAATATATCTAACCATTACTATTACAAATGGACTCGATAACAAATATATATATATTCTTGCTATAAAACTTTTCATCAACCTTCTGATAACACTTCATACTAGGAACAACTACAATAAGTACATGAACTTCCGGTGGTCATTTAACTATCTCATTTTCTAATAACTACCAACTGTTAAAACAACATCTATATTTATATTCATATAATTTTCATAAGCATAACTTACTATATTACAAATTCAACTCAAACATTATAAACCTACCTTATTTCCTATATGCAAAGGTTCCCAACTAACATCTTACCAAAAATCATTTCAATTCTAAACATATATACCTTTTCCTAATATCTCACCATTTACTAATTCATTCATATAACCAACTTACATCTTCTAAAACAACAATAAGCATCTATAATTCTTCCTATAAACATAAATCAATTGCTAATCATTCACAATTTCAATCAAACTACTATAACCTATATAAATTCCTAACATCTAACCAGTTACAAAATCAAGTCAAACTTATGTATTTTCCTATGAGCATGGATTACCATCTATTATTTAACCACTTAAGATTTCTAATATAAACAACTACCATGATATCTATTTCTTAAAAAAAATGACTTCTTTCCATTATATATATTCTAAGACTACAATTTCTAAATAACCAAATTAAGAATAACAATAACAAAGTTATATTTAATAAAATGAGCACAACTTAATTTATTAAACTTCTTGCGTATACCAAAAGAACAACATTAATTAAATAAATTTAATTATAAAATTATTCATTACTAACAAATGAACCTTCGAATATTATCTTCTTCCTAATATTGACTTAATAAATTCAAATTACAACAAAAATTTAGAAGTTTCCCTACAAGAAAGATCTCCTCCAAGTCTTCCATTTAAGAACAATCAAAATAATTAACTTTTTTTATGAGCTCAAATTGAAATAAATTTCAAGATTTCAATCATATGATTTCATTAAATAAATTTCAGGCACAAAATAAGATCAAGAGAAAACAATGAGGAGGCCAATGATTCACAAAAATTGCAGACTTACAAGAGAATTAAGAACAGAAAATTTCATCCAAAAGAAGGCAAGGAGAGGGTTGTACGCCGGCTGTACAACGTCCCCAAGAGAGGGCAAAAAAACTTCAAAATTAAATTGCATCAGATTTCCAACAGCCGTATGGTCTAGGTCTGTTCACGGAGGAAAGTAAGCATAAATTTTCAATCACAAGGAGAAAATAAAGATGGGGTCTCCTATGCCATATGGACAATGGAAAAAACTAAAGTTTTTTCACAAACTTCAACAACATACTCATACAATCAGAGACTTCTATTGCTAAGGTAACACAATTTGTGTGAAATTTATCATATGGTTAAACTGTTTTCTAAGGAATAAAGCCAGAGCTTCAAACTAATTTTTAAATCTATTGCAAAAGATGAATTAAATGGTATCTTTTAGCCAACAAGAAATTTTAAAAGTAGATTTGAAGGAAATTGTGAAGAAAACTTCACAAGATTTGGTCAAATCCCTAGACCTGCTTTCAGGATAACTTTCTGGAGGAAGTAATGTTGAAGACACAAGATTTTCATCAGAGTTACATAGATAGAAGTATGGAATCCAAGGTAGAAAGGAAATATGAATAATATGAGCCAAATAAGTGGTTGCAAGCACTAATAGGTTGTCATGAAAAAAAAATATGTAAAATCCAATTGCAGAAAGGTGGAACATTTAAAATTACCTCATATGCAATCAACTCAAACAAGTTGTCACTGAATAAGAGTAGCATTTCACTTCTGTCTAAGAGATACATGTGTGAGGTAAAAATGCAAGAACGACGGGGACAAGAGATTGATAAAAGCTTAACATTGAATCATTTATTTCACAGGGTTGTGGTCACAATGCAGGGTTATTGAGCTAATGATTTCAAGAGGAATTAAGACAAAGGCTAAACCAGAAGAATCACATCTATAAAGAATCTACAGAGGTTGGAGCAACAATCGACTACCCAAGCACAAGATGATACAAGCCACAGAGATATTTAAATTCCAAATTACAGAACATGCAAGTTTCACACACAGGACATGCTAGTTTCACACACAGAACATGCTGCGATAAAATATAACTTACAAGCTACAAATATTGTAAATTCATAGAGAGACAAATCACATACCTGAAATTCAGTCCCTCCTCAAAATTTCTCCAACTCCTGCCCTCAAATTCTATGTTCTTCTCCCCAATATCTCCATTTTCTTTTCCAACCCCCCTCATAATAAAATTTTTCCCATATAAAAATGGTTCAGCTCATAAAATAAATGTAGACATGCATCTATTACCCAACAACCCACTCCTCCAAGAAATTAAAAAATTTGCTATAAAAAGAGATCCCAAATCTTCCAATTTCAAAATTGACAACTAAAGGCATTAATTTCAATTACCAGAAATTATTCTTAACCCAAATATATATTAACTACCCGTAGCTACAACTTATAACATAAATACTATTGGATAGCATATATACTCTTGGATAGCAGATAATTTAATTCTAGACTATTATAAAATTTAACCAAGGTGTCCATCCATGTTCTATGCCAAAACAAATATTGTCCAATAAACATAATAGAAGCATTATTAGTTAATAATTAATCATTAAAGTATTATCCAACCACACATGAACATAATTAAGCATTATAAAACACAACTCGACGATACTCCTCATCACAAGATTACCAAACCTAAAAGGCAAGGACCAAGCATCACAACACAACTCAAGACCACAACAGAAGACAAGGACCAACCTAGTGGAACAGACCTCGCGTTATCTCCCATCACTGATACCCATTGGTGCAAGAACCCGCTCAAACCTGCTATATTAGGTGGAGTCAAGGTTCGGTACCTGCAGCCTACATCTGAACAATTGGTTGTATATATGATCAAACACATATATGTCAACACACACAGAGAGTCAGAGAATCACGACATAGTAGGGTGCTCAAAGTGAGTAGTACTACACCGTCTCTGCTCTTATAACAACTTTTATTTGAATTCAATTACCAACAAATTAAATGAAACATGATAATATTAATTCGCATCGTAACTTGAATAATAGTAATGCCATCATAAAATCATAACACATGTCTAATTATATCAGTCGAACATAGTCCATTAAGCTCAAAATAAACATAAATCATACCCTACTAATCAAATGTCTCAGAACTGTATCAATGCAATGAAAGACTAACAATTGTCTCTGACTAACAGAGAGCAATGCAGAACTACCACTATCACAAGCCAACAATGAGGGGGCACTACATCCTCCCCCCCTAAAACTTGACTTACTCCTAGAAGTCACAAACTAGGGTAGAAACATAATATATTAATATTGACATATTCCATTGCCAACATACTCATCCATAATAAACAATTGTTCATAAATCAAGCACAAATGTTCAATGAAAGACAAGAAGAACATCAATTCTTTACCTTTATGGTGTATCGTGTGATCTACTTATATCTAGTTACACTTTTTTTTTTAAACAATCTAATGCAATCAAAAGAATTGCAGTCACATATAATTAATAAAAAAATACATCTCATATCTTATTTCCAGTAACTACCAATCATGCAAAGTGCAATTCTCCGTAGAGTCCTCCCTTGAACATACTATCTGAGGTTTGAAATGAACATGATAGAAACAACACTTACCACAAAATGGGGCCAACAGAATCAAACATTAGGAATATCCACCATAGAAAGTTTAAAAATAAATACAAACCCACATGGAAAAACAATCAAATCCAACTTTAAGTCACAAAGTGCAGCAATTTTCAACAATAAATCAAGTATAAAGAAAAGAGTTTTGGTGTCCATTCATGTCATAAGAAGGTTCAAAGAAAGAAAACTCACTGTTAACCCCCCTAACTACACAAGAAACAACTGTCAAAATTTCTAAAACAACCAAATTACAACAAATCCACATCACGATGTGACTAATTTTAGCCACAAAAAGGGAGTATCCTCTTCACAATACTCAAGGATGCAAAATCCAGAATGTGTTAGAGAATGTACACCAACACTCAAACAATGATGTTAACTACATCCTCTTATCTAAACAACTTCTATCTTTAATACAATACAATTTCTTTCTACTAAACTATGGAAATATGCAATTGCTTCCTTATGCAAGAGGATATAAAAGGAATATATGATATCACATACAGGAATAATTCAAACTATAATTGACTTACATTCTCACGTTCCTGATCTCATAGGCTGAACCCAAGCTCTCATTTGATTTCCTGCATACAGTTCTTACACAAGCATATACAATGATATCTTCAATAAATTACAACAATTCTTCCATAAGAGGTCATGACCATCAAGGGCTTAGATATAGATTTTGAAGAAACCATGTAAAGATGTCAACATCACATAAGCACATAACTTATAATGCATGATGCCACTAGATGATTAGATGCATTAACATGCAGGGAGAACATATTGTTAGATGTAACATCACATTTCCAGAGAAGAAGGAGAAAGAACACAATAGACACATAAGTAGCATAAAGCATTCATTTCTTAAAGAGCAAGTCTATAAACTTATCAACCTTCATACTAATGCATACAGGTGAGAGATATTATTACCAACTCACTACAATGAGAAAATCATTTAACCTAGGGCAACAACAACAATCCAGAGCTCTCAATGTTGCAACCTAGGCTCTGATACCAAGTTTAATGCCCTGTCATGTAACCCTAGAGAGAGTTAGACTAACCAAAGAAAAATTCTAGAAATAATTTTTTTTTTGAAGCAAGTAAATGCAATAACAATAACCAAAGATAACATAATACACAACATAAAGAAAAGTGCACTTCCAACTCCTCTAGGGAAACATAACTGCATCAGTGAATAGAAAATTAAAACCACACAAGTGATAGACATTATACTGCTACTACAGATAAGATCAACTTTTACATTAGCAAGATAGTTAATTTACAAAGTTACAATACAAGATTACAAGACCGATCACGTCGTTTTACAAATGGATACATCTGAAAGTATACAACAACCTTGAAGGTGAAAAGTAAGACTAGAACTGGATCACTTCTACACTGAACTTGAAATAATTCTCTAAGAAGACCAATGGATAGCTCTGCCACCCATCCATGTGGAACCCTGAGGTCCACCCCTTCGAGCAAAGAGATAACAATGAGGATTCTACTAAGCCAAGGTAACAACATCCAAAATAAATCAATGAAATAGACTTAACACAACCGACCTTATCAACAAAGCTGTACAAGACAAGACATCACTCCAGAGGTACCAATGAAAGCATAAAGAGGGAAGTAGCTAAGCTGCAGTGAGGAGAGTGTCATCGCATGGTCCTAGGATGGGTTACCTAGGCTATCTCTCACCATAAGCTGGCCCCCATCTATTGTTACCCTGGCAGCCTCTCCCTAAGGACCGGCCCCATAGGGTGACACATGTGGAACTGACATGTCCTCTTATGGAGACAAGGAGGTCGGCCTTGCCAACTAGGCATTCTCATCCCATTCCTTAGCCTACGGGAGCACTCAAGGCATGGGTGAGGTATCTTACTTATCTTGTTATGTGTTTTACTACCCCAACCCTCCTGATTAAGTTATTAAGTTTTCACTTGCTTACAAATTCCATGGGGTTACCCAGGCGGCCTCTCACTAGGCACTGGCCCCACCATGGAAGCCACTCTTCTTTTTACACTAGCAACCCTTATACAACATTTAAAACAAAAGGCAAGCATGAGCAAGGGACAATAAGACATCTAACTTTTCACAACTGACATGATACATAAATAGTTAAAAAGTTCCAAATTCACAAGTCTTTTTCGCCATCTGAAACAAACTCGGTTCCATTATCTCATTACAAGGACGTGCCACAATAATGAACCAAAAACCAAGAATCACACCTCTTGAGTTAGATAGGTTGAACACAAAACCAATGTTACAGTAACCATTACCCGACAAGGACAACACTGTCGCATCTTGACACCAAGTAGTTATGACATCTCTCAAGATTCCCACTTCACAATTAACCAAATCAAAGACATACAGTCCACCCCAATGAAAACACAAAGATCCAATACAAGAATATAGATATGACCAGGAGGGAAAAATGAGCAAACAGATTCAATAATTCAAAACTGAAAACATGGAAATACGAATGAGGTTATAACTTCCTTCAAGGAAATTTAAACTTACAAGAGTAACAACTCTATACAACTCCAAATATAACCTTTTTTTTCTAGCCAACATTTTAATGACTACCATTCTCTAACAACTCTAAATATATAAATTCTTTCAATAATAATAAAATTCCATTACCTTTACCAACTGCCAACAACCATATAAATGAATTACCATTGACATAAAAACACCTACAAAACAAATATACTTCTTTCCCAAGCATAACTTTTTCATCTAATATATTTAACCATTACTATTACAAATAGACTCGATAACAAATATATATATATATATATATATATATTCTTGCTATAAAACTTTTTGTCAACCTTCTAATAACACTTCGTTCTAAGAACAACTACAATAAGTACATGAACTTCTGGTGGTCATTTAACTATCTCATTTTCTAATAACTACCAACTATTAAAACAACATCTATATTTATATTCATATAATTTTTATAAGCATAACTTACTATATTACAAATTCAACTCAAACATTATAAACCTACCTTATTTCCTATATGCAAAGGTTCCCAATTAACATCTTACCAAAAATCATTTCAATTCTAAACATATATACCTTTTCCTAACATCTCACCACTTACTAATTAATTCATATAACCAACTTGCATCTTCTAAAACAACAATAAGCATCTATAATTCTTCCTATAAACATAAATCACTAGCTAATCATTCACAATTTCATCAAACTACTATAACCTATATAAATTCCTAACATCTAACCACTTATAAAATCAAGTCAATGTTATGTATTTTCCTATGAGCATGGATTACCATCTATTATTTAACCACTTAAGATTTCTAATATAAAGAACTACCATGATATCTATTTCTTAAAAAAAATGACTTCTTTCCATTATATATATTCTAAGACTACAATTTCTAAATAACCAAATTAAGAATAACAATAACAAAGTTATATTTAATAAAATGAGCACAACTTAATTTATTAAACTTCTTGCATATACGAAAAGAACAACATTAAATAAATAAATTTAATTCTAAAATTATTCATTACTAACAAATGAACCTTCTAATATCATCTTCTTCCTAATATTGACTGAATAAATCCAAACTATAATCAAAATTTAGAAGTTTCCCTACAAGCAAGATCTCCTCCAAGCCTTCTATTTAAGAACAATCACAACAATTAACTTTTTTTATGAGCTCAAATTGAAATAAATTTCAAGATTTTGATCATATGATTTTCATTAAATAAATTTCAGGCACAAAATAAGATCTAGAGAAAACAAAAAGGCCAATGATTCACAAAAATTGCAGACTTACAAGCGAATTAAGAACAACAAATTTCATCCAAAAGAAGGCAAGGAGAGGGCTATACAGCAATCATACAATGTCCCCAAGAGAGGGCAGAAAAACTTCAAAATTAAATTGCATCAGATTTCCAACAACCGTACGGTCTAGGTCTGTTCATGGAGGAAAGTAATCAGAAATTTTCAATCACAAGGAGAAAATAAAGATGGGGTCTCCTATGTCGTACGATCAATGGCAAAAATTGAAGTTTTTTCACAAACTACAATAGCATACTCATACAATCAGAGACTTCTATTGCTAACACAATTTGTGTGAAATTTATCATATGGTTAAATTGTTTTCTAAGGAATAAATCCAGAGCTTCAAACTAAGTTTTAAATCTATTGCAAAAATGAATTAAACGGTATCTTTTAGTCAACAAGAAATTTTAAAAGCAGATTTGAAGGAAATTGTGAAGAAAACTTCACAAGATTTGGTCAAATCCCTAGACATGCTTGCATGATAACTTTCTAGAGGAAGTAGTGTTGAAGACACAAGATTTTCATTAGGGTTACACAGATAGAAGCAAGAAATCCAAGGTAGAAAGGAAATATGAATAATATGAGAGCCAAATAAGTGGTTGCAAGCACTAATAGGTTGTCATAAAAAAAATATGTAAAAGCCAACTGTAGAAAGGTGGAACATTTAAAATTGCCTCATATGCAATCAACTCAAACAAGTTGTCACTGAATAAGAGCAGCATTTCACTTCTATCTAAGAGATACATGTGTGAGGTAAAAATGCAAGAACAACGGGGACAAGAGATTGATAGAAGCTTAACATTGAATCATCTATTTCATAGGATTAAGGTCACAATGCAGGGTTGCTGAGCTAATGATTTCAAGAGGAATTAGGACAAAGGCTAAACTAGAAGAATCACATCTTGAAAGAATCTACAGAGGTTGGAGAAACAATCGACTACCCAGGCACAAGATGATACAAGCCACAGAGATATTTAAATTCCAAATTATAGAACATGCAAGTTTCACACACAGGACATGCTAGTTTCACACACAGAACATGCTGCAATAAAATATAATTTACAAGCTAAAACAATTGTAAATTCACGAAGAGAGACAAATCACATACCCAAAATTCAGTCCCTCCTCAAAATTTCTCCAACTCTTGCCCCCAAATTCTCTATTCTTCTCCTCAATATCTCTATTTTCTTTTCCAACCCCCCTCAGAATAAAATTTTTTCCATATAAAAATGATTCATAAAATAAATGCAGACATGCATCCGTTACCCAACAACCCACTCCTTCGAGAAATTCAAAATTTGCTATAAAAAGAGATCCCAAATCTTCCAATTTCAAAATTAATGACTCAAGGCATTAATTTCACTTACTAGAAATTATTCTTAACCCAAATATATATTAACTACCCATAGCTACAACTTATTACATAAATACTCTTGGATAGCAGATATACTCTTAGATAGCAGATAATTTAATTCTAGACTATTATAAAATTTAACCAAGGTGTCCATCCAAGTTGTAAGGCAAAACAAATATTATCCAATAAACATAATAGAAGCGTTATTAGTTAATAATTAATCATTAAAGTATTATCCAACCACATATGAACATAATTAAGCATTATAAAATACAACTTGACAATACTCCTCATCACAAGATTACCAAACCTAAAAGGCAAGGACCAACCATCACAACACGAATCGAGACCACAACAGAAGACAAGGACTGACCTAGTGGAATAGACCTCGCGTTATATCCCATCACTAATACCCATTGGTACAAGAACCCGCTCAAACCTGCTATATAAGGTGGAGTCGAGGTTCGGTACCTGTAGCCTGCATCCGAACAATTGGTTGTATACAATCAAACACATATATGTCAACACACATAGAGAGTTAGAGAATCACGACGTAGTAGGGTGCTCGAAGCGAGTAGTACTACACCGTCTCTGCTCTTATAACAACTTTTATCTAAATTCAAATACCAACAAATCAAATGAAACATGATAATATTAATTCGCATCGTAACTAGAATAATAGTAATGCCATCATAAACTCATAACACATGTCTAATTATATCAGTCAAACATAGTCCATCAAGATAAAAAAAAACGTAAATCATACCCTACTAATCAAATGTCTTAGAACTGTATCAATGCAATGAAAGACTAACAACTATCTCTGACTGACAGAGAGCAATGCATAACTACCACTATCACAAGCCAACAATGAGGGGGCACTACATAAATTATAGAACCCTTCTCTTTCAGTAAACATTCACTCAGAATATTAGATTTTTACTCTTTGAGATAACATGTAATTGCTCAATCGTGTTGAGCTAGTTTAACTAGAAGTAAAATTATTTATATCATGACTCAAAGCATGTGCATAAAACTCTATATTCTGGGTCTTTAAATGCATGGAAACATTTTTTTCCACATATTTAAAATTACCTTTGGAAGAGAAAACTTCAAAATTATTTTAATTGAAACTAGGTCTTTGTTGGGGCAACCAGAAGTAATACACACAACAAAAAAGAATCAGTTGATCTTTAAATGCCCAAGTAATGGGCGTGGGAAGGAATTTATTAGTTTCTTCCAATAAAAAAAAAAAATCAAATGAGAAAGGATCTATTCAAAGCCAATAAGATATCCCCATGAGCTAGGATAGTACCCAATAGAGAGGGGCAAGCCCCCCCCCCCCCCCCCCCCTCTCTCTCTCTCTCTCTCTCTCTTCTAATATGGAAAAAATAGTAAGATGTCATATTTTTAATATTTTGGCATAGTATTGAAATGGAATTCTATTATTGTGATATATTTCTATTTAAAAAAATAAACTCTTTCATAGAACATGGGTTTAAATCTGGCTAGAAGAATGATGGTTGGTTTAATTTATGTTATTACTACCATTCTAGTTTAAGAATTTAATATCCAATATAGAAAATCTAAGTCTTTACTAGCTAGAAAATTGTAAAACTCAAGCTAATGCAGACAAGAAATGTATTTCTATTACCATGAATAACTCAAGCAGAAATTTAATTGTTCATATGCATTTATTTTATGAATACTAATTATGATTAATACATCTAAAGTGTTAATATTTTGTCATCAAAGAATGGATTTCATAGTAAGGAAAAACCTAATATTTATTCTTTGGTATGAGTAGTATAAATATGATGATGTCAACTTTCCCTTTACTGAAAGGATTTATTAATATTGAAACACTTAAAGTATTTACATTCTTTTGTATTATTTTCTTCCTTTATGCTATTTAAATTTAGATATATTTGAAGGGATCAAATTTCAGTTATATAATCTATGTTTTAGGCATGCATGATAGTAGAAGATGGGGATTAAATGCTCGACCAAGCTATAAATTCAATAGGTTGGTGAATTTATTATGCCACTTTCACATGTTTTAGATAATGCATTGCTATATGTTTGCCAAATTTTACATTAGTTAGAATGCATTTAAACACTAGGTCTTCATGGGATTTCATGCATGTCAGCCTCGAAGTGTAACGCCCGCCTTGAATGCCTTAAAGAATACACACTTATGCAATATGAAACAGGAATTTTTTTTTTAAATGATTAAGTAACGATAACAAAATCAATTACGACATATTCTCTAAGGGTCTAAGGCTACATCACTTAACAAATCAACTAACATGATTTAACATATATCAGTAGCTGATCCAAAACCATACTCAAATAAATAACTTATTCACATTCATTGCAATCATCAAATAACGGAATCTGCATGATAAAATACATAACTAAAATGTTTTCATATAAGTACATTATGACATCATTACATTGCCACTTTTAGTTTACAACAAAGGTTACATACATGAAGAATGTTCTATTACACAAATCTGGTACAAGGTTATACACTTACATCATCATCATTGAAACAAGTACAACTGAAACAAATCCTTTTCTGCATAAGATCCTGACAAGAGAACCAATGGCTAAAATAGCTCTTCCACCCGACCATGTGGAACCCTAAGGTCCACCCCGCGAGCTAGGAGTTAACATGAGATCCCAAACAATAACAGTCAGGTAGACGAAAGACAAACAAGAACAAAGGACGACCAATGCCAATACAACACATGGCTATAACAATACAACACAACATAACTTAACTTAACTTTCACTTCACTTCCAGAGGCAACACAAAACAAATGAGGAGAGACCGAACAAGGAATGCTAGGTTGTAGTAGGGAGAGTGTCATCGCACGGTCCTAACATGGGTTATCCTGACAGCCTCTCACTAGGCGCCGGCCCCCATCTATGGTTATCCTGACAGCCTCTCACTAGGCGCCGGCCCCCATCTATGGTTATCCTGACAGCCTCTCACTAGGCGCCGGCCCCATAGGGTGACACATGCGGAATCGACCTTCCTTTCATGAGGACAAGGAAGTCAATCATGCCGACCAGGCCTTCTCTACCCATCCTTAGTCTAAACAAGCACTATAGGCCATGGGAGAGGAATCCATTAATCTTATTAATGTGAAATCTACCCTTAACCCCCTAGTTAATTTTAGGTTATCACTTGATTAATCTACTTCCAACGGGTTATCCTGACTGCCACTTTGGGCGCCGGCCCCACGTTGAAAGCCACTCTCCTTCCTAACACCTAGTAACCTTGACATCATACAAGACTTATAACAAAACACGAATATATACACTGCAAGGCATAAACCCTCTTGCATCAAAATAGAATCATAACATCAATTGTTATCCAACACTATTATCATTGCAATACTTTATCCTCTTACAGATTTCAGATCTCTCCTTACGACAAAACGGTACATTAAGAGCACAAGATGTTTGATATTTCATCCTGAGATTATTACTTTACAAGACACAACATTCAACTTGACAGAACCTCTTTATACTTCATACTTTGTTTGATACATATAAACGCTATTACATCACAATTACAAAACAGCAATACACAAGTTGCCAATACTTAACAATGACAACTTAGCCTCTGGAATACAAGTTTGAACAACCTCAATCTGACTCATTACGACACTTCATTCAATTCAATTCAATTCAGATTCAAGAGATGAAATACTACAATTCATTCTCAGTTTAATGCAAAACAGCTTCTGAAATAAAATCAACATTATATTACAACAATTAAATTAATACCTTGCAACCAAATCTCTAACTAACCTTATATTGTTTCAAAAGATAAATAAATTGATTAACTAAATCATTACAATAATAGATAAATGAACCACTTAATTTCCATTTACCGTTCGACACTTCCATAACTATATCCTACGGCTGAACGGTAATTACATGAGGCACATTCAATCACGAAATGTTTGTTATCCTTCATACAGTCTTGCAGACATTCTAGCGAGCTCAATCAAATGGATTCTTTTATGATGGTTTAAAGATGTCTCTAAAATCGATCTTATCTGTGGTGATATAATTTCTCAAGAGAACGATCGTAAATGCGCTCTATGCGAACAGCCTGAGATAACTTACTACTGAGATGTAAAATTGCTATTGACTATTTTACCACTGATATGCATTTGGTCTGACGACTTCTGGCTATGTTCACTAAACTTGCAAATTTACTGCATTGATGGTATCCACGTAAATCGTTTGCTCATTTTCTAACGAATAGCAATGATCGCAAAAGACGGTGAAAATCTGGTACGGAAGAACTGGAGAATGTTTATGATGTGATAAAAGAAGACAACGGTTTTGCCAACACAGCAATCTCATTTCAACTCAGTAAGTGAACTGCATTCGTTAGTTTATTGGAATGGCTTTCTGCCTGTAAGAAGAGCTATGTCAATGATTTTTTTCTATCACACTGCTGCTGCTGAGTCTGTTATCAGATTTCTGAGATATTCAGATGTTGAGGATTAACCAAAATGAGACAGTAGCTATCAGAAACAGACAGCTACTCAAATTACATTTGGAACTATTACTACATTATACCAACAGTTGGTTATTGACCATCTTGCCCTCACTGGCTATCTTGAGGTCACCCCAAACTTTTTCAAACGTGCACCAGCTAAGACAACGGCAGTCTATAGATTAAACCTGACTAAGTTTAGATTTTCACCTCTAGCAACTACAGTAAGCATAAACTCTTAAGACATTATTACTGCTATATAAGCTATGAGTGCGGTCAGAGATTGATGTATGACGAATACCCTAATCAACTTCAATATTGAATGCTACAGCCTCCATCATCTTCCAGGGTTAATGATGTTCGCTCAGCGTGTTTGAAAGCCAGAGAAATTGCGGTATCCCAAGCTATAAGATGGCTGGTGTACAAAGAATCATCATCCCAAAACTGACAATGACTGACGGAAGCCATAAAATGGTCATGTTGAAAAGACTTCTGTGACTTCAACAAGAGCGAATAACAATAAGGCCACGGCAACGAGCATCTCAACCTTGCAGCGTTACCTGATATCCTGATCCACTAATAAACAATACCAACCGCAACTAAAATACATAGAATCTCAGACAAGTTTGCTCACCAGTTTTTTTTAAACAAGCAGAACTTCAATCGAGAGCGAATGGTGAGGCAAAACAGCAGCGAGCTACCCGACTCATCACCTCCCATCACGCCCTGACTTAACAATATGCAGCGTCTCCAACATTAATGATCCACTGCTAAACATTATCAAACGCTACAAGGCATAACGAATAGAGTCTCCGGCCAGATCGCTAAACTAGGTTTAATCAGCAACGAACAGCCTGTCAAAAATATGCATTCAACCTCTCTGGAAAGAATCTGCACTTTACATGCTTGGAAATTCGCACAAGTCTAGGCCTTTCTGTAAATTTTGATTTGCACCAGGTGTATAAGATCGAGCTGGCTGTTGGAACACATTGTCCTTGAAAGACTCCTCTTATGCTTTCATGGAGATCCATGACAAGATGACACTGACGCGTGTGCAGAATTGGTGTCTAAACGGAAGAAAACTCCAACTATGGAGTACGCTAGACAATGGAACATAGTATAATACTTTCATTCAAAATGAGAGATAACAAGGCAGCGGCTACCTAGCATTATCGGTCCTCCAAAAGAATAAAACCTAACACATCACAACCCTAGATGAAAGATGGAATATCAAAGCTTCAGAGGTTTTTCACCAAATCGAATAACAATAAGACCATGGCGGCAAACTACCAATCACGCCTTAGCATTGCCAACTCGCAGCGCTTTCCAATATTATTGAGTCACTGGTAAATCTTACTAAGGATTCAAAAGAATAAATTAAATCTCAAGTGACCATCACTACGCAGGTTGCTGAGCAGATAGAATTTCCATTTACAGATGTGGGGAAGGCAGGTTTAAAAGGCACACAGCCCATGAGGATCAATGGATACAAAAGACATACAGTGAGTTTCCAGACAGTTTCCAGCTAAACATAGAGAAAGAACATTAATAACAGTGATCAGATCTTACAAGGACGACTAGCTGAAACCAACAGCGATCTACGACGATCCTATCGAGGTGTCTGTCACATCTACAAACCCTACCAAGATTTCGTCGGTCTGAGAGTGCATACGGACTGATTCGGCAACCAGTGGAAGGAAGAAAATTGACTTATGGAATCTTTGGGCAGAAATGAAGTATTTAAACCCTAAGACAAAATGCTGTTTAAACACAGAGAGGACAGTCTACAGACTTGAACTTTGATGGCACAACACAGAGAGCAAACTAATTTCGGATCGAACTATTTGGAAACAATCAAACTACAACAAGATTTGCAGATTCAGAAAGAAAATTCAGAGATAAAGCATTCGACGGAACCTGGTTTCGCAATCAACTCGACGACTCTGCTCCAATTGTTGCAGTTCCAAGCTGCTTCTTTCCTTTCACCTGTTATGATCTTCTTGATGCCCCTCCAGCTCTTTTATAACTCAGCCTCTCTCCTCTCCAAGGGCTTGGCACGTGATTCCGTGCAACTCGTTTAAAGAATATGTATATATATATTTTTTTTAATTTAATGATTCCCAATTATTAGATACTTTATTTTATTATTATTTTCTTTATAACTGACCCAAAATATTGTTATAAATAGAATAGTACTATTTCGACAATTATATAATTTTGTACTATCCCTTTAATTTATTTTATTAATCAAGTTGTGAATCCCAATTTACAAGCATGATTACATCTATTTATTTATTTAAATATTTATTATAAATAATATTATATCTAATAATACAAACTTCTTACAACTTTATTTATCAACAACACTTCTATTAAAATAATAATTTATTTATAGCTGAAATCAACAACTAATGACATTATGCCCATTTAACAAAACTTATACTTTTCCGTAGAATAATTCTAATTAAAGCACAACATTACCACACATACTTAGACACCTTCGAACTTGATTTGACTCCAAGATACAATATTACCTGACAGTAAGACATGGGCGAATGACAACCAATAACCACAAGGGTAAACTAACGACGAAGGAACACTGACTAGGGACCTCATGTTAACTCCAACCAACTAATCCACTGGCAAAGGCACGCTCAGACCTGTAATCAGGTGGAGTTGATGCCTAGTACCTGCATCCTGCAGCAACGCACAGTTAACCATAACAAGATATACATATACATCACATGCAGTCCTATCGTAAATGGAAATCGCAGTGAGGTAGGGTACTCGAGAACGAGTAATACAACACTGTTCCATTCACGTATATAACTAAAAATCAACTATATTAAACAAGGTATCAGATTACTAATCTACGACATAAAACGATCAACTAACTTCCAATCCCATATAATGAATGACATCAAAGCATCTAAAACATCAGTTCATTTATCAAATTGCAAAGCATAAAATGACATAATCCATCATCAACATCTGTTATCATAACAATTAGGTTCATACTGAAATAGCAAAATAACTAGAAATCCATCATCAACGATCTAAAAATACTGTCAAAATGTCCAGTACTACTAAGCAAACATCAGTCCAAAAGACGACAAGTTGAGGGGCACTACATCCTCCCCCCTAGGATTAGGCTTACTCTTGGAAGCCTACGAACAAATATGGATATAGCTCTCGCATACGGGAAGTATCTTCCCAGGTCGTTGAAGTCTCATCATTAGGATCCCAGACCCTTACCTACTCTATGACCCTGCCCCTGAGACTGAGTCGCCTATGCTCTAAAATGCCTACGAGCGCCAAAGCTAGCTGCCCGTCCTCTACCTGTAAGGCATTCCAATCAAGAACATGTGAAATATCTGGATGATAAGGTCTAAGAATAGAAACATGAAATACATCATGGATGCGTGACAAGCTAGGTGGCAAAGCAAGACGGTACGCAACTGGACTGATTCTCTCCAAAACCTCGAATGGCCCTACAAAGCGTGGCACGAGCTTAGAGCCTTTTCCGTAACAGATCGGACTCTTTCGCGGACGCACCCATAAGAACACCCAATCACCAACTGAAAACTGACGATCATGTCTATGAGCATCTGCATATTTCTTTTGTCTATCCTGAGCTGCTACCAGATGCTCTCTGATGCGATCAACCTGCTGCTCCATCTCTTGGAGCATCTGAGAACCTAGGAGAACTCTATCCTCAAGACGGTCCCAACTCAATGGGGTACGACAAGGATGACCATATAGGGTCTGAAAAGGAGACATGCCAATGGAACTGTGGTACCCATTATTGTACGCAAACTCCACCGAATACAAATAATCTTCCCATCGGTTTTGTTGATCCATCACATACATACGGAGCATATCCTCGAGGACCTGATTGACCCTCTCAGTTTGCCCATTAGTATCTGGATGATAAGCTGAACTGAAGTTCAATTGAGTCCCCAAAGCATGCTGAAGAGATGTCCAAAGAGCTGAAGTAAAAACTGGATCACAATCGGAGATAATCTTGCGAGGAATACCGTGCAATCGGACTATATCCTCCATGAAAATTTTGGCCACAGAAGAAGCATTATATGAAGATCGGACAGGAGAAAAGTGTGCTACTTTCGTGAGCCTGTCTACAGTGACCATTATCGCATCATGGCGATGAGAAGACATGGGTAAACCAACTATAAAATCTATTGAAATGATATCCCATTTCCATTCCGGAATAAGATGTGGCTGAAGAAGACCTGCAGGATGCTGATGTTCCGCCTTAACCCTCTGACATTCTAACCATCTCGAAACAAAATCAGCAATATCCCTCTTCATTCCAGCCCAAAAATATATCTGACGAAGGTCTGCATACATCTTCTTGACACCTGGATGAGCAGAATAAGGTGCCTGATGAGCCTCAGACATGATTAGGGTGCGAAGACCCTCTGTAGAAGGAACATAAATGCGACCTAAATGTCGCAAGAGACCATCCGACTCGATAGAATACCCAGCATATCTACCCTCCAAGGCTCTACCAGACTCCACTTCAGCTTCCACTTCTTGATACCATCTATCTGCAGGGAGTGCTGCAAGAATCTGTCCTCTCAAATCCACTCCAAGAGTGATTGACGAGAGTTCATGTCTTCGCCGACTAAGAGCATCCGCCACCACATTCTCCTTACCTTGGATATATTTTACCTCAAAATTGTACTCACATAGAAACTCCATCCATCGCCTCTGTCTCGCATTCAAGTTCGGCTGAGTAAAGATATACTGTAAACTTCGGTGATCACTGTGCAGCTCGAACCGATGCCCCAGTAAGAAGTGTCTCCATCTTACCAATGCATGAACGACTGCAGCCAACTCTAGGTCATGTGTAGGATAGTTCAACTCATGATCTTTGAGTTTACGGGACTCGTAAGCTATCACATGACCCTCCTGCATTAAAACTGCTCCTAAACCTTCCAACGATGTATCAGTACATACCACAAAATCTCCGGTAGGATCCGGCACTGCTAGAATAGGTGCACTAGTTAACCGCTCCTTAAGACTCTGAAAGGCTGCTTGACACTGTTCTGACCAAAAGAACTTCTTTCCTTTTCTCTGAAGAGAAGTTATAGGGTGAGCTATCTTTGAAAACCCTTCCACAAATCGTCGATAATAGCCTGCTAAACCCATGAAACTACGAACCTCTGACACATTGGTGGGAGCAGGCCAATCCATGATAGCTTGAATCTTTGAAGGATCCACAACAATACCCTTGTCCGAAATAACATGTCCCAAATATTTTACTTCAGTTTGAAAGAAATCACATTTAGCTAGATTTGCATACAACTGATTTTCTCTTAAACACTACAGAACCTGATGCAAATGTTCTTCATGCTCCTCCACAGACCTTGAATAAATCAATATATCATCTAAGAAGACAAGAACAAATCTATCCAGATAGGTGCAAAACACACCATTAATCAGGCTCATAAATACTGATGGCGCATTTGTCAATCCAAAAGGTACAACAGTGAACTCATAATGCCCATAGCGAGTGCGAAATGCTGTCCTGTGGATGTCAGCCTCAAAGATGCGCAACTGATGATATCCTGATTTTAGGTCTATCTTGGAGAACACCTTAGCTCCCTTGATCTGGTCAAAGAGGTCATCAATTCGTGGCAAAGGGTACTTGTTCTTCACAGTCACCTTATTAAGCTGTCGATAGTCGATGCACAAACGCAGAGATCCATCCTTTTTCTTCACAAAAATCACAGGTGCTCCCCATGGAGAGACACTTGGACGAATGAATCCCTTCGCTAACAACTCTTCTAGCTGCAAGCGAAGCTCCTTAAGCTCCTGAGTAGTCATTCGATATGGAGCTCATGAAATAGGCTCTGCTCCAGGAACAAGGTCTATCTTGAAATCAATATCCCGCTTCGGTGGCATACCTAGAATCTCGCTAGGAAAGACATCTTCATACTCCTTGAGAATAGGATGATCGTCAAGAGATGTCTCCCTATTTTCTCCAAAGTCTAAGTCATTAACTGTTACAGCAAACAACTTGCATCCTTGACACAAATATCTCTTCAATTGCATAGCAGAAATCATGCGCAAAGAGATGGGTCTCTGAATCCCAACCACTTCTACTTCTTTGCCCGAATCATCAACACACTTCACTAACTTGTGGTGACAGTCTATCACCACTCGATGAGCATCCAACCAATCCATTCCCAGCACTATGTCATAGGATCCTAAGGGTATAATGCGAAGATCTACTGTGGTAGATAAAGGTCCTATCCTCAACTCGCAACCATACACAAGAGAGTCTACTGATACTCTAGACCCCGAGGCCAATTCCACCTGCCACTTAACATCTTGCTTTACTGCCACTAATTTGCAACATTCCACTATAGAAGGGGAAATAAAGGAATCTGAAGCACCAGAGTCAAAAAGAACAGAAATGGTAATACCTCGCACAACACCTGTAGCCTCCACAATGGTACCTTGGTGCTCCGCTTGGTGATTATCCACTGCCGCGAACACTCTATGTGACCTGCCTGCATCACCAACAGTGGGCTCTGAAACTGCGGGCCTCTGTCCAAATCCTGAAGTATTCTTACGCGGGCACTGTCTAGCAATGTGGCCCTGCTGGCCGCAAGAGAAACATCCTGTTCCCCTGCCAAAACCTCCACCACCTACAGGAGCATTTGACTGCTGAAAACTACCTCTACTTGCTGCAGATTGTGTGCTCTGTGTGGGTTGACTGGCACGATCACGTTTAACTCTCTACCAACTTCAATCCTTTCTAGAATGAAATCTGTTGCTTTGCTGATACTGAGAGTTTCTTGATTTCGTCTGAGAAAACTGTTGTTGCTGCCCACTCTTAGAAGGTACCTGTTGACTCCTCGAGCTACCTGCTACATGAGACTGACCACCTCAGAAACCTAAACCTGCTTGAGATGAGCTACCAATCTGTACACCTGTATGACCCCCTAGGGCCATGGTCAAGTTCTCTTCCACCAGTCGAGCCTTCTCAATTGCCACCTCCATGGTCTTCGGCTCGAACACACGAACTCCTCCATTGATGCGTGCATTCAGACCTCTGATAAAATGCTGAACTAACATGGCCTCGTTGTTTCCAATGCCTGCATACTGCTTGAGTTCATAAAACCTGCGCTCATACTATTCCACTATCATGGCCATCTGTCTCAACCCATGGAACTCATCTGCTCGTCGTTGCCGCCAGTGATCAGATAAAAATCGAGCTCTGAACCTTTCCAGAAATAGTTCCCATGAAATTGTAGCAATATCAAGATGCAACTTTTGTTCCTCAAGACGCCACCATGTAGAGGTGAATCCTCTTAGATGCATGATGGCACATCTTGCCTTAGTGTTGCTGCCATATGGATACATAGCAAAGCACCTCTCCAAATCAATTAGCCATGTTTCTGCTTCCAAACCGCTACCGGAGCCATCGAATGTAGGAGGACGGGCTCTCATCAAGTCTCTCATGTGGCCCGCAAGAATAGTTTCTTGTTCGGCTGTGATCTCTCTCCTTCTAGGAGATCGTTCTCTTTCTCTTTCTTCTGGTTGTACCACCTCCTGCCTCGGACCAAGACGAGCAAGCACCTCCTCAAGGAGCTGGCGTAGTTGAGCACCCTCAGGCTGATCCTGATTCTCCTGATTCTCACTTCCACCTTCTTGTGTACTTCCGTGAGGGGAACTAGGAGGAGGGCTGATTTCAACACCTCTCCCACGACCCCTACCTCGACCACGTCCTCGGCCTCGCACCCTAGGCATTTTCCTGGACAACACATCCAAGAACAACTTCAGGTTGTTAGGCAAGGACTATGAATAAATATTTTCTTTAGAGTTTAAGCAACTAGCATAGCTTAATGGGCTAATTATTAAACCAGAGTACCCAGTGTTAGTAACCTGGCTCTGATACCAGATGTAACGCCTGCCTTGAACGCCTTAAAGAATACACACTTATGCAATATGAAATAGGAAATTTTTTTTTAAATGATTAAGTAACAATAACAAAATCAATTACGACATATTCTCTAAGGGTCCAAGGCTGCATCACTTAACAAATCAACTAACATGATTTAACATATATCAGTAGCTAATCCAAAACTATACTCAAATAAATAACTTATTCACATTCATTGCAATCATCAAATAACGGAATCTGCATGATAAAATACATAACTGAAATGTTTTCATATAAGTACATTATGACATCATTACATTGCCACTTTTAGTTTACAACAAAGGTTACATACATGAAGAATGTTCTATTACACAAATCTGGTACAAGGTTATACACTTACATCATCATCATTGAAACAAGTGCAACTGAAACAAATCCTTTTCTGCATAAGATCCTGACAAGAGAACCAATGGATAAAATAGCTCTTCCACCTGACCATGTGGAACCCTAAGGTCCACCCCCTGAGCTAGGAGTTAACATGAGATCCCAAACAATAACAGTCAGGTAGACAAAAGAAAAACAAGAACAAAGGATGACCAATGCCAATACAACACATGGCTATAACAATACAACACAACATAACTTAACTTAACTTTCACTTCACTTCTAGAGGCAACACAAAACAAAGGAGGAGAGACTGAACAAGGAATGCTAGGTTGTAGTAGGGAGAGTGTCATCGCACGGTCCTAACATGGGTTATCCTGACAGCCTCTCACTAGGCGTCGGCCCCCATCTATGGTTATCCTGACAGCCTCTCACTAGGCGCCGGCCCCATAGGGTGACACATGCGGAATCGACCTTCCTTTCATGAGGACAAGGAAGTCAATCATGCCGACCAGGCCTTCTCTACCCATCCTTAGTCTAAACAAGCACTACAGGCCATGGGAGAGGGATCCATTAATCTTATTAATGTGAAATCTACCCTTAACCCCCTAGTTAATTTTAGGTTATCACTTGATTAATCTACTTCCAACGGGTTATCCTGACTGCCACTTTGGGCGCCGGCCCCACGTTGAAAGCCACTCTCCTTCCTAACACCTAGTAACCTTGACATCATACAAGACTTATAACAAAACATGAATATATACACTGCAAGGCATAAACCCTCTTGCATCAAAATAGAATCATAACATCAATTGTTATCCAACACTATTATCATTGCAATACTTTATCCTCTTACAGATTTCAGATCTCTCCTTACGACAAAACGGTACATTAAGAGCACAAGAGGTTTGATATTTCATCCTTAGATTATTACTTTACAAGACACAACATTCAACTTGACAGAACCTCTTTATACTTCATACTTTGTTTGATACATATAAACGCTATTACATCACAATTACAAAACAGCAATACACAAGTTGCCAATACTTAACAACGACAACTTAGCCTCTAGAATACAAGTTTGAACAACCTCAATCCGACTCATTACGACACTTCATTCAATTCAATTCAATTCAGATTCAAGAGATGAAATACTACAATTCATTCTCAGTTTAATGCAAAACAGCTTCTGAAATAAAATCAACATTATATTACAACAATTAAATTAATACCTTGCAACCAAATCTCTAACTAACCTTATATTGTTTCAAAAGATAAATAAATTGATTAACTAAATCATTACAATAATAGATAAATGAACCACTTAATTTCCATTTACTGTTCGACACTTCCATAACTATATCTTACGGCTGAACGGTAATTACACGAGGCACATTCAATCACGAAATGTTTGTTATCCTTCATACAGTCTTGCAGACATTCTAGCGAGCTCAATCAAATGGATTCTTTTATGATGGTTTAAAGATGTCTCTGAAATCGATCTTATCTGTGGTGATATAATTTCTCAAGAGAACGATCGTAAATGCGCCCTATGCGAATAGCCTGGGATAACTTACTACTGAGATGTAAAATTGCTATTGACTGTTTTACCACTGATATGCATTTGGTCTGACAACTTCCAGCTATGTTCACTAAACTTGCAAATTTACTGCGTTGACGGTATCCACGTAAATCGTTTGCTCATTTTCTAATGAATAGCAATGATCGCAAAAGACGGTGAAAATATGGTATGGAAGAACTGGAGAATGTTTATGATGTGATAAAAGAAGACAACGGTTTTGCCAACACAGCAATCTCATTTCAACTCAGTAAGTGAACTGCATTCGTTAGTTTACTGGAATGGCTTTCTGCCTGTAAGAAGAGCTATGTCGATGATTTTTTTCTATCACACTGCTGCTGCCGAGTCTGTTATCAGATTTCTGAGATATTCAGATGTTGAGGATTAACCAAAATGAGACAGTAGCTCTCAGAAATAGACAGCTGCTCAAATTACATTTGGAACTATTACTACATTATACCAACAGTTGGTTATTGACCATCTTGCCCTCATTGGCTATCTTGAGGTCACCCCAAACTTTTTCAAACGTGCACCAGCTAAGACAACGACAGTCTACAGATTAAACCTGACTAAGTTTAGATTTTCACCTCTAGCAACTGCAGTAAGCATAAACTCTTAAGACATTATTACTGCTATATAAGCTATGAGTGCGGTCAGAGATTGATGTATGACGAATACCCTAATCAACTTCGATATTGAATGCTACAGCCTCCATCATCTTCCAGGGTTAATGATGTTCGCTCAGCGTGTTTGAAAGCCAGAGAAATCGCGGTATCCCAAGCTATAAGATGGCTGGTGTACAAAGAATCATCGTCCCAAAACTGACAATGACTGACGGAAGCCATAAAATGGTCATGTTGAAAAGACTTCTGTGACTTCAACAAGAGCGAATAACAATAAGGCCACGGCAACGAGCATCTCAACCTTGCAGCGTTACCTGATATCCCGATCCACTAATAACCAATACCAACCGCAACTAAAATACATAGAATCTCAGAAAAGTTTGCTCACCAATTTTTTTTAAACAAGCAGAACTTCAATCGAGAGCGAATGGTGAGGCAAAACAGCAGCGAGCTACCGGACTCATCACCTCCCATCACGCCCTGACTTAACAATATGCAGCGTCTCCAACATTAACGATCCACTGCTAAACATTATCAAACGCTACAAGGCATAACGAATAGAGTCTTCGGCCAGATCGCTAAACTAGGTTTAATCAGCAACGAACAGCCTGTCAAAAATATGCATTCAACCTCTCTGGAAAGAATCTGCACTTTACACACTTGGAAATTCGTGCAAGTCTAGGCCTTTCTATAAATTTCAATTTGCACCAGGTGTATAAGATCGAGCTGGCTGTTGGAACACATTGTCCTTGAAAGACTCCTCTTATGCTTTCATGGAGATCCATGACAAGATGACACTGACGCGTGTGCAGAATTGGTGTCTAAACAGAAGAAAACTCCAGCTATGGAGTACGCTAGACAATGGAACATATTATAATACTTTCATTCAAAATGAGAGATAACAAGGCAGTGGCTACCTAGCATTATCGGTCCTCCAAAAGAATAAAACCTAACACATCACAACCCTAGATGAAAGACGGAATATCAAAGCTTCAGAGGTTTTTCACCAAATCGAATAACAATAAGACCATGGCGGCGAACTACAAATCACGCCTTAGCATTGCCAACTCGCAGCGCTTTCCAATATTATTGAGTCACTGGTAAATCTTACTAAGGATTCAAAAGAATAAATTAAATCTCAAGTGACCATCGCTACGCAGGTTGCTGAGCAGATAGAATTTCTATTTACAGATGTGGGGAAGGCAGGTTTAAAAGGCACGCAGCCCATGAGGATCAATGGATACAAAAGACATACAACGAGTTTCCAGATAGTTTCTAGCTAAACACAGAGAAAGAACATTAATAACAGTGATTAGATCTTATAGGGATGACTAGCTGAAACCAATAGCGATCTACGGCGATCCTATCGAGGTGTCTGTCACATCTACAAACCCTACCAAGATTCTGCCGGTCTGAGAGTGCATACGGACTGATTCGGCAACCAGTGGAAGGAAGACAATTGACTTACGGAATCTTTGGGCAGAAACGAAGTATTTAAACCCTAAGACAAAATGCTGTTTAAACACAAAGAGGACAGTCTACAGACTTGAACTTTGATGGCACAACACAGAGAGCAAACTAATTTCGGATCGAACTATTTGGAAACAATCAAACTACAACAACATTTGCAGATTCAGAAAGAAAATTCAGAGATAAAGCATTCGACGGAACCTGGTTTTGCAATCAACTCGACGACTCTGCTCCAATCGTTGCAGTTCCAAGCTACTTCTTTCCTTTCACCTGTTATGATCTCCTTGATGCCCCTCCAGCTCTTTTATAACTCAGCCTCTCTCCTCTCTAAGGGCTTGGCACGTGATTCCGTGCAACTCGTTTAAAGAATATGTATTTTTTTTTTTTAAATTTAATGATTCCCAATTATTAGATACTTTATTTTATTATTATTTTCTTTATAACCGACCCAAAATATTGTTATAAATAGAATAGTACTATTTCGACAATTATATAATTTTGTACTATCCCTTTAATTTATTTTATTAATCAAGTTGTGAATCCCAATTTACAAGCGTGATTACATCTATTTATTTATTTAAATATTTATTATAAATAATATTATATCGAATAATACAAAATTCTTACAACTTTATTTATCAACAACACTTCTATTAAAATAATAATTTATTTATAGCTGAAATCGACAACTAATGACATTATGCCCATTTAACAAAACTTATACTCTTCCGTAGAATAATTCTAATTAAAGCACAACATTACCACACATACTTAGACACCTTCAAACTTGATTTGACTCCAAGATACAATATTACCTATCAGTAAGACATGGGCGAATGACAACCAATAACCACAAGGGTAAACTGACGACGAAGGAACACTGACTAGGGACCTCATGTTAACTCCAACCAACTAATCCACTGGCGAAGGCACGCTCAGATCTGTAATCAGGTGGAGTCGATGCCTAGTACCTGCATCCTACAGCAACGCACAGTTAACCATAACAAGATATACATATACATCACATGCAGTCCTATCGTAAATGGAAATCGCAGTGAGGTAGGGTACTCGAGAACGAGTAATACAACACTGTTCCATTCACGTATATAACTAAAAATTAACTATATTGAACAAGGTATCAGATTACTAATCTACGACATAAAACGATCAACTAACTTCCAATCCCATATAATGAATGACATCAAAGCATCTAAAACATCAGTTCATTTATCAAATTGCAAAGCATAAAATGACATAATCCATCATCAGCATCTGTTATCATAACAATTAGGTTCATACTGAAATAGCAAAATAACTAGAAATCCATCATCAACGATCTAAAAATACTGTCAAAATGTCCAGTACTACTAAGCAAACATCAGTCCAAAAGACGACAAGTTGAGGGGCACTACACGAAGGGCTAATGTCTTCATGGTGGGTCAGGGAACTTTGGTGGTAGCATGGGGAAGTATATGACTGTGGTAGGGCGGAAGTCATCCCAATGATGCTCTCTCTTCTTTGAGGTATGAAGAAGGAGCTTGACGCAAGAGATTGCACCGATAGGCCACAGATGATAATGTATTGAAAATAAAATCATGAAGTACTCATGTATGTAAAAATATTACTTGAAAATATAATTGAATCAATGGATGTAATATTTGACTATATTATCAACATTGTGAAACTATGAAATAGTTTGATTTCATAAGTGGCATTTCCTATGTATGAAGGGAAACCATATGTTGTATTTGAATGTGTGGGTTAATTAGTGGTGTAAAACACTAATTAATCGGAAACAATTCAGTCATTTAAAAAGTACTTTTGGAATATCGAATTGTATGATAGAAATATTATAGGGTCCTAGGTAATATTGCTCTTTTTGGATATTTATTTGACATTATATTTTGGTGTGAGTTTGTGTAATGGATTTGATTATGTTGAACCATAAACATTATTGTTATCATTATTATTTTGGATTATGGAATTTATGTATTTAAAAGATATTTAATTATTTATCAGAAAATAAATAATAAGTTTAATTAAAAAGTTGATGATTATAAAGATAAGTTGGTGATTAATATGATTTTGAGTATTAAATATTTTAAATGCATCAATGATTAATTAAGAGGTGTGTAGGTGGAAATGTATAGTTTTTCTTTTTTCATGTTATTTTGGCTTTATTAAAAAAAAGAAATATGAAGAGTTGTGGAGAAAGTTTTATTAAAAAGGAGAGGAAAGTTAGTTATTATGCATGCTGTTGGAAAAAGAAAGTGTTGTAAACTTTGGTAACAAATTCTTTGAAGGATTTTGGGAGATAGAAGAAAAATGGTTAAAAGTTGGGGTAGATCCTAGCCTAGACAATAGAGGTATGTAATTTGTTGATAAATCTATTTTCTTGCTAGATTTTTGTTTGAATAATTGATTGGAAATGTAAAAATATTGTTTTTTGTGAATTGATATCTGATATTGTGCAATTGGAAAGAAGAAATGAATGATTTTGTTTGAGAAAGGAGTGGTGGATTCCTATTTTGGGGGGTGTATGGAGGAGTTGTGTGTGGGAGTTTTGGTTTCTCTATGAGAGCTATTATTTTGTTGTTTCTCTAGGTGTGAGCTATTATTTAGTTGTTGCTCTATGTGAGCTATAATTTTGTTGTTTCTCTATGTGAGCTATTATTTTGTTATTGCACTATGTGAGCTATTATTTTGTTTATAGGAGCTACTTGGAGCTACTAGTGTGTGGGAGTTGTTGTTATTGCTCTGTGTGAGCCATTATTTTGATTATGGGAGCTACAATGAAATAAAGAGAGCTATGTGAGATTGGGAGTTATGTGTGACAAGGAACTACTGGGATTAAACCACAAAGAGGATCCCCCTCTCCTCATTATTATTTGGAAAGTTATTTCTTGAAAACAAAATCTTGTTTTCTAAAATTTTTCTCAAGGCTGGTTGGGTGGAGAGCATTATGGTTGGTTAAATTTTGGTTGCTATAGATTTGAAGGAAGATTTTGATTATGAAGAGCATTTTGGTTGTTAAAGTTTTGTTGTTTCCAGATTATGCAGAGGATCTTGTTTATAAAGAGATTGAATGATTGTAATTTTCTGTAGAATCAATTATTTTTCCAAAATCATTGCTAATACTTGTTTAGATGCAGGATTTTTACATTGTCTATGCTAGAAAGAAAGAGATAGACAAGAATCGAGAATTGAATACATGCAAATTAAACATAGTAGTATTATTCTAAAATATTTTTATTTCATATTGTTAGTTTTTGATTTGATGCTACTAATTGGATATTGAATTCTTTTGATTGTATATAAAGAAGAAGCTCAGTTTGTTCAGTTGAAAAACTATATGAAGCAATATATCTCCATTCAGATCCATTGAACAAGTAATTTTATTCAGTTCTTGATTTACAATATTAGCTCCTCAAAAACAATGATTTGAATCAATTAGAGGGATAAAAGTATTTATTAAACATTCTTATTTATACAACATGAAATGAATATACTTAGTATCTATGGTGCTTCATTATGTTTTTAGAGTACCATATTTATAATAATATCTTCGTTATATTCATTGAGGAATGTTTGTAATCATTCTAGATAGTTTGGGATTTATTCTTTGCTATATGTTGATATTCTCTGTTACGAATTTAACCTTTGAGTCAAAAGCTAAATAGTGCTACATATGCATTTTTTTGTTCCTGTGTACTATCATATATACTTTAATAGACTCCAATTGTAAAAAATAATAAGACTTTTACATCCACGGTCATTTACAACTGTATGTTCTGGTTTAACATAAAGAATAATGAAGATAGTTAGGTATGATATATATTATGAGCATGACTCCCATATTCGTTAAGTAAGCCGACTGTGATTGGCTTGGCCGCACAATCAGGCTCCATTATTCATTTCAATAATCATTGATAACTCATGTTGGAGAACTAATGCATTTGTGTTACAAAATAGGTCAAAAATAGGTTCCTTGCATATCAATTTGCCTACTAATTGTAGGCTTACAGCTGCGATGAGCCATCAGATATCAATATATTGATTATAAGATGAATTATTTTACATCTGTAGTTGTTTATAAATGGTGAAGAGGAGACTGTCATCTCCATGACCTTCCACATATTAATTGTGGAAGCTATAGATATAACGGCTCCCCTTTATATTTGTGAACGTCGACTGTCACAAGATTGAAATGTCACAGTCTGGCATTTTCATCACCATACGTTTACCCTAAATGCCAGAGTCTGGCTGTAACACCTTGCCCTGAACACCTTAGAGTAAAATACATTTTTCGCTATAAGAAATAGGAAATATTTTTTTTTTGAATAAGATAACAAAGTAATGTTAACTTAACTAATTACACCATTAAACTTACGACATGTTCTCTAAGGATTCAAGGATGCATTACTTACACATTAACCAACATAATTTAACATATATTGCTAATATTAGTATCCAATCTAAATCCAATGCAAAAATAAATAACATATTCATATTCATTGCATGTCATCAAAATTATAATCTTCATGATCAAATACATAACTGTAATGTTTTCCTTACACATAGTTACATCATTACATCATTGACATCTTCTGTCTACATCAATTACATACATTAAGAATGATCTGGTATGCAAGTTAGGTACACAATTATCTTCCTCAACTGGTGCAAGTACAATTTTCTGAATTGAGATAATCCTTTTTCTGCACATGAACTCTGAGAGGGAATAACCAATGGATAAGATAGCTCTTCCACCCGACCATGTGGAACCCTAAGGTCCACCCCCTGAGCTAGGAGTTAACATGAGGTCCCAAATGACAACAATTAGGTAGAAACAGACTAACATGAACGAAGGATGACCAAACTCCAATACAACACATGACAATAACCCAACACAAATTCCACAGGCAACACATAACATATGTGGAGAGACCATACAAGGAATGCTAGGTTGTAGTAGGGAGAGTGTCATCGCACGGTCCTAGCATGGGTTATCTTGACAGCCTCTCACTAGGCGCTGGCCCCATAGGGTGACACATGTAGAATCAACCTTCCTTTCATGAGGACAAGGAAGTCAATCATGCCGACCAGGCCTTCTCTACCCATCCTTAGTCTAAACGAGCACTACAGGCCTGGGTGAGGAAATCCATTAATCTTGTTTAATGTGAAATCTACCCTTAACCCCCCTAGTTCATTTTAGGTTATCACTTGATTACTCCACTTTCAACGGGTTATCCTGACTGCCACTTTGGGCGCTGGCCCCCATATTGAAAGCCACTCTCCTTGTTAACACCTAGTAAACCTTAATCATCATATAGGGCATTATAACAGAACACATACATGATCCCTGCAAGGCATTAACCCTCCTACATACCAAACATAATCATGAAAACACCATTCATAAAGCAATGTTTGTAGCATTACGATTCATTATTCTTTTACAAATTTCCAAGTCTCCCCATAAGACAATTACGACTAAACGGACACAATACATTTACAAATAATAAAGTACCTCATCCAGAGAATAGTACCACCACAAAATGCATTCCCAACTAGACTATTCTTCTTTCATGATATAATATGTCTCATACTTAACTAAAATAACATGCTCATTATAACATCGTAATTCTTAACATGTTTCCATAAGTTACATGTAATTAAAACATGACATCCTAAGCCTCTGGAATAAAAACTAGACTACTTATAATTCGACCCATTACAACCAATGTGCCAATATGCTACAAGTTTACTTAAATTATGGGATTCAATCAATACTCTAGAGCCAATGCTAAAAACTCCCTCTCATTATAAGGTATATACACCTTCTTTATACTGGTATATCAATTCTATTTAACCGCCATCACAATTTACAACAATTCTTTAATCATATCGATTGTCATTTAATTTGTATTAATACAAAACGATCTCTTTTATCAGCATGCTTTTATTTGTAGTTCGATGCTCCAATCTGATATATTCCAATATTCTAATCTAAATAATTTACATAACTAAACTATAATAATCGGTTCATGTTTAATTTTTATTAAAGTTTGACTACATAACGTTTTTGCATGTATATTTACTTGTGTGTAGTACAGGACACCTAGGACAACTTGAAAACATCATATTTTTTTGCAAAAGATTTAAGTTGTTTTTCTTCCACCCATGGTCGAACATTACTTGATACGATAAAGCCACGAGATTTCACGTGAAGAAAGTTAAATAATATACAATGATCACTCTTAATACCCTAAATAGACACTCATTAATTGGATGATTCACAAAATATAAGGATATATAACAATAACTATAATTTTTCCTTCTATTGCAATTTAAAACTGTCATATAATACTATTAACGAGATAACATGCTTACAAGTAACTTCAACTTTTAAAATTTATCATTGTATTTATGAAGGACTAAGAGACAAAGAAGGTGGTATTTCCTAGCATGAAAATACAATACTTTTGTCTAACAGTTATGCACACTAATCTTAGGTTTAAATAGGATAATTATATACTACTTTTGTTGTGAATGAGGTGTAAAATTGTTATTGGCTGTTTGACCAAAGAACGATTTAATATTTAAGCTGAGAGAGGTTAATTGTTGCATATCACATCGGCATAAATAAAAATGGAAGTTAAAGCCCTAATATTACCTAAACCCTGAAATTAACTTATTTAGTATAGATTTGTTTGAAAAGACTTTAGAAACTTGCAACAATAAATTTACAAGTGTAAAGCCGGATTCCTCAACCTGGAAGCTTTGAATCAGAAATGGACATCCATCAACGCACATAGGATAGAGGGAATTTGATCAGATTTTATAGTTGGAGATGCTTGGATGGCCAGGTAAGCAAAACTGGGCACATAGACCAGCATACAAACCCTGTTGCACAGCGGCCTCAAGGAGATGTCTTCTCTTGGATTACAGGGATCGGAGAATGCACACTAAATGGATTCGCTGGGAAGGCCTTAGGAACTTCCAAGCAAAGCAATTGGTAGTTTAACGCCAAATTGTAATGGGAGGTCTTAGTAATTTTCAAGCAATGCAATTGGCAGTTTAATGCCAAATTCACAACCTCTGCCGATGTCCTCCCAGCCACGACTAGAGTGGGCTTGGGAACTGTTATGGACATTCATCAAGGTGTAAGGGTAAAGGAGTTTTGTCAAATGTTTATGGTTGAATTAAACATGTTTAATGCTTCTTTGAAGGCATCACAGAAGTTTTATCTGAGGAAGGACAAACTAGAATTCTACGGCACAGAGTTGATTAAGGAAGGATTGTCTTAAGACTTGCAAAACATTTCAAATGGAACAAAGATTTAAAATTAGAAACTTCTAAAAGCAAACACAAGCCATGCCCTCAAGGTAAATAGTCAGATATATTTCAGAAGAAAAGAAATTGCAATGTGTAAGCATAGAGAAGTCATGCGAATGATTGGGCAAAATACCTCGAAGAGACGTCAGCTTATGGAATGCAATGATTGCAGGATATGTAAAAAAAAGATTCGTTTAAAAGGCTTAGAAACTTCACGCAAATGTGATTGGCAGGTGTGAGGCCACCCTTGTATTTTTCCCTAGAAGACAAATATGTAGAAACTAGAAGCAACGAGAAGTGCATGAACGGCTTGACATAATGCCTCAAAAGATGTCATTCCATGGAACGCACAATATGGTTTTGTAAATCATCTTAATGAGATGTCATCACATGGGGTGCGTTATTGCAGGATATGCACAAAATGGATAAGTTGAAAGGGCTTTAGAATCTTTTAAGTGATTGCAATAGACAGGCGTACAGCCAATTCTGTATTATAATGGAAAAGCGTAGATAGGTGGCACAACTGTTGGCAAAGTGCCTCAAAGGAAAAAGTAAAGTCTAATCCAGAAGATGCGTTTGTGGGTTAAAACTAAAAATGGTTTCGATAAAACAAATAAAGTGTGGGAATAAAGGCATAAAAGAATGCCTTGATTCAATGTTGCAACAAGACCATGTTTAATCATCCGAGTATGAACTAAGTACTTCTGACACAAAATGTGGGACAAAGAACAAAAGATACATATGATTAAAGTGTTTTCTATATCATTAATAGATCAAACGATGATAACATGGTGCACAAACACTTTTCAAATATTGTAGATACAAAGAGAAAATGAATCAAGATTCAAAACATACCCAGATTATTTGAGATTTTGTTTCCAAGATCTAAAGCTACCAGTCCCCACCTTTTCCTTTCTCCAGATTTTTGAACCCCCCTCTCCAGGCAAAAATCCCCCTTTTAAAAAGTTATTTTGGTAACCAATTTACGGGAAAACTAACTTTCACATACTAGAACTAACATCAAATTTATTAAGTCCATGACAGAATAATTTGACTTAATTAATTCAAAGCAATGGTTAAAATATTTACACATAATTATTATTATTATTATTATTATTATCATTAAATTAACATTATAAATATATATTAATTTTTTTTACAACTATAATTTATTTATATAGATTTATATATATATATATATATATTTAATATTGTTTTCTAACACCTAAATTAACCAAGGCATCAAGCCAAATCAAATAAAATACCAACCTAATCATTTAATCACACAACTAAACCTTAACAACACCAACTAACCATTAATTGGAAACACAATGTGAACTCACATCCCAACCAACCTCAACTAGCAGGGTAACTAGACACGATGCTTATCCTCTTCGCAGATGATGGGTTAGGGCATGGGACCTTATGTAACTCGAAATAACTATTCCATTGGCAAAGGCACGCTCAAACCTGGTAAATTAGGTGGAGTTGGTGCCTAGTACCTGCTGTTGATAACTGAGAGGGGGGGGTGAATCAGTTATCCTAATTATTTCCCTTATTAAACTTTCCTTTTAAATGAAGCAGCATAAAATCAAACACAAAACATTAACCATGAAGTAAGAAACACATGACACAGTATTTTTGACGTGGAAACCCTGTTAAGGGAGAAAACCACGGGGTGATTAACCCAAGAATTATTCTCTGTTAGAAGAATAGGAAATTACAAAAATGGCACTTGCCAATTAGGGCTCACTGCCCGAGCACACTGCTCACAAGAGGCTCACTGCCTACAAGAAGACACACTGTCTTACAAAGTGATAAGAATCACAGTCTTGAACTGATTGGAAGCATCTGCATATGCTGGAGTTCAGTTCCGGTTAGGCTCAGTATACTGATCTGCTGCACTTCATCTTTCCTCTGTTCTTTAGTCTGCTGTCCTTTCACATACCGGATCTTTCTTGTTTCTTCTGCTCTATTCTGGACTTGTTCGCATATCCTGTTCGCACAGCACTCTCTTTACAACTAAATCCATCCTCTATATATATCCGCACAAGTAATTTCATCACCTTTCTAGTCGGCATCCGGAACAGTCTAGTTTCTTACAAACTTAGTTCTGTCGGCTGAATCCTTGCTCACCAAGCAATGCGGATCAAGTATATACTTGTAGATATCATCAATTATGTCGGCCAAACATGATTCATGCCTCCGCAACCTTCATCATCATCTGTAACACATCCGGAAAGTAGTCTGATACTCTGTCAGTCAGTTCTTCCTCTGTTTTCACTGTCTCTCAGGAATCCGGTACTCAACTATTCATATCTTTTTCCTTGTCCAACTCCGGAGGCTAAATCCTTGGAATATACCACTCAAGATAGTCCTCTTGACTTCCCCAGATCCGCACTGCACCAAGACACTTCCTCTGAGAGAACCGGACCAATCTGTCGGACCTTGCCACATGCTCTGTTCTTGTTCACCGGACCACAACAATCTTCAATCTGACTTCCGGTAGAGACATATCATGACTTGCGGATATGTGGGATGACCTTTGTTGCCATCAATGACAACAACCATGAATCCATATAGTGTCTCTTGCCAACAATCTCCCCCTTTGGCATTGATGGCAACACTTAGTGAAAAATGACTAAGTGTTTACACTATGCTCCCCCTTTGCTGATGCTCTGTCTTTATATACAATTTCCGGAACTCCCCCTGAGTTGGATTCCTCATTTTTCACTGCTCCTCACTCCCCCTTTGACATCAATGGCAAAGGGTAGGGTCCGCACACCAAAATTTTCAAAAATTTTCTATATATGGCCGCATATTTACATACTCACATATACTGCAGAATGTCTGCAAAGGATGTCTGCAGTTGAACCATTTCAGTAGCCCAACTAAGCTTCATTCTGTCCAGGATTGAAATGTGACCACTCAACAAAAATGCAAAAGCTTCTGCCCGCCTGAGATCTGTCGGATCTTTTGTATGGGCGGTGGTCTGGGCATCACTGATGGCCTCATGCATCGTTTCCAACTTAGGGACTATAATCCTTCTAAGTTCTCCCATCCGGTTGGTAATGTTCTTCCTCTCCTTCTCAAGATTCTTTATTTCATTCAAGACTGCAATAGTCTGACATTCTTGATTTATTATAGAGGAAGAGAGAGGATCAAAACTTTGAGATAAGCTTTGAAGCTTGTCCTGTTCCTCTTTTATTTTCTTGTCAATTGCTGCTGTTGCCTTTGACCAAGATATACAAAATTTGTAGATGTCACCGCCATCCTTAAGAGCATTTTCTAAGCTCTTTATTCCAATGCTTACAATCTTCCTATCCTTAGAGATTAAATCTAATATTTCAGAAAATCTCTTATCCAAAAATTCCTTCCGGACCTTGTCTTCAGCTGATTTTTCTAGAGAATTAAAATGTGTATCAATACTGCTGACTAAGGTTTTTAGATTACCGGAAGTGGAGGCTGTCGGATCTATTTGGATTGATGGCATGATCTTTACAAGTACTCCGGAAGCAGCCTCTATCAACTCACAGTCTTCCATATGAGACTTCAGGAGCTTTTCATTTGCCTTGGCATTTGCAAATGAAGCTATCTTCATTGTTTGTACCGGAGAGAGAGAGTCAAAATCAAATGGACCTTTTAGAAGCTCCGGTTCATCAATCTCTAGAGTTTCTTTGCTCAAAAATTGTTGAACAGTTTGTGCAGTGTCTCTTGCCGGAGACAGATGTTTCTTTTCTTCTGCAGTCTTAGAACTGTCAACCTCTTTGTCTGTCACCACTGCTTCCTTCTCCTGCAATTGCTCTTCTTCTTTGGATCCGGAGACTGTAGGGGAAACCGGAGGAGAGATGCTTGCTTGTTCATGGGCCACTTCTTCTGGAGCAGAGGGTCCCAAGTCCTCACTTGTCTGTTCAGGGCTCACTTCTTCCGGAACAGAAGATTCCAAATCAGCAGCTGTTTCTGCACCTAGGTCCTCTACAACAGGAAGATTGAACCTTTTGAAGGCCTTCCGGAGGATCTCTTCTGTCTCTTGTGCCACTTTGTCAGTCTCACCAAGCATGAGCTGATTCATCCTGGCTTTACTTCTGAACTCATCCCTGCAGTCCTTGAAGATCATGTTCATTGTCTTGGGATCAATTTGAGGATATAGCTGAATAGCTATCTGCTCCCGGATCTCAAGATCTTTGGCATGAGCATTATTCTTTCTTACTTCCATTTCCTTCTCTAGGCTTTTAGGAATGAGAGATATGATCTCAATGAAAGCCTTATTGTATGTGTTCAGATATTTAACTGTGGCTTCCTGCAGAGTCTTTTGGTCTGCCTCACTGAAGTCATCATAGGATTCAGTCATTGGTTGAAGGTTTCCATCCACCGTGACCGACTTGATTATGCTCTCTAGTGACAGAGTGGGCTTTTCAACAGTTGCCTCTGCCATTTCCTCCTTGTCTTGGCCTGTGGAGGGCTTACCGGATCCTTTCTTTTTCTGTTTCTTTACTTCACTTACTCCTTCATCTGATTCTGTCTCCTCTTCATCCTTTTGGCTTTCATAAGCCCTTGATGCTTTTGTCTTGGATCTTTTACCGGATGCCTGGACTTCCGGTTTTGAGCTTTTGGTTGTGGAAGGTGCAGATCTCTTTGATGATCTGGTCCGGGTGGGGGTTTCAACCGGAGCACTTTCTTTGCTTTTCTCTTCTTCCTCAGCCTTTCTCCTCTTTTCCCGGCTGGCATCAAGTGCCTCTTTTGAGATGCCCAGGCCTTGAGCAATGTGCTCTACTTCTTTTCTCACTTTTCTCTTAATCTCAGGTTCCCTGAGTTCTACATGTAATTTCACACTCAGCTCCTCAAAGGTTCCAAACCTTTCTGCCTTAGGATCTTTGGGCTGACTTAGCATGTGTTGAACATGCAGCTCTACTATCTGTTCATCAACTTCATACCCCATGGGCATGATCCAGACAGTCCTTGGCTCCACTGCCTCCATTAGGCACTGATCAGTGTCAACCATAAAACATACTGAGTCCTTGTATTTCTCAATGAGAGACTGGGGAATTCTCTCTCTTGCTTGCATCATGCTCTGAAAGTTTTTGAAGTATCCCCATAGAGCTGTATTCCTCGCTTTTGCATCCCCAAGTCCATGCAGATAGTCTCTTATCTGGACTGCAACAGGTGTGTCATTCTGCCATACCCATCCACTTGTTCCGGGTAGCTCATTCATGAAGTAAAAGAAGAGACATACAATGAGAGTACCATACTTAAAGGAGTTCTTCTTGTCTTTCTTGATTTTCTGTACATTTTCCATCAATTGGCTTAGTAGTAGTTCACAAAGATCAAAATCTGCATTCTTTCTTAGCATTTCATATGCTGTGTATATTGCAGTTCCGGATACAGAATTCTCCCTGCTGGAGTGATAGATCTTGTATCCTATTATCATTGATGCATATTTGATATCCGGATCCGAAATATCTTCAATGGTCATTGCCCTCTTATCATATTTTGATCCGGTGGCCTCAGTTACAACGTTGTTCTTGACAGATTTGAGGATAGGTACCCCCCCGGAAGAGTATAGACCAGTTACTGCTCTAATTGCTTCTTTTGTGATCTTACAGGGTCTATCTAGCCAAAGGAAGTTGTCATGCATCCTGCTCAGTACATACCGAACCCATTCATCTTCTTCAAAGCTAGGGAAATGAATGAATTGCTCAAACTATTTCTTCTGGATACCCTTATACTCTGGTTTGAGCTCAAAAGCATTATCTATCAGTTGCTTGTGATAGAGGTCTCTTAATTTGAATTCCCCAAATTCCTCAATGTTTGCGTGTATGTAAACCCTAATATCTTCAGTATGTAAGACTCCGTGGGGAACACTAGAGAAGGCTCCTAGTGGATCTACCTCCAAAGATTTGTAGGGATGTTTCTTGAATGAGGGGCGAGGTCTATCAGAGATCTTAACTATGTTTGGAGTAGCCATTCTTCAAAGATTTGCAGTGAGGCAATGAAAAACGAAGAATACCTTATGCGCCTTCGGTTTGCACGGAGTGGTTGGATTGATCTCTTTATGCAATAGCTTCGGCAGGAGATCCTTGGTGTGCTTGATGAACCTTGTTGCAGAGCTCCACTATTCGCTTCTTCTCAAGTGTAGAATGAGCAGATAACTTTTGAGAAATCCCTTATATTGCTCCGCAAACCCTAATATCTGTCTGCAATAAATGCTTCACCTGCATTATTCCGGTTTACCATGTCTGGACAGCTTGGAGTATCCCGGATTAGTCCTGATCACTGAATATCATCCGGATCTTTAAATCATGAATAAATCTAGGTAACATATTACAAGAACATCCCAAACACTCTGTCCAATCCGCAAGACAAGATCGTGCACTTCCGGATCTCTCCGGACCTTTTTGTAATCTTTTATCATACCGGAGCACCTCCCTGAACAGGTCTAACTTAGTCGAACACAGCTTCTTCATAACTCCATGCGGACCTCTGAAAACTTGACTGAGGCATCTCAGGACTTATATCTACAAACCCTTTAATCCGCATCTTGTGCCACATCCGGCACAACTTGTTTGGCTGGGGGAACAGAATCTTCTTTGAGTCTCCCCCTGAGCCTGAGCTCATTTTTTAATTTCCGGAAGAAATATCAGCACCAGAATCTGGTGCGGATCCAACCTCTACATTCTCTGAGCTTTTCTTCACCCAAATCTTGCTCATCTGATTCCTAACTTCATCCGCATTCATCTTTTGTTTACCCTTGTCTTGATTCTGATTATACACCGGACCTCTTTTGTCCTGATTCTTGTTTCTGCAGACTTTAGCATTATGACCGGACCTATTGCAGATTTGGCAAATAACATTTCTTTGCATATTTAACTGATATCCCCTTGATCTGCATTGATTAGCCATATGACCTACTCTATTGCATGTAAAGCATCTACCTTTGAATGATTTGTTTACTTGCATAATTCTGCATTCATGGGATTTGTGTCCATACCTTTTGCAGTTGAAGCACTGTCCGGAGAAGGATGAGTAAATCTGATTCATTCTCATTCTGCACTGATTAGCTTTGTGACCAAAATGGTTGCAGCTGTGGCAGTATCCATTGAAGGATGGATATTTTTGAGCATTTGGCTGTCTTACCGGAGGTCTTCTAGGCCTGCTCCTTGGATTTTCTGATCCAAGATTCCTCTGACCGGATCCGGAGCTTTCTTCTTTCTCATATCCCAAGCCATACTTGTCATCTGTCCTCTTTTGACTTCCAAGAAGAACTTCAAGTTGAGCAGAACTTATCTTGAATTTCTCTTTATATTCATTTGCTGTTTGAAGGTCTCTTTTGAGAGAGGCAATTTGATCCTCAAGTTTTCCTTCATTATCTTTGGAATCTTCAAGATCAGATTCAAGGTGTCTGATAATCCTGTCCATCTGGTGGCATTCTTCTGATTTTTCCTTAAGAGATTGTTTTAGATTGTCTTCAGCCTTTCTTTTTTCTTCAATCTCTTGAGTGAACTTTATAGTTCCTGATTCCATTTCATGTCTTAACATGATGACTTCTTTTGATAACTTTTCACATAACTTGGTTTGCTCAGTCAATTCTTCATTTGTATTGCTTTCTTCACTTTGTCTTGCCAACTGTTGGAGCAGCTCCTTTCTCTTTTTCATAGAGAGACTTAATTTGTCTTTTAATTCCCTCATGAATTCATCAGCCTGTTTGAGTCTTTCTCTTAATTCACTGACTTCAGAATTTGACTGTTCAAGATCCTCAAGGGCAGTCTTGAGTTGCTCCTTTAAACCATATGCATCCATTTGAAATCCCAGATCTTCCTCAAGCTGTTAGGCTCTATTAGGAGGAACTTGGCTCTGATACCAATTGTTGATAACTGAGAGGGGGGGGTGAATCAGTTATCCTAATTATTTCCCTTATTAAACTTTCCTTTTAAATGAAGCAGCATAAAATCAAACACAAAACATTAACCATGAAGTAAGAAACACATGACACAGTATTTTTGACGTGGAAACCCTGTTAAGGGAGAAAACCACGGGGTGATTAACCCAAGAATTATTCTCTGTTAGAAGAATAGGAAATTACAAAAATGGCACTTGCCAATTAGGGCTCACTGCCCGAGCACACTGCTCACAAGAGGCTCACTGCCTACAAGAAGACACACTGTCTTACAAAGTGATAAGAATCACAGTCTTGAACTGATTGGAAGCATCTGCATATGCTGGAGTTCAGTTCCGGTTAGGCTCAGTATACTGATCTGCTGCACTTCATCTTTCCTCTGTTCTTTAGTCTGCTGTCCTTTCACATACCGGATCTTTCTTGTTTCTTCTGCTCTATTCTGGACTTGTTCGCATATCCTGTTCGCACAGCACTCTCTTTACAACTAAATCCATCCTCTATATATATCCGCACAAGTAATTTCATCACCTTTCTAGTCGGCATCCGGAACAGTCTAGTTTCTTACAAACTTAGTTCTGTCGGCTGAATCCTTGCTCACCAAGCAATGCGGATCAAGTATATACTTGTAGATATCATCAATTATGTCGGCCAAACATGATTCATGCCTCCGCAACCTTCATCATCATCTGTAACACATCCGGAAAGTAGTCTGATACTCTGTCAGTCAGTTCTTCCTCTGTTTTCACTGTCTCTCAGGAATCCGGTACTCAACTATTCATATCTTTTTCCTTGTCCAACTCCGGAGGCTAAATCCTTGGAATATACCACTCAAGATAGTCCTCTTGACTTCCCCAGATCCGCACTGCACCAAGACACTTCCTCTGAGAGAACCGGACCAATCTGTCGGACCTTGCCACATGCTCTGTTCTTGTTCACCGGACCACAACAATCTTCAATCTGACTTCCGGTAGAGACATATCATGACTTGCGGATATGTGGGATGACCTTTGTTGCCATCAATGACAACAACCATGAATCCATATAGTGTCTCTTGCCAACACCTGCATCCTGTAGTAAGTACATGGTTAAACATAACAAGATATATATCCACATGCAGTCATATAGTGAATGGAAATCGCAGTGGGGTAGGGTACTCGAGAGTGAGTAATATGACACTGTTCCATTCACGTACCTGTATAAACAAATCACTACATTGAACAAGATTTCTGGTTAATTATCAACAACATAAAATAATCAATTATCTCACCATCAAATATAACAATTAATATCAAAACATCTGAAACATCTAGTTTATTTATCAATTGTAAAGCATGAAATAATAGAATCCAATATCCACAACTATTACCATAACGATTAGTTCCATAATGAATTAACAAGACAACAAGGGATCCATCATCAGATAATCTAAGATACTATCAAAATGTCAAATCTTAATAAGCAACTATCAATCAGATAGATGACAAAGTGAGGGGCACTACATCCTCCCCCCAAGGATCAGGCTTACTCCTGGAAGCCTGCAAACAAATAAGGATATAGCTCTCGCATTTAGGATGCATCTTCCCAGGTAGTTGAAGTCTCATCACTAGGATCTGACTAGACCCTTACCTTCTCTATGACTCTGCCCCTGAGAGCGAGTCTCTTGTGCTCCAAAATGCCTACGGGCTCCAAAGCTAGCTGCTCGTCCTCTACCTGTAAGTCATTCCAATCAAGAACATGAGAAATATCTGGATGATAGGGTCTAAGAACAGAAACATGAAATACATCATGGATGCATGACAAGCTAGGCGGCAAAGCAAGATGGTATGCAACAGGACCAATTCTCTCCAAAAGCTCGAATGGCCCTACAATGCGCGGTGCAAGCTTAGAGCCTTTTCTGTAATGGATCAGACTCTTTCGTGGACGCACCCGCAAGAACACCTGATCACCAACTGAAAACTGACGATCAAGTCTATGAGCATCAGTATATTTCTTCTATCTATCTTGTGCTACCACCAGATGCTCTCTAATGTGATCAACCTGGCTCTGATACCAGATGTAACACCCCGCCCTGAACACCTTAGAGAAAAATGCATTTTTTCGCTATAAGAAACAGGAATTTTTTTTTTTTTTGAATAAGATAACAAAGTAATGTTAACTTAACTAATTACACCATTAAACTTACGACATGTTCTCTAAGGATTCAAGGATTCATTACTTACACATTAACCAACATAATTTAATATATATTTCTAATATCAGTATCCGATCTAAATCCAATGCAAAAATAAATAACATATTCATATTCATTGCATGTCATCAAAATTATAATCTTCATGATCAAATACATAACTGTAATGTTTTCCTTACACATAGTTACATCATTACATCAATGACATCTTCTGTCTACATCAATTACATACATTAAGAATGATCTGGTACACAAGTCAGGTACACAATTATCTTCCTCAACTGGTGCAAGTACAATTGTCTGAACTGAGATAATCCTTTTTCTACACATGAACTCCGACAGGGAATAACCAATGGATAAGATAGCTCTTCCACCTGACCATGTGGAACCCTAAGGTGCACCCCCCGAGCTAGGAGTTAACATGAGGTCCCAAATGACAACAGTCAGGTAGACACAGACTAACATGAACGAAGGATGACCAAACTCCAATACAACACATGACAATAACCCAACACAACTTCCAGAGGCAACACATAACATATGTGGAGAGACCATACAAGGAATGCTATGTTGTAGTAGGGAGAGTGTCATCACACAGTCCTAGCATGGGTTATCCTGACAGCCTCTCACTAGGCGCCGACCCCCTAGGGTGACACATGCGGAATCGACCTTCCTTTCGTGAGGACAAGGAAGTCAATCATGCCGACTAGGCCTTCTCTACCCATCCTTAGTCTAAACGAGCACTACAAGCCTGGGTGAGGAAATCCATTAATCTTGTTTAATGTGAAATCTACCCTTAACCCTCCCTAGTTCATTTTAGGTTATCACTTGATTACTCCACTTTCAACGGGTTATCCTGACTGCCACTTTGGGCGCCAACCCCCATATTGAAAGCCACTCTCCTTGTTAACACCTAGTAAACCTTAATCATCATACAGGGCATTATAACAGAACATATACATGATCCCTACAAGGCATTAACCCTCTTGCATACCAAACATAATCATGAAAACACCATTCATAAACCAATGCCTGTAGCATTACGATTCATTACTCTTTTACAAATTTCCAAGTCTCCCCATAAGACAATTACGACTAAATGGACACAATACATTTACAAATAATAAAGTACCTCAACCAGAGAATAGTACCACCACAAAATGCATTCCCAACTAGACTATTCTTCTTTCATGATATAATATGTCTCATACTTAACTAAAACAACATGCTCATTATAACATCGTAATTCTTAACATGACATCCTAAGCCTCTGGAGTCAAAACTGGACTACTTACAATTCGACCCATTACAACCAATGTGCCAATATGCTACAAGTTTACTTAAATTATGGGATTCAATCAATACTCTAGAGCCAATGCTAAAAACTCCATCTCATTACAAGATGTATACACCTTCTTTATACCGGTATATCAATTCTATTTAACCACCATCACAATTTACAACAATTCTTTAATCATATCGATTGTCATTTAATTTGTATTAATACAAAACAATCTATTTTATCAGCATACTTTTATTTGTAGTTCGATGCTCCAATCTGATATATTCCAATATTCTAATCTAAATAATTTACATAACTAAACTATAATAATCGGTTCATGTTTAATTTTTATTAAAGTTTGACTACATAATGTTTATGCATGTATATTTACTCATGTGTAGTACAGGATACCTATGACAACTTGAAAACATCATTTTTTTCGTAAAAGATTTAAGTTGTTTTCCTTCCACCCATGGTCTAACATTAATTGATACGATAAAGCCATGAGATTTCATTGGAAGAAAGTTAAATAATATACAATGATCACTCTTAATACCCTAAATAGACAATCATTAATTGGATGATTCACAAAATATAAGGATATATATAACAATAACTATAATTTTTCCTACTATTGCAATTTAAAACTGTCATATAATCCTATTAACGAGATAACATGCTTACAAGTAAGTTCAACTTTTAAAATTTATCATTGTATTTATGAAGGACTAAGAGACAAAGAAGGTGGTATTTCCTGGCATGAAAATACAATACTTTTGTCTAACTGTTATGCGCACTAATCTTAGGTTTAAATAGGATAATTATATACTACTTTTGTTGTGAATGAGGTGTAAAATTGTTATTGGCTGTTTGACCATAGAACGATTTAATATTTAAGCTGAGAGAGGTTAATTGTTGCATATCACATTGGCATAAATAAAAATGGAAGTTAAAGCCCTAACATTACCTAAACCCTAAAATTAACTTATTAACTATAGATTTGTTTGAAAAGACTTTAGAAACTTGCAACAATAAATCTACAAGTGTAAAGCCGGATTCCTCAACCTAGAAGCTTTGAATCAGAAATGGACATCCATCAACGCACATAAGATAGAGGGAATTTGATCAGATTTTATAGTTGGAGATGCTTGGATGGCTAGGTAAGCAAAACTGGGCACATAGACTGGCATACAAACCCTGTTGCACAGCGGCCTCAAGGAGATGTCTTCTCTTGGATTACAGAGATTGGAGAATGCACACTAAATGGATTCACTAGGAAGGCCTTAGGAACTTCCAAGCAAAGAAATTGGCAATTTAACACCAAATTGTAATGGGAGGTCTTAGTAATTTTCAAGCAATGCAATTAGTAGTTTAATGCCAAATTCACAACCTCTGCCGACGTCCTCCTAGCCACTACTAGCGTGGGCTTGGGAACTGTTATGGACATTCATCAAGGTGTAAGGGTAAAGGAGTTTTGTCAAATGTTTATGGTTGAATTAAACATGTTTAATACTTCTTTGAAGGCATCACAGAAGTTTTATCTGAGGAAGGACAAACTAGAATTCTACGGCACAGAGTTGATTGAGGAAGGATTGTCTTAAGACTTGCAAAACATTTCAAATGGAACAAAGATTTAAAATTAGAAACTTCTAAAAGCAAACACAAGCCATGCCCTCAAGGTAAATAGTCAGATATATTTCAGAAGAAAAGAAATTGCAATGTGTAAGCATAGAGAAGTCATGCGAATGATTAGGCAAAATACCTCGAAGAGACGTCAGCTTATGGAATGCAATGATTGCAGGATATGTAAAAAAAAGATTCGTTTAAAAGGCTTAGAAACTTCATGCAAATGTGATTGGCAGGTGTGAGGCCACCCTTGTATTTTTCCCTAGAAGACAAATATGTAAAAACTAGAAGCAACGAGAAGTGCATGAACGGCTTGACATAATGCCTCAAAAGATGTCATTCCATGGAACGCACAATATGGTTTTGTAAATCATCTTAATGAGATGTCATCACATGGGGTGCGTTATTGCAGGATATGCACAAAATGGATAAGTTGAAAGGGCTTTAGAATCTTTTAAGTGATTGCAATTGGCAGGCATACAGCCAATTCTGTATTATAATGGAAAAGCGTAGATAGGTGGCACAACTGTTGGCAAAGTGCCTCAAAGGAAAAAGTAAAGTCTAATCCAGAAGATGCGTTTGTGGGTTAAAACTAAAAATGGTTTTGATAAAACAAATAAAGTGTGGGAATAAAGGCATAAAAGAATGCCTTGATTCAATGTTGCAACAAGACCATGTTTAATCATCCGAGTATGAACTAAGTACTTCTGACACAAAATGTGGCACAAAGAATAAAAGATACATATGATTAAAGTGTTTTCTATATCATTAATAGATCAAACAATGATAACATGGTGCAAAAATAGTTTTCAAATATTGTAGATACAAAGAGAAAATGAATCAAGATTCAAAACATACCCGGATTATTTGAGATTTTGTTTCCAAGATCTAAAGCTACCAGTCCCCACCTTTTCCTTTCTCCAGATTTTTGAACCCCCCTCTCCAGGCAAAAATCCCCCTTTTAAAAAGATATTTTGGTAACCAATTTACAGGAAAACTAACTTTCACGTACTAGAACTAACATCAAATTTATTAAGTCCATGACAGAATAATTTGACTTAATTAATTCAAAGCAACAGTTAAAATATTTACACATTATTATTATTATTATTATCATTAAATTAACATTATAAATATATATTAATTTTTTTTTACAACTATAATTTATATATATATATATATATAATATTGTTTTCTAACACCTAGATTAACCAAGGCATCAAGCCAAATCAAATAAAATGCCAACCTAATCATTTAATCACACGACTAAACCTTAACAACACCAACTAACCATTAATTGGAAACACAATGTGAACTCACATCCCAACCAACCTCAACTAGCAGGGTAACTAGACGCGATGCTTATCCTCTTCGCAGATGATGGGTTAGGGCATGGGACCTTATGTAACTCCAAACAACTATTCCATTGGCAAAGGCACGCTCAAACCTGGTAAATCAGGTGGAGTCGGTGCCTAGTACCTGCATCCTGCAGCAAGTACACAGTTAAACATAACAAGATATATATCCACATGTAGTCATACAGTGAATGGAAATCGCAGTGGGGTAGGGTACTCGAGAGCGAGTAATACGACACTGTTCCATTCACGTACCTGTATAAACAAATCACTACATTGAACAAGATTTCTGGTTACTTATCAACAACATAAAATAATCAATTATCTCACCATCAAATATAGAAATTAATATCAAAATATTTGAAACATCTAGTTTATTTATCAATTGTAAAGCATGAAATAATAGAATCCAATATCCACAACTATTACCATAACGATTAGTTCCATAATGAATTAACAAGACAACAAGGGATCCATCATCAGATAATCTAAGATACTATCAAAATGTCAAATCCTAATAAGCAACTATCAATCAGACAGATGACAAAATGAGGGGCACTACATTGTCCTTTTCATTATTATACATCAAGTATCTTTTGTAATATCTTAGACTCTTAGAATATATTATTACTATTCTGATACAGAGGTAGGAGGACCAAAACTATCCTTAATAACATTAACAAATCAAAGAACTAATCCAATTGCTTTCGTCAGGTTGAAGAGAACATTAATACATATTTTTCCTCTAATTTTCATGAAGATCCAATGGTAGGGGAGAAGGTTATGATTTTTTTTCCAAAACTACAAACCCTAGGCAGCGTTCAGACCTGCCCTCACCAAAATTTCAATATCTCTCACAAAACGTAATGAAATTATACTAAACTAAAATAATTGTAAACTAGAAACACATATCTTTCCATCCATCTATTATATGCATCAATGTGAGGCTGTACTAGGCCGTACCATGCATATTTTCAGACTGCATTTTTAGAAAATTAAACTCTGCAAACCTACTCTCAATAAAAATACCATAACTTATTCAAATCTTAATGAAATTTGATGAAACAAAAATAAATAGAAAGTAGACTCAATACTCTTTCCATCCATACCACATTATAGTCATATAAAATCTGTACAAATCTGTACCAATCTCTGAAACAACAGTTTAACATTCAGAAATGTAGAAACAAGGGTATCTTTTATTGATATCACATCAAAATGTAACAACCCACATTCTCTAAACTTCTCCCCTCTGCCTTCACAAATGGATACAAGGCCTTCTAAAGGTATTACATCATGACTCCTCACATTCCAACTAATTTCTAACTGCCTATCAATGCCTAGAACCAAAATGACCTTTCATATTCCAAGTTTGCATCATTTGCAACTTTACAATTTTGCATCCTTTACACAAATTTGAACTTAGACCTCTCTTAGTGACTTTAATAAAAGGAAAAATGACTTAATTTATCTCATTACATTGTTGAGTCATCAAAGTTCAATCAAATTCCTATGAAAGCATCAATTTGTCAAGGTGCTCCTGCACCATACAACCAACCAACAAAGATTTCCAAGTCCCTTGGAAATGTATCTGCAAAACAAAACTACCTTTTCCTGTATTTCTATTTATCTCTTCATCTTTAGCTTCAGGCTTCAAATGTTCCATATTGACCAGGTGGATTATGGGCCCCAACCAACAAAATCAAACTACCATCAATTTTAGAGCTTCTTCAGGCTCCTTCTACTCCCATTAGTGGAGTACTCTTCAGGCTGCAACCTCAAGTGCTTCTTCAGTTAGGTATCCATCTCTCTACTGCCTTACCACACCAACTCACCAAACCATCCATCTCACCCAGCAGTAGATTTTGGTGATGCATCCTACCACTCTCTCCTCAGTGGCTTCTCTCTGCACCCTTATCCAACCTAATCTCGATTGGAGAATGGTCATGACAGACCTCATCTTGTCTGCCCACACACACAACCTCAGAAAACATCCTTTTGCAGCTAGATGGACCAAGCACCTACAACCGAACAACTTAGCAAATAAAATAACGGTCACCAACACAACTCTTCAGCTTTCCTTTAGTTCTTCACCTGCCTTCTCAGTGACAGGAAACAAATACACACCACCCAAATGTTTCGCCAGCTCTGATACCAATTTGATGCAGAGGTAGGAGGACCAAAACTATCCTCAATAACATTAACAAATCAAAGAACTAATCCAATTGCTTTGGTTAGGTTGAAGAGAACATTAATACATATTTTTTCTCAAATTTTCATGAAGATCCAATGGTAGGGAGAAGGTTATGATTTTTTTTCCAAAACTACAAACCCTAGGCATCGTTCAGACCTGCCCTCACCAAAATTGTAATATCTCTCATAACACTTAATGAAATTATACCAAACTAAAATAATTGTAAACTAGAAATACATATCTTTCCATCCATCTATTATATACATTAATGTGAGGCTGTACCAGGCTGTACCATGCATATTTTCAGACTGCATTTTTAGAAAATTAAACTCTGTAGACCTACCCTCAATAAAAATGCCATAACTTATTCAAATCTTAATGCAATTTGATGCACCAAAAAGAAATGGAAAGTAGACTTGTTGGTCATGATGTTAGTCATTCGCAAACATAGAATAAAAGTTACACAACAACCTTTACTCATCTTGAAAGATGCGATGAATTCAAAGAATTCATGATCCCAAGTCTCCGTTGATTAGGTCTTAATCTACTGACGTCACTCAGTGGTTGATGTGTGTTGCTGTTTTCCATTCAGGGGCCTTACGTGTTTCTGCACTGTTCATCATCATCATCTTCAAATATCCTGCTCTGGATGTTCGCTCTGCAAGTCTCCAACGATTCTACTTCTGCACTGTAAATTTAGTCAAATAATGTACATACAGGCCGATATTTGCATGATTTCTATCATTATTTATGATTCTTTGCATGATATTTTCAGTACTACATGCATTTAACTCAAATATGCTAAGGATCTTCAGTTACCTACGGGATTTCAGCATATTTCACTGTTTCTGCTTGTTATTTATCATGATTCGCAGTTATGGTGATGAATTAATGAAGTTGAAAAAAGGAAAAGGGTTAGAGAGTGAGATTCCCAAAATTACTGGACTTAGATCACTGATTCACACACAAGCTCCCATACTTGCAATGAAAAGAAGAAAAACTAGAAATCATACTTCACCAGGACATTCCACAAATCCGCATGATCTAGTGCAAAGCTTCAAAGGAAAGTTGACAACAACATGTAATGAAATGAAAGTGCTTCCAGTTGAACACAGCATTCACCAGTACATATCCAGAAATCAACAGAAGATTACGTAAAATTTACAATCAGGATGTAATCTGGAACTTCATATTCATTCAGTATGCTCAAGAACAGGTACATTTACAGTGATCTGAAGAAAGAATCTTGACATTTCAACAATTCTATCCTCATTAGTCTCAGTAATCCGATCTCCTAACTTATTCTACAGTAATTGACTTTTGCGCCATATGCGTCTGTGTATTCTAATGTATTTCTCCCCTTTTTTTAAAAATGACAAGCCCTGGATGTTATATAGAGCGACTGCCAGAAAACGGTTACAATGATCCAAGGATCAGGATCTTCTCATAACAAACAACGGTCCAGATGAAAAGCACATGCTTCATCAGTTGGCAAATGTACAGCTGGCACAGAATATTCCAGCATCTTCGACTTGATTCGGTCTCCAGCTGGCAAACAGCATATTTGACAATATCCTCCTCATGTCTGGCCCATGTTGACTCCACGCGTAACTTTGTAATTATCAGCTTCAGCAGCATCATCATGATTTCCACGCTCAGCTTCAGCAGCATCATCATGATTTCCACGCTCAGCTTCAGCAGCATCATGACCTCAATGTTGAGCTTCAGCAGCATCATGATGACTTCCTGCAAATAAACAGACAAACATTAAGTTTGTCATCACGTGGATAAACAACAGGAAGTAAACACTTTATTAAACATACCTCCCCATGTGCAGCTACAGGCAATCAAGCTTTACCTGTGAACAAAATGCACTAAATGCATAAACAGCATAAAAACAACTAGGTCAACCCTCGTTGACCAAAATTCAGGCAGTCGGGCTTTCAAATTTCTATCGCTTCATGTTTTGCCCATTTTCTTGTATATCGGGTTCGGAATATGATGATGATGATCTCAGATTATACAAGGAAATAACTTCCTTTCAACCATCCCTAGAATCCGGCTTTGCATCATCATCATATTTGCATCGGCGAAATTACATATGATCAGGGTGACAGTTTTACCTTAGGCCGACGGCAACAGTTATACCGACGCCAAACATCATGAGGATGACCAACTCTACATGCCCTCTGTCCGGCCGCAGGATATTGTGAAATATGATGCTCCACGCCTCCGAATGCTCTGAGGAAAAGCACATCAGGATGTTTTGTTTTTGCATATTCGGGAAGGAAAGACATCGTCATCATCATCATGATGAAGACAAACAGGAGGACTTGGAAAAATTATCCTGCCGCCGAGGAATATCATGATGACGTCATCGTCATCATCAGGCTTGGTTAAAATGCAAAGGGATGACATCATCATCATGTTTCGTGAAGATCAGGAGATAACTGGAATATCGGGTTCCCCCCAAGGAAGATGATCGCGTGGATAAATGCAATATGACCCATTTCGGCCAAGTCTATCCTGCTTGGAAGATCAGGATGATGAACATCATCATCATCATACTTGCATTAGGTGATCTAAAACACGATCCTGCTGAAAGTCCTGATGACGTCATCAGGATATCCGGGGCTTGTGTTAGTCTTAAAACATGACGTCATCGTCATCATCATATTGGCGAAATGGATCACGCCTTGGAAAATATCCTGCCAAAGGAGAAAGGTGATGGTGACGTCATCGTCATCATCATATTTGCAAAAGGTTATACTTGTCGGCAGGATGATACTACGAACTGTCGGGAAAGACTAACAAGATCATGATGATCTTGTTCAACAAGGTTTGGGAAAGGAAAATCATCCTCCGTTTCGAAAGATAAGGTGATCATCATGATCACGCAAAAGGAGGTCAGGAGGATATTAGGAAATGTCGGGTCTCGAAATATCATGATGATGCTGATCACCAAGACTGTCGTGCGCGCGCAAATTATGCAGATGGCAGATTTCCCTAAGTAAGGTGATATTATAATATCAGCATGATATTATAATATCGGGTGATGTTGGAATATCATGATGCTCGCAATGTTTCCAAGGTTACTCGACAGGTAAAACACACTAGCACTTAAGATTGACGTCCGGATGTTTCGGGACTACATGATTTTTATCAGGTGATAGAGTAAGATCATGATGATGACCTTTGGCGATACAAAAGACCGCCCGACGGGAAAGGATTATTACGACTTAAACTTGACGTCCGGATGTTTCGACCTCAGGATATTATCGGGGGGCTTTTCGAATATCATGATGATGATGTTCATACAGCAATTATCAGGTTTGACCAAAACTTTGACTGCTTACAACTCCCTCATACGGACGAATTTTCAAGTGATGTAAAATGCAAACCTGCATGGAATTTCAAGCTCTTTCTAACCATGAAGTCATAGAAACAAAATATGAACTTTGACAAACTAACCTCATGATGATGACCTACCCCATCCTGACCTTCATGATGATGATGCACCTGACTTAATTTTTACCAAACCGCCAGAAACAGACAACACAAGCCAAAACAAAAGTTGGGTCCCTGTTTTGCCAAGTCAAAATGGGGCGTGTTGTGTAACCACACAACAAGACTCAATACTCTTTCCATCCATACCACATTCTAGTCATATAAAATCCGTACAAATCTGTACCAATCTCTGAAACAACAGTTTAACATTCAGAAATGCAGAAACAAGGGTATCTTTTATTCATATCACATCAAAATGTAACAACCCACATTCTCCAACCTTCTCCCCTCTGCCTTCACAAATGGATACAAGGCCTTTTAAAGGCATTACATCATGACTCCTCACATTCCAACTAATTTCTAACTGCCTATCAATGCCTAGAACCAAAATGACCTTTCATATTCCAAGTTTGCATCATTTGCAACTTTACAATTTTGCATCATTTACACAAATTTGAACTTAGACCTCTCTTAGTGACTTTAATAAAAGGAAAAATGACTTAATTTATCTCATTACATTGTTGAGTCATCAAAGTGTAATCAAATTCCTACGAAAGCATCAATTTGTCAAGGTGCTCCTGCACCATATTCGATGCAGTAAATTTAGAGTGGTCTGACATTAAACTAAAAAGGATATCATTAAGTCTAAGGCATTTTCAGTAATGCTCAAGACCATGGATATCATTAAGTTCATTTAGGTTTATATATATATATATATATATATATATATATATATATATATATATATATATATATATATATATATATATATATATATATATATATATATTTATATATATATATATATATATATATATATATATATATATGATTTATATACATTGGTAAGATGTAATTCACATCTATATGGAAATGATAATATCTTATAATTGATCAACTTTAATTTATTCTTAGAAGAAGATAACAACATTATAGTAATCCATAGATTTTCTATAGGTGTTGTGAATATTTATATAAAGTGTTTAAGGGATAATATTATGATATTGGTGAAAAATCTGTAAGTAGACATCTGAAGATTATGTGGATTTTCTTGGTAAAAGTAAATGTTAAACAATAGATTTATTGTTTATTGAATCCTAAGATTAATGTTATCTCTTGAACTCTTATAGGTTTATTTCTCTATCTCATCGAAGATCAAGTGAAATCGGCTACTAAAGAAATAGATTGTCATTAAGATTTTTTTTGGACAATATAAATTTCTTTATCATCAACAAGTCTATTTCAAAATTAAGAAATTTTCTTCAAATTTTACCATCATATTATTATTATTATTATTATTATTATTATTATTATTATTATTATTTTAGTTATCAAAAAACTTTCTTTCAATGCTTAAGCCAAGGTTTTCTTGTACAATTACCGATAGATCAACTATATTTAAGAATTTACTGGGAGCTTTGGGGTAAAAGTAATAGTATTTTAAACTCTTTTTTTTTGTGTAGAAAACATGTCTTCAAACCAATACAGAGAACCAATTGACCATGGACCCCAAATTCTACAGGCCCTACAAAATTTGGTGAATGGAGGTTACCTATGCCTAATAATCAAAACCAACATCACTCTAAAGGACAACATTATTTGTCTTGGGAACAAAGTAGAAGTCCTCAACATAGTAGAGCAGACCATATAGAGGAAGGAGAATCATGACATTATTCACCACCTCCTTGTAATACCTGAATAGAGAGAGCTCAGTCTCTGTGGATATTGATAAGTTAATATGAGATTTTCTTCATTTACAACCACAACATTTTTCTAGATCTACAGATGGGTCAGAGGTAGAATCTTGGTTAATAAGTCTTGAGAAAAGTTTTGCATTGAAAAGCTATGGGAGCAATCTTAAGGCTAGGTTGGCTATTCATCTACTCAAGGATAGTGTAGATATTTCTTGGCAACAAGAGGAGAGAAAAAGGCATTTAACTCCAGAAAATATAATTTGGGAAGTTTTCTTAGAGATCTTCAAGAAAAGATACATTGCAGATCATTTTTGGCAACAAAAAAATCAATGAGTTCCATGATCTCCAACAAAGAGGACTAAATGTAGCACAATATGAAAATAATTTATTTGAGTTATCTCAGTATGTTGACTATATTCAAGATGAGAAGTTGATGGTAAACCATTTTATTAGAGGACTTAATCACAATATTGCAGGTCCAGTTCAGTTATCTGAGCCTACTACTATGAAGCAAGCAGTGGAGAAGGCACTTATTGCAAAAGAAATCCAGCTGATACATCATGATCACCATCAGAATTCATCTCAGCATCATAACTGCAACTAGTCTCACTCTTTTCCTAGAAGTAGAAATAGGTCTAATTCTTATTCTCATAGACTAGCACAATCACAGTATAATCAAAAAGTTAAGTCATCTTAAGGAGGTTCAATTAAGCCTTGGAAAAGTCCCTCTCAAAGAGGGGATCAAAGAACCCAATCATAATTTGTTGGATTAGCTCATCTGTAGTAGAGTTCTTGAGGTAGTCAGGCTAGCACTTGTAGATCAGCTTTTTAGTTTCTGGCTCCTCTTAACTGTTCTTGTTTTAATTGTGGTGGTAAGGGACACTATGCTAAGGATTATTTTCATAACAAAGCAACTTTAGGGTTTTAGTAGTTAGTATCTTCAAAACCTACAGTGGGTGATGTGGGCAGATCTCATTAGGTTTTTGCAGCTACTAAAAATCAAAAAGCAAATCATCAAGCATCTATTATAAAGTTTCTTAGAAAAATTGGTAAGATTACTATTTCTATTCTTTTTTATTCAAGAGCTACAGATTCTTTTATTTCCCCATCTATAGTGGAGAAGTGTGGTTGGTGGTTGCTAAGAAAAAATGTTAGTTGGGATGTGGAGTTATCTTCTGGAGATAAGATGTTAGTCAATTCTTTAGTTAGAGATTGTCATTTAGAGCTTAGCTATTTTTCTACCAAAGCAGATTTCAGGGTGATACCTTTGGGGTCTAATGACATAATTGTAGGTATGGATTGGATGAATGCTCATGAAGCAAAATTAGATTGCCAACACAAGTTTGTTGAGTGTTTAGATGATTTGGACAAAAAGGTAGTTGTCTTTGGAATTAAAAGACTAGTGTCTCTTAGGATGATTTTAGATATGCAGCTCAAGCGGTGTATGAGAAAAGGATGTAAATTCTTTTCTATTTCCATCAGTGACTAATCAAAAGAGAATCATGACACTTCCTTAGATGATCATCCCATTCTACGAGAGTTTGCTGATGTGTTTCCCTCTCAGATTTTTGGCATCCCACCTAAAAGGGAGATTGATTTTCACATCAACTTGGTTCCAGGAGAACAACCAATTTCTAAGGCTCCCTCTAGAATGACTACTCAAGAACTACAAGAGCTCAAGTTATAGTTGGAGGAATTGTTATAAAAAGGTCATAGCTATCCCAATGTATCTCTCTGTGGGGTGCACCTATGATTTTTGTTAAAAAGACGGATGGAACTCTTCGACTTTGCATAGATTACAGGCAGCTTAACAAGCTCACCATCAAGAATCATTATCCTTTGCCAAGGATAGATGACTTATTCAACCAAATTCAAGGAGAAAATATTTTCTCTAAGATAGATCTCAAGTCTAGATATTATCAATTGAGGATTGTTGAAGCCGACATTCATAAGACAACATTTCACATAAGATATGGTCATTATGATTTTACTGTTGTTCCTTTTGGTTTGACTAATGCACCAGCAATTTTTATGAGTCTGATGAATGGTGTCTTTAAAAATTTTCTAGACTGGTTTGTGGTAATTTTTCTTGATGACATACTGATCTATTCTCGCACTATGGAAGAGCACAAGGAGCATTTGCAATAGGTTTCACAATGTTTTATGGAAAATCAATTGTATCCAAATATCTCCAAGTGTGAATTTTTCAAAATAGAAATCCAATAGCTAGGGTATATTATTTCAGGTGATGGAATCTTCGTAGATCCTTCCAAGATTCAGGCTATTTTGGAATGGCCCTCTCCCACTAATGTAGCAGAAGTAAAGAGTTTCATGGGCTTAGCCAGTTATTACAAAAGGTTTGTAGAATCTTTTTCTAGGATTGCTCATCCAATTACTTCTCTCCTACAGCAAGGCAAGAAATTTGTTTGGTCTAAACAGTATGAAAGAGATTTTCAAATTCTTAAAGAGAAGCTTACCAATGCACCCATCATAGCTATTCCAGATCCTACTGGTGATTTTGTTGTTTGTATAGGTGCATCTATTGAGGGTATTGGAGTTGTTCTCATGCAGGAGGGTCATGTCATAGCTTTCAAGTCCCGTAAATTGAGGAATAATGAGCTTAATTACCCAACACATGATTTGGAGATGGTTGCGGTGGTTCATGCTTTGAGTAAATGGAAACATTTTCTTCTTGGGCATAGATTCAAGTTGCACTTTGATCATCAGAGCTTACAATACATCTTCTCTCAGCCTAATTTGAATGCTAGGCAATATAGGTGGATGGAATTTCTGTGTGAATACGATTTTGAGATCTATTACATTAAGGGAAAAGAGAATGTTGTAGCTGATGCCCTCACTAGGGGACGTCATGAGTTGTTATCTTTTTGACTATTAAGATAGATCCCAGATGACATATTTTAGATTTTTTTCCTTGGGATGCTTTATATTGTGAGATAATTCAATTCCAGAGTCCTTCGAAGGACAATTTTGAGGGATGTTCTGTGGATGCTAATGGATTATTTTAATATCATGGATGTATATATGTTCCTTCTTTTGGAAACCTTAGAGGCTTAATTTTAGCCGAGACTCACTGAGCACCTTATGCAACTCATCCTGGTGTTAAGAAAATGCATGCAGATCTTTGGAAGATGTATTTCTTGGTAGGAATGTGGAAGGATATTGTAGATTTTGTTTCCTCCTATTTACAGTACCAAAGAGAAAAAGAAGAACATCAACATCTTGCTGGTTTATTGTACCCTCATGTGATATCAGAATGGAAATGGGATGTGATTTCTATGGATTTCATTGTGGCATTACCACTAACTTCTCATCGACATGATGCAATTATGGTGACTATGGATAAATTGACAAAAGTAGTACATTTCTCTCTAATGAGTTATTCCTATAATGCTTCTTGAGTAGCCAGGGTTTTTCTTCATGACATAGTTTGACTTCATGGAGTGCCAAGGAAGATCATCTCAGAGAACGATCCAGTTTTCACCTCATCCTTTTGGATTGCACTTCAGGTAGCTTTGGGGACTTAACTCAACTTTAGCACTACCTATTATTTAGAGACCAATGGACAAACTGAGAGAGTGAACCAAGTTCTAGAGGATATGCTTAGAATGTATGTGATGGATCAACAATCTCGTTGGGAGGACTATTTGCATTTAGTAGAGTTTGTTTATAACAATGGTTAACATAGTTCACTTGGAATGGCACCTTTTGAGGCTCTTTATGGTAGACCTTGTAGAACTCCTTTAAGTTGGGATTGATTAGAGGATCAAGTCATTATTAGACCTAAACTTTTTTGAGATATGGAGTAGCAGATGATCCAGATCCATGAGAAGTTGCAGATAGCTCAAGATCAATAGAAGCAATATGCCAACACCAGGAGAGTTGATTGTGAGTTCCAAGTTGGGGAGAATGTTTTCTTGTGAGTGAGACCCTATAAGATCTCTATCCATTATGGAAAAGTCTCTAAATTGGAACCCAGATATGTTGGCTCTTTTGAAATTCTAGAGAGGATAGGCCCAGTTACATATTGCTTAGCCTTGCCACCCAACTTGTCATGTATCCATAATGTTTTTCATGTATCTTTACTTAAGAAATATGTACCAGATACTTCTCATGTATTGGAGTGGGATGCTTTACAGGTGGCACAGGATGGACAACTAATACTGGACCCAGTTTGCATTTTTTATCAATGAACATTGATCATACGATGACAACAACTAGATCAGGTCAGGGTTCAATGGGACCCCTATGATAAATCTCCTGCTACATGGGAGGATACTATCAGGATAAAATATTTGTTTCCTTATCTTTTTGTTAGTTTCTAAGAGGAAGCCTAGATTCTAGAGGGGGAGAATGTAGGGTCCTAGCTAATATTACTCTTTTTGGATATTTATTTGACATTGTATCTTGGTGTGAGTTTGTGTAATGGATTTGATTATGTTGAAATATAAATATTATTATTATTTTGGATTATGGAATTTATGTATTTAAAATATATTTAATTATTTGTTAGCAAATAAACAATAAGTTTAATTAAATGATTGATGATTATAAAGATAGGTTAGTGATTAAGATGATTTTGAGTATTAAATATTTTAAATCTATCAATGATTAATTAAGAGGTGTGTAGGTGGAAATGTATAGTTTTTCTTTTATCATGGTATTTTGGCTTTATTTCAAAAAAAAAAATGAAAGGAAGTTTTATTAAAAAGGAGAGGAAAGTGAGTTATTATGCATTCTATTGGAAAAAGAAAGTGTTGTAAATTTCTGTAATAGATTCTTGGAAGGATTTTGGGAGATAGAAGAAAAATAGTTGAAAGTTTAGGGGTGGATCCTAGCCTGGACAATGGAGGTATGTAATTTGTTGATAAATCTATTTTCTTGCTAGATTTTTGTTTGAATCATTGATTGGAAATGTAAAAATATTGTTTGTTATGAATTGATATTTGATATCGTGAAATTTGAAAGAAGAAATGAATGATCTTGTTTGAGAAAGAAGTGGTGGATTCCTCTTTTGGGGGTGATTTTCATGGTGTACGGTGGAGGTGTGTGTGGCAGTTGTGGTTTCTTTGTGTGAGATATTATGTTGTTGTTGCTCTGTGTGAGCTATTATTTAGTTGTTGCTCTGTGTGAGCTATTATTGTGTTATTTCTCTATGTGAGCTATTATTTTGTTATTGCTCTATGTGAGCTATTATTTTGTTTATGGGAGATACTAGGAGCTGCTGGTGTGTGGGAGTTATTGTTTTTGCTTTGTGTGAGACATTATTTTGATTATGGGAGCTACAGTAAAATAAAGGGAGCTGCGTGAGATTGAGAGCTATGCATGATAGGGAGATACAGGGATTAAACCCCAAAGAGGATACCCCTCTTCTCATTATTGTTTGGAAAGTTATTTTTGTGAAACAAAATCTTGTTTTCTAAAATTTTTCTCGGGCGTGGTTGGGTGGAGAATGTTATGGTTGATTAAATTTTGGTTACTACATATTTGAAGGAAGGTTTTGATTATGAAGATCATTTTGGTTGTTAAAATTTTGTTGTTTTCAGATTATGCAGAGGATCTTGTTTATAAGGAGTTGGAATGATTATGATTTTCTATAGAATCAATTATTTTTCTAGAATGATTGCTAATATTTGTTTAGATGAAGAATTTTTAAACTCTCTATGTCAGAAAGCAAGAAATAGACAAGAATCTAGAATTGAATACATGAAAATTAAACATAGTAGTATTATTTTAAAAAATTTGTACTTCTTATTGTTATTTTCGATTTGATGTTGCTAACTAGAAATTGAATTCTTCTGGTTGTATAGAAAGAAGAAGCTCAGTCTGTTTGGTTGAAAAAATATATGAAGCAATATATGTCCATTCAAATCCATTAAAGAAGTAATTTTATTCAATTCTTGATTTATAGTATTAGGTCCTCAAAAACAATGATCTGAATCAATTAGAGGGATAAAAGTATTTCTTAAACATTCTTATTTATACAACATGAAATGAATATACTTAGTATCTATGGTGCTTCATTATATTTGTAGAGTACTATAAATATAATAACAGATTTGTTATATTCATTGAGGCATGTTTGTAATCATTCTACACAGTTGGGGATTTATTCTTTGTTATATGTTGATAGTCTCTGTTACAAATTTAATATTGAGTCAAAATCTAAATAGTGTTGCATATGCATTTTTTATTGTTCTTGTGCACTGTCATATATACTTTTATAGACTCCAATTGTAAAAAATAATAAGCCTTTTGCATCCACAATCATTTACAATTGTATAGGATGGTTTAATGTAGAGAATAATGAAGACAGTTAGGTATGATATATAAAATGAGCATGACTCCCGTATTCGTTAAGTAAGCCAACTATGACTAGATCGGTTGGCGTCCAATTAGGCTCCATTATTCACTTCAATAATCGTTGATAACTCATATTTGAGAACTAATGTATTTATGTTACAAAATAGGTCAAAAATAGTTTCCTTGCATATCAATTTGCCTACCAACAGTAGGCTTACATTTGCAATGAGCCGTCGGATATCAGTATATTGATTATAAGATGAATTATTTTACATATGTAGTTGTTTATAAATGGTGAAGAGGAGACTATGGTCTCCATGGCCTTCCACAGATTAATCGTGGAAGCCGTGGATATCAAGCCTCTCTTTGTATTTGTGAACGCCGACTGTGGCAAGATTGAAATGTCACAGTCTGGCCTTTTCATCACCATACATTTTCCCTAAACGCCAGAGTCTGGCCTTTTCATTATTATAGTTTATAAATTAGTTAAGTATCTTTTGTAATATCTTAAACTCTTAGAATATATTATTACTATTCGATGCAGATAATTTAGGGTGGTTTGACATTAAACTAAAAAGGATATCATTAAGTCTAAGCCATTTTCAGTAATGCTCAAGACTATGGATATCATTAAGTACATTTAGGTTTTATCTTATACATAAGTAAATATATATATCATTTATATACCATGGTAAGATGTAATTCGTACCTGTATGGAAATGGCAGTGTCTTATAATTGATCGACTTTAATTTATTCTTAGAAGAAGATACCAACATTATATTAATCCATAGATTTTCTATAGGTGTTGCGAATATTTATATAAAGTGTTTAAGGGATAATATTGTGATATTGGTGAAAAATCAAGTAGACTTCTGAAGATTATATGGATTTTCCTGGTAAAAGTAAATGTTAAACAATAGATTCATTGTTTATTAAATCCTAAGACTAATCTTATCTCTTAAACTCTTATAGGTATATTTTTCTATCTTGTCAAAGATCAAGTGAAATGGGCTACTAGAGAAATAGATTATCATTGAGAATTTTTTAAGACAATGTAAATTTCTTTAACATCAACAAGTCTATTTCAAAATTAAGAAATTTTCTTCAAATTTTACCATCATATTATTATTATTTTGGTTATCAAAAAATTTTCCTTCACTAGTTAAGCCAAGTTTTTCTTGTACAGTTCCTAGCAGATCAACTATATTTAAGAATTTCTTGCTCTTAATTCTAATATAACCATTAAAATTTAAATGAGTATTCTATCTAATTAGCTTATTCTGGTATTTTCATTTTTTTTAAAATTATTTCTTTTGGAAAGCATCACAAATACCATGGAAGGAGACTATGAATTCAGTCTTGTAGATTTATATTATATTATTTCTTGACATAGTGTTAGTGATAAAGTGTGAACGTTGAAAATTCTAAAATGATTACATTATATGACATTAATATGTTACTATTAATGCCTTCCCTCTTTAAAAAAATATTTGATTTAATAAATAAATAATTAGGAAATTGTAGTGTTATGCATTGAATTAAATTGATTATTTTTCTTTTAAATTAAAATTTTGTTATCTATGTTGTTTGAAGACACCTATAGCTTTCTAAATTGGGAATTCCTTGATTTTAATGTGGATCCATCTGTTGGTTTGAGGAATTTGTGTCTGTTGAAACATGACAAAGGAGGAAGGATATGGTAAAAAAAAGGTGGAAAGAAAGAAGTTATAGGAAATTAAGATCAAAATAGAGAAATGAAGAGAAGAATCGCAAGTTGGAACAAGCAAAAACTTATGAGTTTTTAGTGGCTCAAATTTGGCACAATCCTACAATTTTGTGGTATGAAAATAACAATCCTTCCTTTGCAAGTGTGACAAATTATTTGGGCTTATTGAAATTATAGTAAGACAACAATTGTTCTATTTTAAGTCTTAATTTAAAGGTTATTTTTGTTAAAATCCAATTTAATTCTCAAATTATTTAGAATTTGGGTAAATGGGATTAACCAGAGGAAAGAAACGGGTCACAGAAGTAAAACTAAGGAAAACCCATGATAGAAAAATAGTCAAGGTTTTGAATGATTGCATAAAAATCCCACTTCTAGGTAAAATATAGAACCCTTCTGTTTCATCAAACATTCACTCAAAATATTAGAGTTTTACTATTTAAGATAACATGTAATTGCTTAATTGTGTTGAGCCAGTTTAATTCGAAGCAAAATTATTTATATCATGCCTCAAAGCATGCAAATAAAACTCTATATTATGGGTGTTTCAATGCATGGAAGAAAAAATTCCACACCTTTGGAAGAGAAGACTTTCGAATTAATTTAATTTAAATTGGGTCTTTGTTGGGGCAACCAAAAGTAATACACACAACAACAAAAATGAATTGGTTTACCTTTAAGTGCCCAAGTAATGGATGTAGGGAGGAATTTATTCAGAGCTAGCAAGGCATCCCCCTGATCTGGGATAGCAGCCAGTAGAGAGGGGCAAGCCTTTATAGGCTACTCTCTCTCTCTCTCTCAACATGAAAAAATTAGTAAGAAGTCAGATTTGTCATATTTTGGCATAGTATTAAAATGAAATTATGTTATTGTGCTATATTTATATTTAAAAAATATAAAATATTTCATATAACTTGAGTTTAAATCTAGCCAAAAGAATTATGACTGGTTTAATTTACTTTAATATTACCATTCTAGTTAAGAATTTAGTTTCCAATATAAAAAATTTGAGTATTTATTTTTGAGGAGATTGTAACCTCAACCTAATGCAGGCAATAAATATGTTTCTATAACCATGGATAACTCTTGGAAATTTAATTGTTCATATACATTTATTTTATGAATAATGATTGTGATTAATACATTGGAAGTGTTAATATTTTGTTGTCAACAAATGGATTTGACAGTAAGGGAAAACATAATATTTTTGCTTGGGTATGAGTAGTATAAATATGATGGATGTCAATTTTCCCTTAAATGAAAGGATTTATTAACATTGAAACAAATAAAATTTTTACATTCTATTGTATTATTTTCTTCCATTATGATATTAAAATTTAGATATATTTGAAGGGATCAAATATCAGTTATATAATCTATGTTTTAGACATGCATGATAGGTGAAGATGTGAATTAAATGCTTGGGTAAGTTGTATATTCAATAGGTTATTCGATTTATTATGCCACCTCCATGTGTTTTAGATAATGCATTGCTATATGTTCTCCATATTTGGTATTAGTTAGAATGCATTTAAACACTAGGTCTTCATGGGATTTCATGCATGTCAGTCTTGAAAGGCTAGTCTCTTAGTGATGGGTTAGGCTACTCGTGTGGTAGCATAGTGAAGTCTATGACTTCATGGTAGGGTAGAAGTCACCCCAATGATTCTCTCTCTTCTTTGTGGTACAAAGAAGGAGATTGAGGTGAGAGATTGCACCAAGAGGCCAAGGATGATAATGTATTGAGAATAAAATCATGAAGTATTCATGTATGTAAAATTATTACTTAAAAATATAATTGAATCAATGTACATAATATTTGACTATATTGCCAACATTGTGGAATTATGAAATAGTTTGATTTCATAAGTGACATTTCCTATGAATGAAGGGAAACCATATGTTGTATTTGAATGTGTGGATTAATTAGTGTTGTAAAACACTAATTAATCAGAAAAGATTCAATCATTTAGAAAGTAATTTTGGAATATCGAATTGTATGATAAAAATACCATGGAAGGAGACTATGAATTATGTCTTATGGATTTGTATTATTTTATTTCTTGACATAGCGTCAATGATAAAATGTGAACATTGAAAATTTAAAAATGATTACATTATATGGCATTAATATGTTACTATTAATGCCTTGTATAATTTCTTATATAATTTAAATTTGGTATACTAGACATTCTTATAATATTGTAGGACTTGATGACCATGGATATGTGTTATAGGATTTTACAAATCCTTTAAACCTATATGTGTTGAAGACATGTTTGTTTAAAAACATTGTGTACCTTGATGAAGGGTTGTGTTTTCAAACTACGGAACCTCTACGAATTACATAGGCAAGGCCATCTTGGATGATCCATTGAGGGCTAGCTTTGGCCCTTAGGAGGGGTCCTTTTAATGTTTGTGAATTCCTAAAGTTCTTTGGTTAATTAATTAGATTAAATACTCATGTAGAATAAGTTATAGGTTAGTGAAAAACTAGTGATCATTTTGATTTATGTTGTCTCTGAATGACATGTAGACACCTTCATGTGTGGTTCTTCTTTAATAGTAATTGTAGACATAAGGGATATTTCATACGGTACTCTTGTATGAGCCTATAGGGCCATGTTGGTTTAAGGGACTAAGTCCAAAGTGAATTACGAAGCTAATTGTTCAGTCTTTAGCTATTCATTGATTGGGTATGATTGACGTGAGATATTCTAGGGCTATAAAAATATTACTCCTTTTCCATAGTTATTATTAATATAATTTTTATTTTGTTGTTATTTATTTGTTCGGATCTTACATAATGATGAGTTATATTCTAGGGATATAAAAATTTACTCCCTTTCCACAATAATTATTAATATAATTATCGTTTTGTTGTTATTTATTTTGTTGGATATTACACTCTAGGTGTTCTTGTTTGGTCTTTTTAAAAATTAGAATATCATCCAATTAAAATATCATAAACTTACCTAATAGTTTCCTTAACACCTCATTCATCAACCGTATATGCATGCTTGGTGTATTGGTCAATTCAAAGGGCATTACAAGACAATCATGCAAACTCTAATTAGTCTTGAAAGCCATCTTACATGTGTGCCCTTCTCTTATCCTAATCTAGTGATAACCACTCTTCAAATCAATATTGGTGAAGTCCTTGGATCACTCAGACAATCCATGATATCATCTATCCTTGGCAAAATGAATTTATATCTCACAGTGAAATTATTGATTTCTCTAGAATAAATACACATTCTCCACTCACCATCCTTCTTAGGTGCTAGTACCATAGGCACCACACATGGGATCAAACTCTCCTAAATCAAACCATTGACAATTATTGCATTTTTCTATTTTGCTTCTCATTCTTTGATGATGACATTTATGTGACGGTTTATTCAACAAACTAGTTCCTAGAATTAGATCCATATGATAGTTGATACTCCTTACAAGTGATAACCCTTTTGGCATGTCAAATATGATATCTTGGTATTCCTCTAGAAATTTTGAAATTTCCTATGGTGCTTCCACATCACTTACGATGGTGCTCCCTTCATCTGCGACACTGCATGCCTTGAGAATTAGTGCAAAACAAGCATTCTGATGTCTCAATCCATCTAAACAATTCCTTCCATCTACTAAGCATGTCCTAGCATAAATATAAACTTGGTCTTCCTTGTCTTTTAGTGGCATCAACCTATGTCTTTAGCCAATTTTAGTTATAGTTTAAGTGTTTGCTATCCCATGATGTATAGCCTATCAGTAAAACAACCATGACCTCCCCAACAGTAGGTGACACACATCCATTGACATTATATTACACAAGACTTCATCATGTAACCTCCTATTTTGAATCTTACCTAGCATTATTCATTAACCATCACTTTATGTTCTTTCTATAAATTGAACAAAGGCTTGGGTACTTCTACCTCCTCAATTTTAATTTCTCAATCATTTCTTCTGATACTAAGTTTTCTCTACTTCTGTTGTCAACAGTTACCTTGCAAAACTTCCCTTCTTCTTTGCACCTAGTCTTGATTAGGTTCTTTCTTTGTATTGGTCTTTCTTTAGGGTGCTCCATCAAAGCCCTCCTCATCATTAGTGATTCTCCATGTTTGTGGTTATCATCTGATTCATAAGATCTTCAGGGTTCTTCTACAAATGCAACTATAGAACTACTTCCTGGATGCTGTCCTTGGCCTTGAAGAAATTCAAATGCTATGTGTCCTTCTCCACACTTTAAGTGCATGTTCCCTTGGAGGTAGTCATCTCATTTATTCTATATCCTTCTCATCCTCTCTAGTATCCATCTCTGTGATATGTATCTCCTTCCCCATTGTCATTGTAGTTGTATTTGCTATCCTCTTGACCTTTGCAGTAAGTTTCATGACTCCTTTATTCATTGTGGCATGCACCACTTCCTTTGGAAGGTAGAAATTTTATCTCTCTTATCTTCCTAGTAAGGTCTTCTATCACCACATCATTATCTTTTCCTCTGGGGCCTCACTTTACTTTTATGTCAAATTTTCCAATTTGTAAACCTCTTGTTCAACTTGTCTTCTACTTTGATTGTAAATTGGTATGCCTCTTCTATGGTGGTCATCTTGACTAGACTTGGCTCTTCTTGAATACTTTACCTCAACCCAATGATGTATCTTGCAACCTTCTCTTTGTCAATCTCAATATGCATTGTCTTGATAATTAGTTTGTGAAATTCTTTGGTGTATTCCTTCATAGTCCTATTCCTTTACCTCAAATTGCACAATTTCTTTAGTAGTTCTAGCTCATAGTCCATTGGCATGAATTGTCTTTGCATTTTTACAATCATCCTCTCCCATTTTGTTATCATTTCCTTTCCATTCCTATTTATTTTGAATTTTACTTGCTTCCACCAAAAAATAACTTGTTCCTTTATCTTGGTCTTTGCAAACCTAACTCTCTCTTAGGGTCGTCAATATCCTCATACTTAAAATATTCATCTAGTTCATTTATTCAATCAATCAGTTCTTCAAGATTCAAATAACCATAGTAATTTGGAACTTACCTTCTAGGTCTCTTGTAAATATTGGAAATGGCCTTTAACACCTTTACCTTATCTAACTCTTCTTCCTAATCTTCCAATTCTTGTACAACATCTTTGACATCATCTTCCACATCACTCTCATATGTTTACAACAAGAACCCATGGAACAACCATTTAACCTCCTCAAGGTTTGAACATTATGCTCTGATATGAGTTTATGTAGCCATGGTAGGAGGGTCCAATGAAGGACAATCTAGTCATGAAGCCAATACTAAGAAACACATACACAAAACTAAACTCACAATAAAGTGACACATGATATATATCCTAGCCTCTAAAAGATTCGTCATTCTATTATTAATTCTTAAATACGTTATAGCCTACCAGAAGGACATATATGCTAGGTTGTATCCATATGACAACTAAAACATATAATACCTTTATTCTCAACTCCATCCTGAATGCTTATGCTCATGCCTAGATGCTTAGACTTCCAACACCTACTCAATGTTCTCCCTCTCTCTCCCCATGATTCCAAATGATCTAGTGGAAAACTAACTTATATCAATCCCCAGCCTCCATAATGATTTGTGTCATCTATAGGGTGGTGCATTGAAGTCTTATACTTCTTGAAATGTGTAGTCGGCCAATGTAAGATAATTTCTCAAACCAAACCAAATCAATAGAAAAATTGTGCAATACCCAATATTTGTTCTCGTGGGTCTAATAAGTTTTCACGTGTCTTCATTGATTGTCATAAACCCCAAGTTATATGGCATCAATGATAATTTTACAATTGTGACAATTTGTCAATTTGATATAGGTTCATTAACCCAAATAAGTCATCACATGAATCCAATTCTCTTTAAACATGGATATGACCTCCAGATGCTCCTCAAGAATGTATACCAAAATTGTAAGATGTAAATAGTTAAAATGTGATGAAATATGATGGTGTCTTTTACAACTAATTGATGGATTAAAACTACAAATAAGTGCTTGTCAGTGATGCAGGATTGCTCTGTTCCCCGAGGATGATCTTGCATTAGAGCTTCTTTAGTTAAACATGCTTAAGTCAACTCTAGAGTCTAACATGAGGCTTAAAAAAAGAGGTCATTCAAGACATTAATGGCTTCTTCTAAAACCATTCTTGATTGCAACATCTCTATCATTTGACTATTAGCATCCTCTAAATTCATACCAAATCTTATCCAAGGAAGGGGCCTATGACCATAATCTAGGTGATGGAATAATTTGACACATAAAATTTTACTTACAACTAGGGATTGTGCTCTTATACACCTATAACACGATAAAAAAATAGATTTAAGGAAACAAGATTAATGAATTAAATGTATAAAATCAAGTACTCTACATTCACACCAGCCATTAGGATTCATAAAGAAGGAATGAACACGTTAATTAAATTCCTCCTCCAATATTAATTAATTAAAAAAAAATTCATGAGCTACATTTATTTGATACTTAGGTGACAAGATCAAACTGTTGTGCTTGACAAATGGAAAGGCATCTAGGATAAACATTAGGTATAAATGATTTGACTATTTTTTAAGGTAGACCATTTGGCTCACTCTAGATTGGGTCACACATCCCCTACTTACAGAGAGTGATTGTAATGGATTATGTAGTTTTACTTCCTTAGCACTAGGATATAGTTAAGCTCTTCTAATTATAAGATCTCATGGATTATCTATTAGTTTGTACTCAATTAATAGGGCAAAGACAAGATGGTTTCCAATTTAGGATAACTTAACTAATGATCACATTGTTTAATATATAATCCTCACCAACTTAGCCCATGCGAGCCTTATACAAAATCTCTAAATATTTTTGAAGACTATAAAGACATAGGTATTGAACTTGATACTTGCATAGTACAACATCTTTGTGAATTGACTAACATCTAATCTTACGATTCATATGGGGTTTATTATCTAGAAATTCCTAATCTAAATCAATAGTGAGCTACACATTAAGACACATTAACCAATTTCACCTTATTAGTCAATTCACATTGAGGCATTTCAATTACAACTAGATTCATATCCCTTGTAGCATAAATTAATTAAGTCAAATTATATAATTTAAATGATTAAGAGTTATTCATTTCTTAGTCGCATTGCAACAATGTTGGGTCAAACTAAATTTTCATGGTTCTTCTAAAGGTTATCCTGGGCCTTCATCAGTGGGAGGCATCACAAGAAATGATAAGGGAAAGATCATTGAGTGTTTTTCTAAGGAAATTGGAATGGATTCAAACAAATTGGCTAAAACTTATGTTCTATGATGGGGCATCCACAAAATATAGTCCTATGGGTTCAAATACGTCAAAGTTGAAGGCGATTCTAAAGTGGTGTTGGATCTAATTACTAGATAGAAGAACATCCCCTAGATGTTAAGAGATTATATAGAGGACATAAAAATGGTTACTACTAATATTCCCAATATCTCTATTCAGCATGTTTTCAGAGAGGGTAACCATGTAGCAGACAAACTTGCCAACCTAGGTATCAACATGGTTGGGAGTTTAACCACTACTTCCTTAGATGATTTGCCATATAGTATTCAAGAAATCATTTTAAATGAAGAAAGAAATACTAATTAGTATGTTAATAAATGAAAGGGAGAGGAATAATTTACATGTACTAAATTATGTAGTGTCCCTCCATTCTCACCTTGGATGAGAAGGTGGTCAGGCTAAGGAGCACGAAGATTAAGGTAAGATACTCAGAATACTTAGGGTATGTTAGAAATGTTGATGGTGGGTTTGCCATTTTGATGTAGTTGATGACACTCATTGATGTTTACTATGATGACACTGTTGATACTTTATGATTAGTACATGATGCTTATGTTGTGATCAGTCATGGATTAATTGATTGTGTAGATTTGTTTTTGTAGTGCCCCTCATTTTGGCTTTCTAACAGTTGTTAGTATTTCATTTATATTTAGACATTTTGAGACATGTGGATAATAGATCACTTATTTATGCTTAGTTAAGCTCATCATGGATTATGGATTACTGAGATAGTTGTTGATATTGTGTTATGATCATTATGATAACATTGTTGATGTTATAGTATATGATGTGTTTTGACATGATCAGTTATTGGTTAAATGATAATGTAGATTAGAGTTATCATGCTTTATGTGATCATTTGATATCATGATATCTGATTATTAGTTAGAAATGTATATGTTATTTGTGATGCTTTTTATGAAGGGACGGTGTAGTATTACTAATTATGAGCACCCTCCTATGCTGTGATTCCCTATCACAGTGTGTTTGATTATATATATGTATATGCTCATACACAACCCCTTGGTTTGATGTAGGTTGCAGGTACCAGGCACTGACTCCACCTGAATTAGCAGGTTTGAGCATGCCTTTACACCAATGGATAATGTGGATGGAAGATAACATGGGGTTTCCTCTATCAGCCAATGTCTTCAATTTGTCATCATCCATGTATTTCCAATCATGGGTGTAGTTGTCGCTCAGTTGGTACTTGTCCTTGGGTGTTGTTCATCCTTTGGTATGTGGTTGTTATTGTTTGTTTATTGTAGTTTAAGGTTCATTTTATTAAACTTCGTGACCAAGGTATTAAGTTGTTTATTATAGTCGTTTGGTTCATTTTATAGAATAAGTGATCTATGTGTATAGATGTGTTGATGTTTGATCATTTTGGTTATATAGTCAATGTGTATTTGTTGGAGTTTTATTAATTGTTTTGTATTATATAAGTCAGAAAAAACTAGGGGCCAAATCCGTACATTAAAACAAAAAGAGACCCCAGAGGCTTAAGAACAAAAGAGCCTCGAAACCATTATAGCATAACCCACATACCCAGCATAAACAACAGAGACAGCATGAACAACTTATAGACATCAGATAGAAAGTAGCAAAAAATAGACAGCATAATAGAAATAGAACTAAGGAGAAACATTCTCCCAACTTTTAGCTAGAAATTCAATAAATTCACCCAACTTTTTGAAATTCTCCTTCTTTTCATCATCATCATTAGTCCCAAGATCCTCCATAGAAGAAATCTTTTGTTCCAGCTTCTCCACATGACCCCTCAAGACAACAATATCATGCCTATGGTCATCACCTTCCTCAGTCTCATCACCAGCTTCCTCCACAATCATTCTCTCCCCTTCAACAGCATTGTCCTTGAGGTCACCAATAGCACCTCCTGAAACATCAGCTAGTTTACTTTCATTCTTACCCTCAACATCTTCAGAGATCTCTTGAAGTTTGATTTCTTTAGCATTAAGTTGATCATCCTTCTAAGTGGAGGCATCAGAAGTACTTTCTGAATATTCAATCAGTTTAGCTTTTGGTACAAGCTTACCAACAATCCTACCCGACCTCCTAACCCCAGAAGAGAAACCCTCCTTCTTTTCTTTTGTAGATAGATTAGATTTATTTTAACTGCCAAGTCCCACAGGGTCACTGCTCATATTTTTAGGGGTCCCCACAGCATCCCCCACAATATCCTCCTCCATCTCCCTAATTTCCTCTTCTTACTTTTCACACTCCCTTTAGAGGCTGGAGTATGAGTAACAATTACCATGGTGGTCTCCTTAGTGGACAGAGAAAAAGAAACCCCTTTGATTTTATGAGAAGCAGGGGAATGGCAAGGCTCTTTAGAGACGACAATATCATCAGGGTTGGCAGAAATCTCACCACTATGGGTCTGGATAGGCTTAGGTGGCTCCAAAGCAAGATGAAAATTGTATAAATAGAGGATAAGACCTTGGTGCAAAGGAACAGGTTTCTTGGAAGGTTTCTTATCTATCTTAGCTTTAGCCCTAAAGACCAAATGTTCAAGAGATGATAATAAATAGAAAGGGAAAGTGATATGAGCATTGCACCTAAAATGATTAAGTAAAGGGAGGTGGTAATTATAAAACCTAGTAAACTGACCCTCCAAAGTGAAGTATTTCATGAGGAGGAAGTACATTTCATCCCATGGCTCTGGCAGCTTGGCCCGTTCAAACCTTCCCTGGTAGGGAACAAGTTCTTCTCCTTCCCCCAAGAATAACTTCTGGTTAGAATTGTCCACCACTTTCACCTTCCTTTCTAGCTTGGTCCCCTTAGTAGATAGACCAGTCACCATAGCAATTAATTTCTCAAAAATCTCAAACCCAATTCTCCCAACAGTAACTCTATGATTTTGCTAGGACCGAGGAAATTGCTTAGATAGATTTTCATCATATCCATTAAGGCATTCCAAAAAAGGGTTGATTCCACCTTCCTTACAATAATGCCAGACCACAGCATTGTCCTTGAATTCACAATAGGAAATTGGCTCTGTGCTAATCCTATCTCCTCCTATTTTAGTCTTTCTCACAATAACATAGAACCCCCAAAACTAGAAATTTGCAGAGTAATTGTGAAAGGTAAGAGTAACAACTTGATAAGGAATAATGATAATAAGGCTACACGAACTATCATTAATCAGAACCATCTTTCAAAAAACTAATTGAAGTCTTCCCTTCCCATGTTTGAGCATAATAATCATAAATTCACTATGACTATCAAATAAGCAACTTGCCTTAACACAAGGGAGTAATAATGTGGAGATGACATTAAGCAAAGAAGTACAAAATAACCCATAATTAGAGATACACATCAGTAGCATCCAAAAAATCTGACAGAACAAGATGTCTCTAGTTGCATGATGAGTCATCCCTAACAAGTCAGCTCTTTTTGAATCAAATTCCTTATGTTTATAGGAATGTTTTTAAATTGACGCCAACATCGCCAATTTGAAAATTGCTAGCCATAGTCAGCAAGGGCATCAGTAACCCCATTCCCCTCTCTCTATATATGAGAGATTTCAACTCTAGAGATCCACTGTAGAAGGATTTGGATATCAACTATAATATCTTTAAGTTTTTAGCCATAATTTGACACTTTACTAACTGCATCAATGATCAATTTAGAATCCCCCTATATATGCAATTGCTGAATATCAAGTGAAATAACAATTTCACTCCCCATAAAAGAGTAGAGGCTTCAGCATAATTATTGCTTTGAAAACCTATCCCACCAGCATAGGCAGCAACCAGCCATCCTTTGTCATCCTTGATAATCCCACCCCGACTAGCCTTACCATCAGCCTTAGAGGCTCCATTAAAGTTAAGTTTCAGCCAATGGGGCCTTGGGGGAGTCCATTTGGTATTTAATCTCTATAGCTGTTTGGAGTTATCGTAAGCTAGGATTTGGTTTAGAATTCTCCAATTAATCACAATTTTCTCTTCCTCTTGAGTAAGTGGTTTGTTAGCAGTTTTGATGTGGGAGTTGATTACACTTTCCATGAAGATCTTGGAAAAAGATTGAAGGAATTGAGAGGAATCCCTGGCAGCTTCCCTAAATATTCTGTTATTTCATTCCTTCCATAATGTCCAACCAAGACAAGGTAGTGTTTGGTTCCAAAGCTCTATAAGCCATGGACGAGAGAAAGTAGGGCACCAATTAGCAATGACTTCCCTAACATCGAGACTACAAACCCATTGAATGCCGAAGTTCCTTAAAATAGTATTCCAAATTTCCTTGGCAAAATCACAATGAAGAATTAAATGAGAGACTGTTTCCTCCTTCTCCAGGCACAGAAAACACCTATTCACAAGAGTAAATCCCCTCCTCTGTAAATTGTCTTGAGTTAAAATTTTTCTATGAACAACAGCCCACCAAAACATATTAATTTTAGGCATAAGTTTATGATTCTAGACTTTCCTCCAAAGCTCATTTTTATGCACATCAGGGATGAACAGATGGTAAGCAGAGTTAATAGAAAACCACCCTTTCTTATCCGGCGACCAATACAACTCATCTTCCCTAGGAAAGAGGGGAATTCTGACCCCTAGCAGCAATTGTTGAATAGAACGTATCCTAGGGTTGAGCTCAGGGCGTTGAGTACAACAATCTAGAAGATTTTTCTAGAGCCTGATACCATTGTTATTGTGAATATAATTACAAACTTTGGACCTAAAAAATTGTTTAGCAATGCCAACAACAACTCCATAATCTCCTTGAGCATCAAGGCCTTATCATCCACCCAAATGTCTTCCCAGAAGTTGATAGAATTACCATTCACCAGTTTCCATATAAGCCCTTATTTGAGTAAGCTTCTAGACTTTAGCATTTTATTCCAAATAACAGAGCCCTGAGGAAGCCTCTCCTAATGAAGGAAACTAAGGTTATCAGTTCCATGTAAATACTTGGCTTGCATAATGGCCACCCACTCTTTATGACTATGGACCAAATTCTAGTTAATTTTAGAAAGGAGGGCTTTATTCATATTCCTAATAGATCTAATGTTAAGACCACCATAAGATTTGGGAAGACAAACTTTCTCCTAGCTAACCAAAGACATTCTATTTTTATCTTCCACACATGTCCATAGGAATTTTCTTTGGATATGCTCCAACTTGTCAGCAATAAACCTAGGCATTTTTAAAAGAGATAGGAAATAAGTAGGAATACCTTGTAAAGAAGCTTGTAAAGGCTGTAATTTACCAGCACTACTGAGGAGCTTCCCCTTCCAGGCAACCAACATCTTTTGAGTTCATTCTAGAATTCCATTCCAAAATCCCTGAGAAACCTCTTTAATAGTGAGAGGGAGGCCAAGATAAACAGCAGGAAGGTCAGCCTCAGCATAGCCAATAATATTAATAATTTTTCTTCGAAGAACATCCTGACTGTCAAACAAATACACATTGCTTTTTTGAAAATTTATGTATTGACCAGAGGCTTTCGCATAGTCATTTAGAATATTCTTCCAACTATGAGCTTCAACCATAGAAGAGATACCAAAGAGGATAGTATCATCCACAAACTGCTGCACAAACATAGAAGGGAGAGAAGAGGTAGGTTTAATACCCACAATTTCCTTAGAGGTAATCTTAGAGTGAACATATCTCCCAAGGGCCTCAGCCATCATGATAAACAAAAATGGTGAAAGAGGATCTCTCTATCTAATGCCCCTCGTGGAAGAGAAAAAATCCCTGGGAACCCCATTAACTAGAACAAAGAATTTAGCAGTGGATACAACCTCTCGAATGAGAAGGGATATTTTATCATTAAACCAATTTTTTTAATGACTTTAAACAGGAACTTCCATGAAACTCTATCATAGGCCTTAGAGATATCTAACTTTAGAACCATACCAAGGATCTTGTTCTTGTCCATAGAATGCATTGTTTCATGAGTGGAAATAACAACATTAAGAATTTGATGACCAGGGACAAAGCCTTTCTGAGAAGGGGAAATAATTTTATCCAGAAAAGGCTGAAACCTCAAAACAATCAATTTAGTACACAGTTTATAGATGGTATTACACAAGCTACTAGGTCTGAAATTAGAAAGATGCATAGGCTTAGGCTTTTTAGGGACAATCATAATAAAAGTATTGTTGATTTGCTTTAGAATTTTACCAGTTTTGAAGAAATCCCTAACAGCAGTAGTTATATCAAAGCCTACAATATCCCAATATTCCTGAAAGAATATTAGAGGAAAGCCATCATGACCTGGAGCTTTAAAAGGACCCATAGAAAATAAGACAACATGAACCTCTTCCTTAGAAATTGGTTTTAACATTTCAATGTTGTCCTCTTTCATAATCAACAAGGGGATTTTATCCAGGAACTGGTCCATAATCTGCCCATTGACAACATTATCAGCTTGTTCCGACAGTAAATTCTGAAAAAAATAGCATAGCTTGATTCCCAATCTCATTGTCCTTAGTGATAATATTGCCATCTTCCAAACATAATTTAGAAATAGAATTAGCTTTCCTATGCTTCATATCTAAAAGATGAAAAAAGCAGTATTTCGATCCCCTTCTTTGAGCCACTAAACTCTAGACTTTTGTTTCCAGAAAATTTCTTCTTTGCTCATAAGATTCTTCCAGTTAGAAATAAAATTACTTTCCTCCTAGGTAATTTCATCAGTAACAACTCCTTGAGCCATTAGTTGTTGAAGTTCTAGCTAATCTACCAGAGATAGTTTTCTTCTGAATAAACACATTACCAAAATTATATTTGTTCCAACCACGAACCTCTTGTTTAATATGAAGGAGCTTCTTGACCAGCCGAAACATAGGAGTAACCTGAATTGGAATTTGCCACCAATGGGCCACAAGATTTCTAAAATCTTTATGTTTAATCTACATAGCTTCAAATCTGAAAGGGAAGGGGCCACACTTACGTTGATCCATCCAATTGAAGAGAATAGGACTATGATCAAACATGGTTCTTGGTAAAGCCTCCAGACTCATATTATGGTGGTTGTCCCAATTGTTAGAAATAAGAAATCTATCCAATTTAACTTGTATCATTTGACCTCCTCTTTTTCTATTAGACCAGGTAAAATTCTGATTCTGAAGCTCCACATCCAGCAACCCAAAGGAATTGATAAACTCAGCAAAATCAAACATACTATCAGAATAGTCTAGAATACCCCCAATTTTCTCTGAAGGATATAAGGAAGTATTAAAGTCTCTAGCCAACATCCAAAGAGAATGAGGGGAAGTGGAAAGAGTATTAGACAAATCTATCCACAAGGTTTTCCTAAAGGCCCTAGTGTTCAGGGCATATATATTAATTAGGGGCCAATTAAAAGAAGGCAAAGAGAAGTTGACAATTAGAAAATGCTTACTAGAAGCAACAAGAGTACCATGAAGTTTAGCATCATTCAACATGGTAACAATCCCTCCAGAGGCTCCCGTAGCTAGGCTAATACAGAAAGCAGCCTTGGGCCAGATTTTATCAGTTATCATCTTAAAGTTCTCCTCCTTCATCTTAACTTCTTGAAGTAAAAGAATATCTATCTTATGATCTAGAATACAATTTTTCACTTCAAATTGTTTAGTGGGGCTATTGAAGCCCCTCAAGTTCCAAGAAAGAATTCTCATTTAGGAGGTTTTTGAGATTGAATCTCTAGTATTTTTTTCTTACCACTGGTAATCTCCTTTGCAATATCTCTTTGCCTTGTTTCTCTAAGAGTCAGTCTTCCTTGTCTAGAGTTTGTTCCAACATTAGTAGACTTTTTAGTCCTACGATTCTTTTTCTTAAGGGTAATTCAGTCATTTTGGTCATTACCATTACCACTAGGTCCAATTCCAGTGGACAGGGGAGGAATAGCTGCATGATTCTCAAAAAATCCCTCCTTGGTCATCTCAGCTATGGTTTTGTCTAGAATAGGAGAAGATATCTTCTTAGAGGATGGTTGGAAGGTCGCAACACTATTATTGCAATCCAATTCTGGGATTTGGGCATCCAGCCCAATAGTAACCAAGGGCTCTTCACCCTCATCAGCAGCCTCCGCCGACTAGGATTGAATCTCACCCTCTTCAAGCACCAGAGGATTCTGAGTATCCTATTGATCAAAGTGTTGGTAATAATCCTCGCCAGCCTTTTGAGAACCAATCTCCATATCCTTCTCTGTAGATTTTTCTGTAATAACATTTTCCTCATTACCCCCCATTCCCTAATTATCAAGGATGTCTTCTTTGGATGAGTTATCATCACCCTCTTTATTAATATCAGCATTTTCTCCCATTTTCTTCAACTTACAATGGGTCATTAAATGACCCTTCTTCTTACAAATCTGACAGAAAGTAGTAGCATTTTCATAGAGAATCGGCTGGGTCTAGATCTCGTATTTAGAGTTTAACTCTATGGACATGGGGAGGGTTTTGTGAATCTCCACATTAACATAGAATCTAGCATACACACAATGGAACTTAGCCCAAGTGGTGTTATCTAAAGTCACATACTGACCAAAAGTATTACCAATAGCAGAAAAAATCTTTTCATCCCAATATTCCAAGGGAAACCCCAGGAGCCTCACCCAAACTGGGGCAGTCCGGTTCAAATCCGTACTGGGATCAAACCTAAGTTTCCAGGTACACAAAGCGAGAGAATGAGTGCCATAAAGCCATGACCCTCCTACCAGAATAGCTAACATATCCTCTTTATTTGTAAATTTAAATAAGAACAATCCTCTTGCCATAGTGATGACAGAAATGCTGCCTATGATCCTCCACCGATTAGACACCCACTTCCACACCATCTCAATATTAGGGCAAAGAGAGAAAAACTTACCGACCAAGGCCAAATCCATGGCCACCATGATTTCCTTGACCAAATCATCAGGTATGTCTAGAGCCATACCTTCCGTCGATTCCTTTTGAACTAGAACCCCAGAAGCGCCTTTGGGGGAGAGATTCTTCTTCCCTATCAAAACCCCTTTCCATCCCTTGGAAAGATCCTCACTGGCCAAGGTCTGGGTCCCAGAGGTACTACCCAAGGCAGTAACTTCCATCATCAGAGAAAAAGAAAGAAGAAACCCTAAAAACCCTAGAAAGCCATTAAAAGCTGATCAAAAGTAGAGCATAGTTGAAGCTTATTGTTTTAATCCCTATTGATATGGTGAGAATGTTAAAGGTTATAAGATTTGGAATTCTTTAATCGAGAAAGTTGCCTATTCTAGAGATGTAATTTTTAGGGAAATTAGACCTATTTCTGATTATGAATAGAAAAATTATAAAGGGAAGAAGAGAGCACATTTTTAATTGAAGTAAGAAGATGCACATAGAAAAGAACAAAATGATGGCTTTTTTATATATATAATAATAAGTTTATATAATAATAATAATAATAATAATAATAATAATAAGTTTATATATATACATCAATATTAGTTATTTAATTAATGTAGAAAATTAAGAATATTAATTAGTTGATTTTTATATTAAATTAACTTAGTAGCTTTGAAAGCTAGCAATAATAATAATATTGTTAATATTTAGTACGTTATTGATTTTATCTGACATGTGAGATTTTATTTTATTTTACCATTAATTTATTGTTGGAGTGGGTTGTCAGAAATTTAAAAATTATTCCTGTTAGTGGTGTTATGAATGCAATTAATTTTGGGTTGTGGATATCTATAATGGAGAGAATGGTGATAGTGGGTATCAATTGTTTTGTCTATTTTGGTTTTGGGAAGATTATTTGAGGGGAGAGTTCTTAGAAAATATACACAGAAATTTGGGGAAAAGAAGAGGAATTGGCAGAGGAAGAGGAGAAGGGAGCAAGGGAGATCTGAATAATTTTTGAGTATGTATTAAACAAAATTTCTTTTGCTTGTTTGTATATGAAGAAAAATCCTGTATGTGAGTAGTCTGTGCAATTTTATGATTTGTCAAATTCTGGTTGAAGTGTGGTTCTTTGTGAATTATTCCAGACAATAGTAAACCCTTTTGAAAATCAGTGTCCATCTGCAATCAAATGCAAGTTTCTCCCATCAATTGAAATGATTGATCTTGAGCTCTGCAACCTATTATCTCCGTATGCTTGATGAGTATATATTCCTTTCTATAATCCCATTATTATTAATCTTGCCATTAGCATTCACTTGAATATTCTCTTCAACCACCCATTGTGACATTTTAAGAGACCTTACTCTGAATCATCTTCACACCTATCTATCTTTCTTCACATCTATTCCTCTTGCTATTTCACTGTCGCCATATTCTCATATTGCCTGTAGACACCTTAGTTTAATGAAATCTTTTGCCACTGGTAGAAATTAAATCATTCTCTATTGTTGCATTCCTATGTCAAATTAAGAATGCCAATTTCTTTTTATCAAATGAAAACTCAACTTCTGCAGTGTCGCCCTTTCTTGTGGAGATCAAAATTCGTTGCCAGGCCTAAAACTATTTTCTTTCCCGTCATTGATTTGTATATCAAACAAATTATATTTATCTATAATCCCTTGCCATTTGATGGGATTCTTTGAACACTTGCTAAAATAAGACTAATAAAGATGATTTCATTTGATCAAAACTCTTAAATATTTTCTTTTCCTCCAACCTACCTGGCTACATTGTACAGCCTCCATATGCATTGAATCATGTCTGAAATGACATTTGAAATTTTAGTATCTACAAACCAAATGAAATTTAGGATAAGAGATATTAGAATTTCAGCTTTTACACTTTAAAACTTATGCATATTCCTTCCCCTCAGGTGCTACCATATGGTCGTATGGTGCTAGGGGTTCCTCCTAAGGTCGCTAGAAATTATGATCAATAAAATTGAATTTTAGTTTGTAGGTTATGCACTAAAAAAATGAATCTTTTTTACCTAAATTAAATTCCTCTGATCCTTGGCTCTTGGCTATGAAATTTGGTTGCCTGGTTTAGCCAGCTTCATCATTTTCCTTACCTGCCTGAAAAATTAATTTATTGTTCAATATGAATTCTTTTGTAGATTGAATATCTAGATAGATATTTTAATCATTTTTAGAAATTTTGTCAATCAACAAAATCTATGAGTTAACTAGAAAAAACTTAGGGATTCTCATAGGTTGTAGATTTAGTTAATAGGAAATAATGCATTAAGTTAGAAATAGAAATTCTCTTTTTGTGTTGAGTTTAGGTAATTAATAATTTAACTATTCTTTGTAGTAATTTTTATATATAGAAAATAAAAAAAATTGTAGTTATATAATGGAGTTCTCACAAATTAACAATAATTTAATGTGGACTTTAATTAAATTTCCTAGAAAGTTTTAAGTATTAGTTTAGAATCTAATTCTTGTTATATGAGTATCATATACAAAATTATTGTTTTATTCTGGAAGATTGTTTTTAGAAAAGATTGTTGTTAAAAATTTAAAAGTCATATAGAGGTAACATTAGTGTTTTAATTTGAGCTTTATTTATTATTCTAAGGTGTGATGTCAACTTCCTATGTAATAGAGAAGAATAATTTTATAGATGTGTTTTATTTTCTAGTATTTTTTTTTAAAGAGAAATCAAATCCCTATTATTGAAGGATGTGTTATATTTAAGTATTATTTTATTTCATTTATGAGAAATCAAATTCCTTTTAAAATAATTTATTGATTTATTATTTTATCTTGTATATTTAAGAATATTAGTAGTTTTATCTATTGTAAGAGAGTAGGATATGGATAATAAATAAGGCTTCTTAATATATATTTATCTTAGTCAAATTGATGTAAATTATCATATTGTAAATATTGAATTGTTATTTTAGATCTAGTTATAAGGTGTGTATGATGACCTTAGTTAAGTTTTTTATTTTAGTATGAATTAGGATATTTTAAGTAGTGTGCATAGAGTTAGTCTATGAATTTAATTTATGTTTGTTATATGTCTAGATATCTTTGATATATTTTGGTGGAAGATAACATTTAGTTTAGATTTAGTAAGACTTGTCAAGTGTGTATATATATATATCTTGCTTTCTCTCCACCTTAAGGAACTTTGTAGTCACATAATGGAGTCTAATCTTATTTATGACTTATATTAAAGATTGTGCTTAGTTATGAAATTGGGTGAGTAAGTGGAGGTTAGGTTTTATATGAAATGTTTGGCATTTAACTCATATACAGTTTTCTAAAGATTTAAAAGGGATGATCGGTTTTAATCTACTTTATGATCCTTTATGTTTTGCTTATACAATTATTTTGAATAGAAATCACAAAGTTGTCAAGAATTTTAATAAGATCCACATTAGTGTAGAAAGAGGTTTAGTCTAATAACGGGTAGCATCTTGTTTGACTAAATTTTCTGGTATAGAATAATTGGTAACCCTTTCAAGTTATTATTGTTCTGCATTGTTGGGATAGAGTTATCTTATGTTGTTAGATGATTTATCATGCTTGGAATAATGTTACATTCTTTAAGACCATTATTAGTGCATTAGATCATATGTTACATTAGTGGTTTTGTTATTTAATTATTGATCTTGGTTTAGGATTTGCCTTGGAAAGTGAATGTGATGTGTGACTATTATGATGTCAAGTGTTGTAAAAGTTGTTCCCAGAGGCCTAGGAGAGAGTGATTGTGTGGGGGTTAGCTATGTGTGTATCTTGTGAGTTGAATGGAATGCATTCTTGAAATATGGTTTCTTATTCATGTTGGAATAATACATGTGCAAGATGGTTTATGCATTGCTCAGTGCACCTATACATGTGATTATACTGACTATGCAAGAAGGTAAATGCCTTGCATTGTATTTGAGCGCAAATGTTGTTAAGATGGTAATGTTTTGCTTGATGGATAGGGTTTTCTAGATGCAGGTAGGGGAGTGGCTTTTAATGTGGGGCCAGGGCCTAAAGTGGCTAGCCAAGATAACCCATTGGAAGTTGGTAATCAAGTGATAACCTAATTAATGAATTAAGGGGTTGGGTAGTTAATCACATTAAGAAAGATAATGTATGCCTCACTCATGGCTCAAGTGCTTGTTTAGGCTTGAGATGAGATGAGAAGGCCTAGAATGGAAAATCAACTGCCTTGTCATCATGAAAGGTATGTTGGTTCCGCATGAGTTTGTATGGGGGCTAGTGGTCGAGAGAGGCTACCAGGATAACCTAGGATGGGGGCCAGTGCCTAGGAAGACCTACCAGGATAACCCATGACAAGCTATGTGATGACACTCCTCCTTATTGTAGTCTAGTACTCCCTAGTGGTATTTCCTCCTTCAGTTGTGTGAGTGCCTCTGGAAATTCAATTAAGTGTGTAAGTGTTGATTTGACTTACTTGTGTTGTTCTTATTGATCTGTGTTCTATTGGAGTCATTTGTAGTCCTTGCATCTCTTAGCATATTGTCTTCTTGACTGTTGTCTTTGTGGGACCTCATTGTTATCTCCTCGCATGGGGGGTGGACCTCAGGGTTCCACATGGTTGGGTGGTTGTGCTTTATTCCATTGGTTTATCTAGTGCTGTGGTTCGTTGATGTATCTCTCATAGTGGATTCTAGTTTGCACCTATTTTTGAAGATAGTTGTTTGTACTATTTACATCTAGATTTATGTATTAGTGGAATATATTATGTAATTTGATGTATTCAGAAAAAGGAGCTTTTGTAACAATGAAACTATGTAATTCCTCTTGTAAGATATGCTATTTTGTACTTGTAATCTTAATGCAAATGTCTTGATGTATTTGGATGTCGTAATGAAAGATGCTAGTTTGATTTAGTTCGTTTATTAGATTAAAATAGGTACGTGATCGTTGTTACATTGCAATAATGTAGCTATGTAATCCCTAGAGATGATAGTTTAACTTGTTGCTATTAGACAATGTTATGTTTTGTTATTACCACTTCCAAAGGAAAAAAAAAATCTGCCTTTTTATTGCTTTAGCTAACTTATCTCTAGGGTTGCATGGCGGGGTATTACAAATTATTACTTAAAAAATCATTTTTTAAAAAATATTGATATGAAAAGATATTTTATTAAAGGCTTATATCTTAATGATCTTGGAGATTTGATGGAAAATGTTACAAATAAAGATTGGGTCATTATGGTTTTTCGTGTTGAGTCCTGGGAAAGAATGAAGAGATAGGGAGAGTACTATGAAATGAGAAAGGAAATTATTATCAAGCATCCCTTGCTTAATCCAAACAAGGTCCTAATATCGAGGATTAATATGACATTTGTTGCCATATTATAGTTAGCCTTGAGATTCAGCCTATTAAGCTCTTTCCTATGATAGCCGTGTTTTGTTCAATTCAAATCCATTATGTTGATAGATGAGGGTTTCTGAAGGTCACTGTGTTGTGTAGAATGGGGGTCAACTTCTTAGAGTTGAACCTGTGTCTTGCATTAGCCTCAAAAATAACCCTTAGGCCTGGAGCATTTTGGGATTAGGAATTATGTTAGAGATCTGTGTGGCCATGATGAATTTATCTCCTTGTACTTTGTAAATTCATGGAGAAATAAAGAGGTGAATGTAACTGGGATCGCTTTTATAGTCACAGAGGAGCTTATTGAAGAAGCTACTATATTGTCTCTTGATGGGAGAAAAGTGCATAGGCTGGGAAACAAAGACTACAAGGACTTTATGGAAAGCTTATTAGAGGAGAATGAGAGATTAACTAGACACTAGAATGGTTATCAAAGGATGAAGCTCCCAGCTCCATGGGGAATGGTCACATACTATTTGATGAAGTATGTGATATTAGAAGGTTGATATAAGATGATTCATGGATACCATTTTCCTCTCCTGGACCAGCTAAGACATGGTAATTTCATCAAATTTCCTTTTTTCATACTTTCTTCGCTTTAATGAAGTATAATGAAAGGTGCAAATCCCCTCCACACCAGGGGCTAATTCTTGTATTGTATGAGTTCGATGTGATGCTTAATCCTCCTATTCCTAGAGAAAAGTGTGGTGAAAAGAAATCTAGAATGCTAAAAGGAAAAGGAAAATTAAACCCTAGCTATGTGGGTAATGTTGATATCAATACTAAGGGAAGAGATCCTAAAAACAAAGGGCTGCATACTTACAAGGGTATTTAGACATCTCTACACCTGCCACCCCTCATAAACATTCTAGTTCCGAACAAACCCTAAATGAAAAAGACTCCTTGGAAAACATTTTTCTATCTTTGAGGGATAACTATGGAAAGATACCTAAGGGTTCTGGGAAGAAAACAAAAATCTTGAACATTAGGTCTGATGTTGCTAAGTTTAATCTCTCTACTAAATTTAACAAAGATGTGAAGCCCAAGATGCATAGTGTTGGCCCAGAAAGGAGATCTCCCAGACTTGAAAAAGTGCAAGAAAAAACTGGTAATAAGAGAAAAATTAACAAGACCAAAGAGGTCTATATTGAGGAAATGGACTCTGACTCTGAGGAAGATCCAGATGTTGAAATAGATAGGGATGACCAAGTAGCAATAGATAAGGACTAGGAGAATTATCGTGAGGCTTTAGAAGAAACCAATTGGGAGGAAAATGAGGTTGACAAATAGAGAGAAATAAAGGGTAATCATAAGGGAAGACAAAGCTATTGAACATGAACATCCTAAGCAGAATGAGGATTTGGAAGGAAATGTTGTTGATGACACTTATGGTGAAGAATTTCAAACTAACATAGGAATCTTTGAAGCACAGAGAAACAGTCTTGAAAAAACTAAAAATCTCCATGCTAACTATGGCTTGCAGAATCTAGTTGAAAGGTTGGACAAGATAGAAGGTTTCTTTAACAAAAGGATAAATTGCATAACTTGTCAAGAAAGTTGGAACAATATCTATGAGATGTACAACATGTTCCAATTCAGGGTTGACAAATTGGAAAAAGGCATGAAGGATCTTGTAAAGTTCACTAATAGTATATTGAACAATATTGTGGAAGAAGTTAAAAATATAAAGACTCGTATGAATAAAAGAAAACATTTGTATGAGAAGGATCAGGTAAAAGATAACAGGCATAAGACTAACCAGGACCAAACTTTCTAGGAGGAGGTGCTCAAGAGAATGAAGAATGATTGGAATAACTCAAAATTCTATCTTTTTGTCTTGTTTATGTTTACAAATCCATGCTATTCTTTTGTTGTTTTATGACTATTTTACTCTATTGAACAATTTCCTAGCCCATAAGGTTATTATTAGGACTCCCTATCTATATGATACTATTTCGTATACTTTTTGGTTTTGGTTATTGGTTATGCATCACTTTCCCCAGTGGGGTTATTATCAAGGATGGTGCTACAAACTTTATGAGGGTAATATGGACATATTAATGAGATTGTAAGAATGCTTTGTTGATGGCTCCCTGGCCCTATTGGGTTATTATCAGGGAGGGTCTGTGTTGTGATGTTTAATCTTGTGTTCCACTTTTTGTGTGGGTCTGGGACCCTCTTCCCAGCTTAACATAATAAAAAACAAAGGTTGTTATAAAGTGTAATACTAGTCCAGGTCTTCAAGTTTTGTTTCACTATAATGTTTTTATCATAATTCATTTATTAATCCACTAGAAAAAGTATATGTGCCATTACTTATTGTGACTTCAATAAAAACATCACATTCATCTAAATCATAAAAATAATAGAATATATCATGTCTCGTGCCCTATTATACTTATTGTAACACATAGTCAAGAGATTCCACATAAACTCACATTAGAAAGATATCTTAGTTATTATAAAAGCATGAAGAACTAAACAAGTTATGACTTTCCCTAATACTATAGGGGCTAGAAATTAATCTCTAGAGGCCATCTTAATATTGCTCCAACCAATATCCTATAATTTTTCCTATTCTCCAGTTTCATATTTGTGATTTTCACATAGCTTCACTAAACTAGGACAACTAACCATTATTACATCTTATATACATTATAATTCAATATTCAACAAGAACAACATTATTAAGCTTGTTTCCACAAGATTATTTAATTGGGAGTAAGCAACTCCATCTCATTGTTTTTTATATTGATAAGCAAAAAAATAAGGGTGTTGATCCCTAGTACAGAATAGCCAATAGGGTACACAAAAAAGGATCAAAGGGCAGAAATAGAGCATAAACCTTACATAAATAGTAGACAGACAATAGATAAAAAAGACATCAAACCACAAAAATAGCATAGAGCATAAAGCACCCAAGAGACTTAGTTAAAGAGCTTCTTCCAGTCTTCTATGAGGAGGGTATGTGCATATCTTCATATTCTTTCATTTTCTCCTTTTTGATTCCATGTTTTTTCATCTCTAAGTCTTGTAAAATAGCCAAAGTAGTGGCTAAATAGTGCATTAAACCTTGGTTGTGAAGTGAGCAAGGATCTTGAAGTTCTTTTCTAGTTATGTTTGCCTGGCTTTCATGCCTTCAAAATCCACAACATCTTGGGAACTGATATCTTCTTCTTTGTTGACTTCTACATGCTCTTCATCATCAAGCATCTCTGAGTCTGAGCTAGGAAGGTTAATCTCAGAGAATAAGCTAGGCCCATCATCTCCACTAGGACCTTCCTCTTCAAAAGCAATGGACACCTCCATTTTGTCAGCATCCTCCTGAATGCCTTCAAACTCATCTTTCAGATCAAAGTCACTGGAAACAACCATCTCCTTGAGAGAAGAAGTGGGTTTACTAGAATTCACTAGACCTTCTAGCAGTAGCTTTTTTATTTAGCTTCCCATGATGAGTAACAATATCCTCATTCTTAGTATCATCACTACCTATATCATCCTCAACAAACTTATTTCCCTCCTTCCCCTTCCCCATTTTATCCCCCTCCTTCTTGAGCAACTTGCCAACATTAACATATTATTAATCAATGTTATGAGCATGAATGTTCCTAGAATTCACTTGTATGTTAGCAATCAATAATATAGTATAAACATCACATATTCCATGGGTTAAATTCATGTTGCATCATAACATAAATATTAGTATCGTGCTAATCTAAATCTAAACCAATTAGAAATTATATCACCAAATATCTCCTTGATGCTTCTCAGTCCTCCATGCACACAACCAAACTAGAGGAAGTGAAACAATTGTTCCACCCATGCACCCTCATAGTAGGTTCCTATCTTGTAGTGACATAGTGGATGTGATTAAACAATAATCATAGATACGTTAACCTCTTGATGAACTAGGTTGGTCAACAATGACTTAACATTTGGCTCCTCATCTCATACTTGTGAAGCCTATAAACAAATTCTAGAAGAGACCATTTGAATAATCATAGGAATGAAGAAGGAAAGATGAGAAGAGGGAACCCCCTTTTCTCTTTATCCCCTCGACTTTATATAGAGTTTACTCTCTAATTTTAGCATATGTCTTGCATCTCATTGTGATTTTATAAATTTGGTGAATTTAATACCTAGTCATCATATTAGGCTCCTTGAATTGCACATTCTTGATTTCTTTCATGCCATAATCATTCTTTGGATTTCTCAGATAATGTGCAATAAAACTTGATCACTCTAAGTGATTCTTTATCTATAGGGATAATTCCTTGTGTTGTTTGTGGCACCCTACCACTCTCATGATCCATTCATATTTTAGATGACTATCTATCCATTTTCTATGTTTTCTCCCAAACTTAATTATTTGGGAAATTTAATCACGATTTCCTTGGTTTTTTCATATATAATTCCTTGCATCCTGTAGATGCAACCAATTATGGGGCATATCCTAGGGCACCAGGATCAACCCACATAAGTTTCTAGGTTTGCGCATAATTTAAGGACAACAAACGTACCAAGATGATCATTTTCCTAGATTATAACAAATTGATTCTACTAGATATCAACATTCTTACCTTCTCATTGGATTATGAGCTAAGTTAACCTTTCCCTTCAGATTAATTTCTTGAAATAACATTTATTTTTAAATTATGTAACACCAACTATCATTAATTTAATCTAGGTTGATTTATATGGTATGCAATTTATTTAATTAACCTAAGTCATATTTAAGGAAAAGAAAAAATATTTTTCACTTTATTTAATTAGCCTATTAAGTTTAGCTCTAGCAATTTTAATGTAAGTTAAATATCACAATAAAATCTTTTGCACTTGAATTAGTAAATGAGTAACTTTTGAGTTAATTTTTGAAAGAAAATGTGTTTTTTATTTTTTGGGGTTTTTCTCTTTTATTGAATTGTCTAGGCTCAGTTTTTGTTTAGGATTTTGACAAAATCCAAGACTATGTGGTGTAAAAAAAAAAGATAAAGTTTCATGATTGAATTGTGCAAAGATATATGTAGAGGATTTGGAATGTCACTTATAAACACCCCACCCACTTTTATGTGTGCTTCCCAACCCTCAATACCTACCCATATCACATTAATTAAATTATTCTACTTCCCTTTGATACTCAAGTGACATATTGGGTCACATTTTGGCTATTTAAATAATCTCAATATGCATGCATGTGATAAGAGATTGATTTAGAGATGAAATCCTTGGGTGTTGGGTTGTGTTGTCATCATTGGATATGCCATGTTTGCCTAGATTTGCTTTTAGGCACTTATGGGGTCAAGTCTACACTTGTGAATTTGGTCTAGGGTGACAGATACAAGATCTTGGGAGCAAGACTGATTTTGGGTGATGAATGATAATGGTATCGAAATATGGTGATGTCATGAGTCAAATTTATGTAAGAATATGCCACTTGTAGACTAGTAATTATATTTATGACACTCTAATCTAAGTGGGTCCAATACATAAGGGAAAAGGGGCATGGGTATGTAATTTGCACCATAATAATAATATTGTTTACTAAAAAAACTTAATTGGTATAAAGGGGTCGAAGATCTATATATATTTCAAATTATAAAAATGAATAAAAGAAAGTAAAAGAAAAAGCTATATAAAATAATAATCCAAATCAAGATGCCCTTAGGGTCTAGATTGATTGATAAGTTGTTGGAAAACATGTATATTGGTTTTGTGTTCAAACCCTGACCACACCATAAGTGAGGGGAAGGCCACTCGCTAAGGAGTTATGAGATTTTGCCCATAACAATAAGTAGTATTAAAAAGAGATCTTGATTCTCCTCATAAGTACTATTAAGAAGATCCTTATTCTCCTGGTAAGTAGTATTAAAAAGAAGAAAAATTAAGACAAATGTTAGTTTACACTCTTGTACCTAATAAATTATTATTAGTGTTAAAGAACAATGAAGCCATTTATATCTTGAAAATGAGGTTGAAAAATAAAAAGAAGAATTGAGATATATGTTAATGTACACTCTTGTACCTAATAAATTGTGATTAGTGTTAAAGAACAATGAACCCATTTATATCTTAAAAATGAGGTTGAAAATCAAATTTAAAGATAAAAGTTAAGATAGAGTATTGTTAACACAACTTTTTGAAATGGTAAAGTCTATAATGAATCATCTTGATAAATAAAATTACATACAACTAATCTCCTTAATATATAAATAAAATTATATATAACTAATCTCTTATATATTGTAAATAACATTAATTTTTACAAATTTTATAATATAGTAAACAACTAACAAATTTTATAATATACTAAACAACTAAATATTAAGATGGAGGATATTTTTTTTGTATGGCGTAAAGGGGAAGAAGTGCTCATAATCTTTCTACCTTTTCTCTCATCGTGTGGGTAATCCTTGTGGACCCTTTTTGATTGGATACCAAAGTGGCGGTGGCTTGGCTTGATTTTGTGGATGAGATCAAATCGACGAGATAGCCGTTGTGGGATGTGATGAGATCAAATCATCTAGATAGTCGTTATTTTGATTTCTGTATGTTACCGTTGAGAAAAGCACGATTTCACCTCTTATACCGATCTGTTTGTCGCCATTGCAAACCATGACATGACTGTTTCCTCAGAAAGTTGATGAGAGTCTCATGGGATTGATCGACTGCAAGAACAAGATTTCGTACCTCTGGTTTCCCCTGAAAACCACCACTGTGAAGGTGCTGAAATTCTTCAGGGGACAAATATCTCCATAGGTATGAATATTATATAGTGGATGCAGCAACAGATCCATAGGATAGAGCATCAGGGAGAGGGATTGTAGCGGCGATGGCTTTTCTAAAACAAAAGCTCACGATTGGGTGATTCTCCTCCGAGCTTCATGCTGTTGTATGGGGTAAGTTCTTTATTATTATTTAATGGTTTGAAATTAAGTGGAAAGCTTATGACTGTCATATTCACATCCATAGGCAGCAGCATTTTCAGACTCTGTCTTCTGAACATTTTGACTTGCTCGTTTCGAATGAGGTGACTTTCTTGTTTTTTAGGTATCTGCCTCTATCCAGCCGCTCGGTAAAGTGGGTAAAATTCTGGAAAAAACTGTAAATGCCAATGAAACTCTAATTGTAACAGCCCCTGCTTCAGTCTCTAGTAGAAACTGAGGATTCCCGCAAAAGGCTAACTGTAACAGCCCCTACTCTTCAGTAAGTGAATCCATTACTCTTCGGCAATTGGATCCATTAAGTGTTCTCTTCTATCTTCTTCTGTTCATCCTGGGAATAATTTATACCATCCTAAAAATTGTTTGTGAGACCTCCCTTTACAGATTAAATTCATTTAAACCTTAAGGTGTCAATCTGAATGATAACACTTTATATGTGTAACATTGTTTGATGACCTTTGGCAGCATGTGAATCAGATTTAAAAAATTAATTTTTCCTTCAATTTTTAGCTGAATATTAGCTCCTAGCAAATAACTAAATGGAAGACAGAGTCCTAGTCCCCTGCTTCTAATACTGCATATGATCTTGATACATAAAGGCTCCATGAATCGTACTTAAACCTTACATTTTGTTGGTGACAATATATACTTAGTGTTACTATGTGATAGCATTTTATTCTTGTGAGTGTTTCTTTGTCCATGCTATTTAAGGAGTCTTAAATGAGTACTTTTGCATTCTTACCTTGTGATTACTTATTATTCTTGTGAACATGTTTTGTCTCTATTTTTCCTTTTCCATAACTGAGGAATGCTCCACATTTACCCATGCATTCTTGCTCTTGGCATGCTCCACTTGTTCTTGTGCATTGTTTATTGAATCTTGTACTTTCACATGCTTCTACTTTTGCATGCCTTGTGGAATCGTCGACTATGAATGCTAATGTTGTCCTCCATTTGTACTTGTGCATGCTTTCTGTGCAAGGCTCCATGTTGAGCCTCTAAGAGCATAGAGGGCATTTCCTTAGGCAATTTATTTTCCCTTGTAATTCTCATGAAAGGGGCATTCTTTTCTATTAATTTTCCATAATGCTTCCTAGGAGACAATTAGATGATGACACAGATGCATTTAAACACCATGTAGTTTGTGATGCAGTCTTTTTGGCAATATAGTGTTCAAACTCTAAAGCTAGAATGCAGAACATGCCTGCACTATTCACCACAACTTAATTAAAGTGTGAAGGCTTCTTCAATTTCAAACTACAACTTGGAATTAATATTTAAGAGCTTTGATTTTCATACTGGTATTTATGCTGCAGTTTTCTAACCTTTGTTACTGTTTCCATATTCTTTGTTGACATGTAAATCTGCAAAATGACTAAACTGTTGTAATGGACCAAAGCAAAGGACCTAAGCGTGCAATATATATATTATATTCCCTAAATAAATGTTTACACAACGAATGAAATGCAGCTGCCATGCTTTGGCCTTGCACATCACTCTAGCATCCATTCTTTCAGAAGCCTGCATTGGGTTGTAAGACCTTCCAAAGGTCCTCTCAAGCCAAGGAAAAGATAAAACTTCTCTCATCTGAAAAGACTAGAGCATCTCTGAAAGGTATAACTTAAACAACTGTTCATCTTCAGCTTCCAGTTATTATTTCACTCTCAGCAATGAAGTAGAGGCCAAACATCTTAGAGAATAAATTCTTAAGCTTGTTATGGCTGAATTCTCTAGTAAGAAAATAAATATTCAGGTAGCTATAGCTATGGATAGCTGATAAAATGCACTAACTCATCTGGAAAATTGTCGTGATTTATAAGGTTGAGTCTTACAGTATTACTCCATTGTACTTTTTTTCAGTTGATGTTGTTCTGTTTTTCTAGCTTCGTTTCAGTTATGTATAAACTTGTTAGAGATGCTTGTGTTCTTCCCCTGTACTTTTGATAATGTTATCTTTGTCTGATTCACATTGAAATTAATTTCAAATAAATTCCTGAACTGGTAATGTGCTTCTGGTATCAACTGTGTAGTACTTTTTCCCTGCTTCTGGATCCGGATCTAGTAGTATGGCTTGAAAAGTCAGAATCTAAAAATACTAGGCAGTTGATCCCAGAAGAACATTGCCATTTGATTCACTGCCAACATAGCACTCTTAAAAAATATAAATTTATTAAGCCCAACATTCCTTTTGCCCTAGCCTCCCCTCTTCAAAACATATGTAGCAACCAAGACCGAATTTGACCCATTCTCTGATATTTAAATCAGATATTTGGCCAAAAACTTATTAATTTGTAACTAAGAGCGTAGTTTTATAAGAATATGGCACTTATTATTCTTATGCACTGAAGGATTGGGAACTCAATTTGGATCCATAATTGTTGATTCACAAGATTATGTGAATGTTAAGACTCTAGTTCATGATTTCAGTCTTCATGTCTTAGGTTAAGGTATCATGTTGCCAAGCTTGTAACATTACACCATCAACATTTGGTAACCACAATGCTATCTAGTAGTTTTGGTTGTGATATAATCAAGTTGCAATCTAAATATGTTCATTTAGTGTGTTTTAGTTTGGAATCTACCTATTGTTTGTGTAAAGTGTGTGTTATGCTTTGGCATTCACTCTAATTTGATATATTTATTGTTTGTGTGAAGCGTGGATTTCAACTTTGGTATTAACTTATGTTTGATTTAGTTTGTATGTATTGTAATTATTAGTTTTGTGATATTAATCAAGTTGCAATCTATATATATGTTTGTTTAGTATGTTTTAGTTTGGAATCTACTTATTGTTTATGTGAAATGTGTCTTTAAACTTTGGTTTTCACTTTAATTTGATATATAAATTGTTTGTTTGAAGCATGGGTTTACACTTTGGCATTAACTTAGATTTCATTCACTTTTTATGTTTAAGAATTCAATTCACTTTGTTTGCATTTATTATTTGTATGAAGGGGGGGGAGGGGAGGGAGAGGTAAAAAGGGAGGGGGAGGGGGAGGGGGACATGGAGAGAGAGAGAGAGAGAGAGAGAGAGAGAGAGAGAGAGAGAGAGAGAGAGAGAGAGAGAGAGAGAGAGAGAGATGGGTGGAGAGTGAGATGGAGGGTGAGGAGGAGGGTGAGTGGGAGGGGGACAGGGAGAGGGAGGGAGGGAGGGAGATGGAGATGGATGGAGAGGGAGAGTGAGATGGTGGAGGGGGGGTGAGTGGGAGGAGGAGAGGGATGGGGAGGAGGAGGGGAGGGGGAGAGGGAGGAAGGAAGATGGAGAGGGAAGGAGGGAGAGGGAGGGACGAAGCGAGGGAGAGGGAGATTGAGAGATAGAGGTGGTAGAGGGGAGAGGGAGAGGAAGGGAGGGAGGGAGAGGGAGGGAGAGGGAGGGAAGGAGGCAAAGGGAGGGACAGAAAGAGAGGGAGAGGGAGAATGATGAAGGAAGAGGGAGGGAGGGAGGGGAGGGAGGGAGGGAGGGGAAGAGAGGATGAGGGAGGGAGAGGATGAGGGAGGGAGAGGGAGGAAGGAAGAGGGTAGGGGGAGGGAGGTGGGGGAGAGGGAGGGAAGAGGGAGAAGGAGAGGGAGAGGGAGAGGGGGAGATGGAGAGGGAGAGGGAGAGGAATGGAGGGAGGGAGGGAGGGAGGGAGAGGGTAGGGAGGTAGGGAGGGGAAGGTAGAGAGAGGAAGAGGGAGAGCAAGGGAGAGGGAGGGAGGGAGGGAGGGAAGGAAGCAGAGGGAGGGAAAGGGAGAGAGAGCGAGAGAGGGAGGGAGGGAAAGAGAGGGAGAGGAAGAGAGAGGAAGGAAGAGAGAGGAAGGAAGAGGGAGGGAGAGGGAGAGGGAGAGGGAGGGAGGACAAGGGAGGGAGAGCGAGATTGAGAGGGAGAGGAATGGAGGGAGGGAGAGGGTAGGGAGGTAGAGAGAGGGAGAGGTAGAGAGAGGGAGAGGGAGATGGAGGGAGAGGTAGAGAGAGGTAGAGAGAGGGAGAGAAAGGGAGAGGGAGGGAAGGGAGAGGGAGATGGAAGGAGAGGTAGAGAGAGAGGAAGGGAGTGGGAGAGGGAGAGGAAGTGGGAGAGGGAGCAAGTGGGAGGGGGAGGGGAGGCAGAGAGAGGGGGAGAGAGGGAGAGGAGAGGGAGAGAGGGATAGAGGAGGGAGATAGAGGAGAGGGAGACAAAGAAGGAGGGAGAGGGAGACAGAGGGAGAGGGAAAGGGAGGCGGAGGGAGAGAGAGAGAGAGAGGAAGGGAGAGGGAGTGGGAGAGGGAGTGGGAGAGAGAGTGTAGTGCCTCTCCGTATTCACCTTGGTTGTGTCAGGCCTTGTGTGTGCAGGAATGACGGATGGAGAACTGTCAAAAACATTCTAGGGGAAAGGAGTGAATAAGGAACCTATAGCTCATTAGAGCCAAGCTTACAGGAATGTATGTAGCCAAACCTGTGGTTTTCAAGATTGGGAGGTAAAAGCTTTGAAACAACTATCAGAGTAGGAAGATTCTCCTGAGGTAGCCATTGTTTTCTTTCGTCTCTCATCATTTGCTTTTGGCTGTCTATCTTGATCACTTTGTTTACTGATCATTAGGTAATTAAATGAAATCATCTTTATTTTCTTAGAATTAAAAGATTTGGATAGTCTTCCTGTTTAAAGTTAAAGCATAGTTAAAGAATCATGCTTCAGTAGCGAATTAATGTAATGCTGAATGTATTTCAGGTTATAGTTCCTTGTTGTAAGGAAAATGAAACTGTTAGGAAATTATAAGTAAACCAGTCCTTATATTTAGAAGCATTATTTTGGTAATGATTTGGTTGTTTTATACTATTATCTCTGGTTAAATTAATGATAGAAAATAAATAATAATTGTCTTAGACTATTTATACTTTTCCGCATTCAAGATTAATATTATCAATATATGAAGGTTTTGATTATAATATAAGATTGTTTATGGGCTGGGTCCATATAATTCTCCACTCATTTATTCAGTGGGTATTTGTATTTTAGTAATTTCATTTATGAAATGTTTCTGTAATATGGAGGCATCATAATTTACATAGTTGTAGAATTATGAAGGCCTTTGTGTTACAGTAAGCAATGGTTATTTATGGCCGATGAGTATTTGATTATAAAGTAATTCCTTTATCAGTAATTCAATAAATATGTAATTTCTTCTAGTTACGGCTCTGATAGCCAATTAAGTAATTGCATAACATTTATGATAAGACTTTACTACCCGCTTAGATAATTGTTATTCTTTAATTGCTATATAGATTTTGGTATCTCATTTTAATGAGATTTATAGCCATGTAATGATGGAATATCATCTTATTTATGTGAAATATATCTCAGTAGATTGCTCACGCCATAAGCAAAATTCAAGTCAGAAGATTTTCTAAACTTGTCAGTTGTTCCGATCGGCCAAGCTATTTTCCACTACTATTCACTTTATTTTGTAACAGCCGACGTTAGCTTCTGTCACATGTTCTTTGATAAATCAGTAAATTTATTGCTAGCGTTTTGGGGGAGGAAGGAGACAAAAAGAGAAAAAGTCATTATTTGGTTTTGGGGCCTGGGAGGATATGACTGCCCATGTCAAGCTCTGTGACCAGGTACAGGTTTTGGGGAAGAAGCACAGAGGCGAAGTTGTGGTCAAGAAGAGGGCCTTGAGGTGATAAAATTAACAAAAGAGGTAATTCTCAATATGTAGATGCATGCATTCTCAAATTGTCCGCTACACCATGTTTTGGTTTTGTGACCCAAATGGGATTGCAGTGAAATGTAGGGAGATAGAAGAATGAATGGAGTAAATGTAGGTTGCTGTAGAAAATGATGCAATGCTTGTGTTCATGCTTTTGGTTTGGGGCTCCAATGGGGTTGCATGCAAGCAGATAGGAGTGGATTAAAATATAGGTATTTTCGGTATAATGATGCAGTCTGTGTTCTGTTTGTGCAATGAGATTGAATTTTCACCAACTTGGAACTACCCAAATCAATATGGTTGTCTGAAAATGTAATGCGGGATGATCTTAGGGCATGAATTTATTTTGGGCATAGCAGTTGCTAAGTTTACGGTGGCTTATCTATGGTTTTAGCTTTTGTCGATTGTATAGGAAGAATGAAGTAAGCTTTAATGATTGGGTGTTTAGAGTTTGAACTTATGGCGACAACGAAATGACATGTGACGCGTTTTAGACACCATATTAGCCCTGTGTGTGTATAATGTGGTCAGGGTTTATGTTGCATGTGTAAATGGATGTTGAAATTGAATTGCTTTCATTTTAATAGTGAGTGAGGATTGAACTTCCCTTTGTTAGTGGTGAATGCACTCTATTGAACTGGTGTAAGCAGTAGGAAGTATGCGTTGCATTGCTGGTTTACTGAATTTGAAATGTCAGATTGCCCATGGAAAGTCTATGAAGGAATAAGGGCTTTTCTTATTTCAATTTCATCTCGTTTTGTTACCCTATTTTTTTTATGTATTGAAGAATTGCATTTGTCTTTATTTTTGTAAATACATTGAGAAACTACACCCTCATTTACCGACTGTGCATACGCAAGTCAGCGATTCTATGTTGGTTATAAAATGTAAGTACCTTATAGAAATTGAGGTTGAATAGGAGAATATTGATAAAGGCTTATTGATGAGCGCTATACTAAGAAAGTTTTCCTCTGCCTTCATCTTCTAAGCTGAATTCTCCGACTAGGTAGAAATCTCCTTTGTCAGTGGATGTGAACCGTCCCCTACACAAGAAGTATGTGCCATTTCATGGCCGTAAATCCAATCTTCTTAATCGTTTTAACACCACCACACCTACCACATCTGCATAGATGTTTGAATAAAAGAACATAAATTGTGCTATTAAAAGTAGTGTTGTTGTAAATACCTTAACCGATCTACAGAAGCCATCGCATTATAGGTATCTCGATGTTTTAGTTTAGAGCGTCTTCAAGGTAGCTAGCACGGGCATGAAGGTCAATTGTACACGCTTAATGATCAACTTAGGCGTAATGCAATAAGAGTTACAAATTTGACTGGAGTATGTACAGCTCCCTATCACAATCAAACCCACATGGCTGTATGCACCTAGACCGTAAAGCTTATAATGTTAGGATATGTTCCATATACTTCATCGATCCAAAGATTTTGAGAGTATCCTTGCAAAATCTGTTTGTACAATCCTGCAATCATTTGCATTCCATGATAGGGCGTCATTGAGGCATTGTATTATCAGTTCTTATCTGCGCCTCTTCTTTCTACGGAGTTTGGAAGTTTCTAAGGCTGTTTGAACATTCTTTTTACTCGTTTATGACAATCAGGATTAGCACAACTCGTAGAATTTTAGTAACTTTAACAGTCATCCCATGGACAGGTGTAACCAACCAAATTCTATTGCCAAACTTATGTCATGGTGACAGAGGTATAATTATTCTTCTTGTTCTTCCTCAGCGTTATGAAGATTCCTTGAATTTGGAAATTCCTTCTCATTAACACTCCACTATCTTTTGACCGATAGCAAATCTCTCGCTTTTCTAAAATCTGTGAAATTTCTTTTTCTATCTGGAGAGTTATATTAGCAACCAAGATCATTAGTCTTATGATGAGAAGCATCCTTACTTTTAGCATTGTTCTTTAACGTTTGTTGTGGAAGTTGGACCTTGAATGTGCAGCACTGGAAATGCATTATAGATGTTGATACAAATGGAAAACTTATAAGTTTGTTAGAACTTGGATTTCGTTGGCTACTTAGATTCTTCCTTCCTTAAGGCCATATGCTTTAGAAGAATAGGAATTTTTTGAAAAGAAAGATCAATTTTTTTTTGGTGTGGTATCTTTAACCTTCTACAAATTTTATAACATGATATGCATAATAAGAGTTTTTTTTTTTTAAAGACAAGTTTTAACGTGTCTTTGAAATGGGAAGTATGATTTGGGATTTGATATAAGTTTTTTTTTAGATTGATAGGAAATAGAAATAGTATGTGTGGAGTAGAAAATTATTGTAAAAATATTAAATTTTATTACATAAGTAAATTAAATGATGTTAGAATATAGAGTATGTTAGTAAGGTTGTGATTTAAGTCTCCCTCAGTAATATTCTGGTAGAGTTTATTAAATGATCGATTAATATCTTTATTAGTTTTATATCTTTTATATTATGCATGGCCAGTAGTATAGTGTTAGTGTTAATGTATAATATGAAGAATTAGGATAGACTCAAGAATAGGATATTCTTACTTAAGCATTTCACTTTGTCATTGTATTAATTGACATCTTAAGGGTAAGGTTACCTCTACAACTTAGATTTGTGGATTCCTTTCACTATTATAAGTATGTTATCCGATTAGATTCAATCAGTGATATAGAACAAAAAAATTAATGAAATGAGTTACCACGATGATAGTCAACAAAAAAGTTGCTCATGGATAATAGAGTTTGTAATATACTCATGATTCTAGAAAATATGTGTTTTGGAACATTATGTTTCTTTTTGATTGAATAGTTACTTGTTTTAGAGGACAGTTTGATTGATTGATTATCTTTATCATATGATCTTGAATCTCGAGTAAGTATAGCCAATGTAATGATGTTATGTTTTGAGTTAATAACAAATGAGGTAAACTTAGGAACTATAACTCATGTCGACCTCTTGGACCTGAGTTCAACTTATTTTATAATCTATCAATGATAGATAACTATTATACCTTATTGTTAAAATTTGTTTTCTGTAATGATGATGTATATACAATATGGCTTGGGTTGATGACTTAATGCATATCTTCCTGTATCAGAAAGATTTGGTTATGTGAAACGCATCGTTGTGCGATGTTTATATTGTAATATAAGTTCTTGAGAATCTGAAGCTTTTATTGTAACTATTAACCCAAGTTATTATAGATGGTATGGAACCATTTTGAGGTTGCTAGTTTAAGTCCCTGAACTATGAAGTCTTCGCACTACGCGTATGTAGGCAAGGCTATCATGAGCCCCTGAGACATTAGGTCAGCCCCTTAGGGCCTTAGGCTTGTCATTTCATACAATTGATTTTTGTATTATGTAATCTATATTATATAGGACTAATATTTCGTTAGATGTATAGTTAAGATCTTAGTAATGCAGGACTCTAGAGCTAAGGAGGTACCTTTCCACTTCGCGTATGGATGATTATCTGGCACTATGGTAAATGCGTATAACATGAAACGATTGTATCTTACAATGTTGATATACTCTGATATGTAATATGAATTTACTAAGTTAAATTTTGTAAATTGTTTTCTATTACCCTGTTAATTTAATTATTGTCATTTTCACAAAATGTGTGTGTGTATTCATTTGATGCATTTGGAGTTAGAACAGACTATGGATGTTAATTAGATCATGGTAGTGTGTAGTAATGTAGTCACATTTTCCCTAGAGATATTAGTTAATTTGTTGTATCAGAGTATGTTATATTTTGTTACCATTACTTCTATAAAAGAAAAATTTCTGCCTTTTATTGTTTTATGTGACTTATCTCTAGGGTTGCATGGAGGGGAATTACAGAGAGGGAGAGGGAGGGAGTGGGAGGGGGAGGGGAGAGAGAGAGAGGGAGAGGGAAGGAGAGGGAGACAGAGAAGGAGAGGGAGGCAAAGGAAGGAGAGGGAGATAGAGGGAGAGGGAAAGGGAGGGACAAGGGAGGGAGAGAGAGAGAGGGAGGGAGAGAGTGGGAGAGGGGGAGAGGAGGAGAGGTAGAGAGGGAGGGAGATGGAGGGAGAGAGGGAAGCATGTTTGAACTTTGCCATTTGGTATTTGGTAGTGTATGCATGTATTTGTGCATCCAAGATAACTTTGGCATTCATTGTGTATGTTTGAGAGTTAACTTTAGCAATCATTTGCTGTGTTCATGTGTGTTTGAAAGTTAACTTTGGCATTCACTTTGTGTGAAGTGTGTTCCTATGTATTTGAACCAAATTTGGCATTTACTTTTTTGTGTATGAATGTACTTTGAAACTACAATTTTGTGTTGAATGTATGTACAAAAATACTTTGACATTCACTTTGTTTGGAGTGTATGTACATAAATACTTTCAAACTTTGATGATGTTCACTTTGTGCTTGTGTTCATGTTTGAATGAAATTTGTATTTCACTATGTGTGTCATTAAAAGTTAACTTTGATACTCACTTATGTGAATTGTGTGCCTATTTGTTTGAACTAACTATGTTCACTTTATGCTTTTTTTCATGTTTCAATGAACTCCACTTAAGTGGATAAAGAATTCACTTGGTCCATTAGAGGCTTCTTAAAGTCTCTAGATGCTAATTAAATACAATTTAAATTTAAATTTAATATAATAGAGAAAACTAATAAAATAAATAAAGATAATTAGATTTCAAAATTCAACTAAATTGAATTAAAACATATGCGCATAAATTCTAATACACTCTAAGAAGTGTGAAACACTTTTACAAAAGTGTGGAATTCATCACAACATCAAATACAAGGCATGAACTATGGAGATACAAGCAAATGTACAAGGTGTAATGCCCTGCCATGCAACCCTAGAGATAAGTCACTTAAAGCAATAAAAGACATATTTTTTTTTTAATTTATTTATTTTAAAATAATTAATGATAACAAAACATAACATAATCTGGTACAACAAGTTAACTATCATCCCTATGGATAACATGACTACATTATTGTGATTAAACAATATACAACAACATACAAAATTCATGCAAACTATGTTTACTTATATGATTACCTTAATAATTACTAACAATATCTAACTAACAGCCATGGTTGTTCTGATTCCCAAAAGTACCAAAGGAACACACACATGCACACAAATTGTAATGCCTACCCATGGATTAGCAATAATGAACCCAACAGATAAGATATTAATATACAAAGTTTTCATTAATAACCAATATTTATAAAAAAAAATGAAATGTAAGATACAAACTTTTCAAGGAGCTTATGCACATTTATACACCTTTACCGATACTGCCAGGTAGTCATTTATTCGCCAAGTGGAAAGGTACCTCCTTAGCTCCAAAGTCATGCATGTCTTATAATCACAAACTGCACATCTAAAGAGACATTAGTCTTGGATGATTAATTTTCAAAACAAATGTCCATTGTATAAAAGACAAGCCTAAGGCCCTAAGGGGCCAACCTAATGTCTCGGGGGCTCATCCATGATGGCCTTGCCTACATATACATAGCGTAGAGACTTCGTAGTTTGGGAACTAGATCTTGCAACCATTAGATGGTTTCATACAAAACAGAACTTCTAAGGTCTAATCAACATCTTCATACTTAGATACACATATATATTTCATTTCTTTCTTATGGGTAATAAAAGATTGAGGATTGCCTATCTCACCATAATCTCCTAAAACTCTTCTAATCATAAATGATCTTCAGACCCACATACAAGTTACTCCTTTGCTTAACTATTCATGCAAGCTAACAATAGATCCTTTTTTTGATAATAGAAAACCTAATTTCTAAATGCTAATTTAATAAGAACACACAGTATAAGCTTAATCTTACATATATACACCAACGTAATCCATGTTGCCATCATCGACAAATGTATACAGCTTCAGCATTTGGATGCTAGAGAATTTCAAGTCTTTTATTTGACAAAAGAGACCTATAGAAACTTCCCAAATATCATGAAGTAATATATATATAAGTCTCAAACCCACAATTTCATAATCTCCATTCAACAATAATAAAATTACTGACCTATCATTACGGGACTAATTCCCATAATTTGAAATTATCCTTACAAAGATTTAGTTCATAATTTCTTCCATTCTAGAAGGAGACTAAAATATATGGTCTAACTTCTAAATGAACCTAATTGGAGAAGGAATAGCTTACATTGATAAACAATTTCCTCATTTAAAACTGAACTTAAATTTACTAGCTTTCGTAATAAATAGAACTACTTTTTCAAAGAAATTATTCACTATCCTAATTGATTAAATCAATTATCGAAGAATCATAAACTTTTCTTTTACCATTCTTTCTTACTTTACATATAATCAATAATTATCATCAAAAGTTCCTAAAATTGTAACACAATAAATCGATATCTCAACCTACATCCTATATTTTTACTATTGATAACAATCTTCAAGGTATGCCACATAAGTCAATGATGAATTCATAGAGATATTCTCAAAACAATATCAATTCATCTATTCTTTGAGTTGAAACCATTCCACGAAACTAGGATACATTTCAAGACCTAAGTTGTATTTATAACAACAATCTTATTACTATAGAAGACACAGCATAATTCCATCTATTAAACCTTATTAGAACGTATTAGTCGATCAAGGTATTTAAGCAATCCTACAATGTCTACGTTTCTTTAAGCAAAACATAGTTGATTCAAACAAAAAGGTAGTTTATGGACTCCATCGACCAATTATGAAGAGTGATTATGAATCATAAACGGTTAAAGAAATTAAGTGACAAGCATAAGTGACTTTTTGGATAAACAAGGATTCAATTTAAATATAAAATGAGCACCGAGTTTGCACTAAACCTTACTTCTTCTATACTCAAATTATATCTTTCACGGCAATAAGGAAAGACTCTCTTATGACAGTATTATATTAGATTACTACATTAAAACCTTCTAAGTGAGCATTAGGAGGAGGTAATGCAGCAACTCCAAGGTTACCTATTAACACAAATGTTATAATTCAATTATACACAGGATAAACAATTCAAGTATACAAAAATAGGTCTTATCGAACCATCAAAAAAGGAGACATTTTCATCTAGAGAACATGACTATAAGAAAAATGAAGACATTTAGCATGCGTCGTTGAGGTTGAAATTGGAAGGACATTAGGGATGAAAACCACTACTATGTGCTGGTAGTGTTATGTATAAATCAAGGGCCTAAGATTACTGAGAAACATAACAGATCTTATATATCATTATAGAATCCAAATTCCTAAGCCCATACTCAAATTAGAACCACTAGTGCCACAATAACAAATGGCTATGAGTGTCCATATCTACCTATGATTTTTGTCAGATATTATAGTTGGAAATGCTCTGGCAGACATGCAAACTTGTTTGACAGAATGCCACAAGGAGGTGTTATCTCATGGAAATGCAATAATTGATGACATGCACCAAAAGGTTTTATTAATAACCATAAGATACAAATGGTAGGTAAAACCCAAAAAAGATTTCCACAACTTCTGCCAGCGACCTCCTGTCCAAGATTTAATTAGGAGCTTTAGAATAGAGATAAATTTTCAACAGAGTATATCAAAGGTTAGATACCATGAAAACATTTGATTTGTTAAACATGCCCCATGGAACAACTATTAGAATTGTTAAGAACCTTTGAGTCTGCATTGATTGCTATGCAGAAATGAAGTTTAACTCCTTGATGATTGTCACAAGAGAAAAGTTATTTGAACTGCAATAATCATTTTAAATAGGGACAACTTTCTAATGGAGATCATTAGTGATGTTAAATGAAGAAATCTAAATAGGTTTACACTATAATAATATGTGATGGCAGATCTCCTGAAATAATGAAGGTATGTCCATCACAGCATCAAAGACTGTAGATTTTGAGAGCTATTACAATTTTAGATTCTCTTATTAACATGCATGCATAAAGAGGAAACATAGACAAGGCACATGATTTGTTTGATGGAATACCTCAAGGGAAAGTCATTACATGTGATGCAAATTTTGCAGGGTACTCATAGAATTGGAATAGACGATCAAGCTTAAGAAGTTTACAAGGAAAATACAATAGATGAAGGTCATGGCACTATACCTATAGTTGAATGAAAGACTTCCAGGCATGCAGAGAACCGCAACAGACATATCAATTCACTAGAGGTCGTATAGGTTCCATCAATGGAAATTGTTGGAGAGACATTAAAAATTAGCTTTATCAGTGCAAGTGTCCATCCACATGCCTGAGATGCATTGTAAGTGAACAAGTAGAGGCTTTCCAGACCCCCCATTACGCTTCTAATTTTCTAACTTATAGAGGAATTGAAAAGTGTGGCCTTCTAGGTATGGTTGTCTAAACTCGGTCCCCGCTAGACTGTGATCTTTCCTCCCTTTCTACCCACCCTCTTGTTGGCTTTCTTCTTTTGTTTTTCCCCCAAAACTTTCTAATGGTGAAATTCTCACATACCCTTCCCCCGAAGTGCTAAAATAAGAATGAATTAAATAACTTGTGGCCATTACAAAATAGGGACTGTGGCGCATGTAAAGAGTGGCACTATTCTTGGAATTTTGTCACTGCAGAGATTCAAGTATCATTTAATGCAGAGAAAATACATTAAACATTACCAAACACTAATTGAATCAACGATTTAATAAAAAATGCTATGCCAGTCTCATAGTCAATAATAGCAACAAAGAAGCATAACCGACGAGTAGTGAGGTCCCAAGAAACATAACATTACTAATTCCCATTCGCTATTGCTCACTAGAAGAATTAACTTCATAAGAAGGCACATCCGGTGCTCATGTAGTTTACAATTCATACTAGATTAGAGGGCACAAAATGCATCTTTCAATCATGAAATTCAAATAATTCAAGGTGTTTGAATGATCAACCTACCCAAATTGGGCTAGCATGTAAATTCACCATTCCAAACTAATATGCTGAAACAGAGGGAAATTTTTGCCTAACACAATACTAGAACCCATATACATACAATGACCAAAATGCAAATACTTACTATCAGATCATTAAATAAAAGTGGGATTAATTCTGACATACCTTAGTTAAGAAATTTATAAGTGTTCAATGTTGAATTCCCTTACCAGTGGCAGAGGTCTACTCCATTACTCAGTCTAGCTGGATGACCCCCCGGAGTCCTTCTCTCTCTCTCTCCCCCTCATAGAGTTCTGAATCGCATACCTTTATTAGATGGTATAACATAAACAAGAAATAGATATCGACGTTACTAGCTGAGTCACACTTAGTCAACGACCATTAAACTACACAACCATGGTGAGAATGGAGGGGCACTACACAAGGGTATTTGGGTCCCATAAGACCACATGACAAGGTGAAACTAGATAATCATGATAAAGGTCCCATTACTTCCATGAGGTGGAATGATACAATAAAATTGTGATCCATCACTATGCATTCTCCAAATGCCTTATGTTGGTAAATATTTATTGTTTAATAATTACCAAGTTCTTTCATACTTAATGTACACTTTAAATCTTATCTTGGAACACATAGCCAAAGTACTATATTTTATACCTACATATCCTTATGATCACATATGTATGGAAATAAAGGCATGTGCAACATCAAATAATAGGTTACACAATATTCATAGTCATATCACAATTATCAAACTCAAGATCTAAGTACTTAGTAATCTCAATCATGATATATCTCAATAAAGTAATCATAATTAGTCTAATAAACATTATATGAATGATTCTCTAATCTTGCTCACACAAACATTTCATTTGGCATCATAATAGCTAAGCATGGCTCTCAATCAAATCATGAATATAATTCAAAAATATATGATCAATGTTACAAGTAGGGTTAGTAGATCATACATGATCAGAATCGTTCCACATCATTAAATTATTGCTAACAGACACATAGCCCAACCACCAAACAAGTAGGTCTTACGACATGCTACAACATAACAATCATAATTAAGAGAATGATATGGTAGAGTGTAGAACTATTGGGCCTTACATATTCATTTTCATGGAATCTATGTGTTTGAACTTTAGCACTCACTTTGTGTGGGGTGTGTGTGTGTGTTTTAAACTAACTTTGGCATTTACTTTATATGGACTATAAGTGTGTGTTTGTTTGATTGAACATTGATATTCACTTTGTGTGTGTGTGTGTGTGTGTGCACGCAAGTGTAGGCACATGTGTTTTCAAACTAACTTTAGAATTCACTTTGAGTGAAGTGTGTGTGTGTGTGTGCATGCAAGTGTAGGCACATGTATTTTCAAAATAACTTTAGAATTCACTTTGAGTGATGTTTGTGTGTTTGTGTTCAAATAAACTTTGGCATTCACTTTTTGTGGAGTTTGTGTGTTTGATTGAAATTTGACATTCACTTTTTGTGGAGTGTGTGTGATTGAAATTTGGCATTCACTTTATATTGTGTGTGTGTTTGATATAACTTTTGCATTCAATTTACGTAGAGTGTGTGTGCGTGTGTGTTTTAATGAACTTTGACAATCACTTTGTGTGGAGTGTATGTGTGTGTTTAAATTTTGGCACTTTGACTTTGTGGTGTGTGTGTGTGTGTGTGTGTGTGTGTGTGTGTGTGTGTGTGTGTGTGTGTGTGTGTGTGTGTGTGTGTGTGCGCATATATTTTTAACTAACTTTAACATTCACTTCTATGGAATTTTTGTGTGCATTCAAACAAAATTTGGAATTGGGTGGAATATGTGTGTATGTTCAATCAAACTTTGGCATTCACTTTGTGTGGAGTGATGAGTGAGTAAGTGAATGAGCAAGAGAGAGAGAGAGAGTACACACATGTGTGTGTGCATGTGCTTGTGTGTGAACTTTGGAATTTACTTTGTATGGAGTGTATGGAATTTGGAACTACTTTGAGTGGAATGTATGTGTGTGTTCAAACTAACTTTGGCCTTCAGTTTATGTGTGTGTATGTGTGTCCAAACTAACTTTGGAATTCACTTTGTGTGGAGTGTATGTGTGTTTGTGAATGTGAACTTTGTTTGACATTCACTTTATGTGATGTGATGTGTGTGTGTGTGTGTGTGTGTGTGTGTGTGTGTGTGTGTGTGTGTGTGTGTGTGTGTGTGTGTGTGTTTGAAATTTGTTTGGCATTTCAATTTGTGTGTGTGCATGTGTGTTCAAATAAACTTTGACATTCACTTTATGTGTGTGTGTGTTTGAATTTTATCATTCACTTTCTATGCAATGTATGTGTGTGTATGGATGTCTATGTGTTTTCAAACTAATTTTTGCATTTACTTTGTGTCAAGTTTGTGTGTTGAAACAAAATTTGTCATTCACTATGTAGTGTGTGCATGTGTTTGATCAAACATTGGCATTCACTTTGTGTGGATTGTTTGTGTGTGTGTTTTCAAATGAACTTTGAAATTACCCTAAGTTGTGATAAGGGATATGGGGATTAGATATTGAATGCATTAGAATTGCTATGACTCATATGGAATGAAGAGATATGACCCTCCCCAATCCTTTACAGCATGGAGAGAGAGAGAGAGAGAGAGAGAGAGAGAGAGAGAGAGAGAGAGAGAGAGAGAGAGAGAGAGAGAGAGAGAGAGAGAGAGAGTTTGGCATTTACTTTGTGTGATCACACATAAATAGGGAATTTTTAAAGGAAAATAAACATTGCTACATGATTTTTGACCAATAACTTTTTTAATTCACTTTGTATTGTGAATCTCTTTTTAATTCTTAGTGGTGTGATTTTGTTGGTTTATATTTGGTTTTTAATTATTAAGGATGGACCAATACAACATGAGTGTGCATATTTTGAAGTATGTGTGGGGTTGAAACTTGGATATTCACTTTATGTATTTTGAACACATAAATAGGGAATTTTCAAAGCAAAATAAAAATTGCTACATGATTTTTGACCAATAACTTTTCTAATTCACTTTGTAATGTGAATCTCTTTTTAATTCTTACTCATGTGGTTTTGTTGGTTTATATTTGGTTTTTAATTATTAAGGATGGACCAATACAATGTTCTATACCAGAATCTTTTTAAATTTTCTAACCGTGATGTTTTTCTTATACTTATGGACTAATTAACAAAACATAAAAACAAAATATAGCTAACATATATTTAAAATAAAATAAAAGGGTTAATGAGATAGGAACCTTTAATCTCTTAACTAAAGAAAATAACTATAGAATAACTCCTTAACTCTTAAGTAAATAAAATAACTATAGAATAACTCTTAATTCTTAAATAAAGAAAACAACTATAGAATAACTCTTAAACTCTTAAGTAAATAAAAGTAACTCTTTAAGTAAATAAAATTAACTCAAGAAGTCAAGATTGATATCTCTCAACATTTTGAATATTTTTGGATAGATGTATTTATATGGCTAACTCTTAATAATTAAAATAAATTTATATGAAAAAATGGTATATATATATATATATATATATATATATATATATATATATATATATATATATATATATATATATATATATATATATATATATATATATATAAACCTCTTTTACCTATAAAAACCTATATATAAGGATAACTTTAAAGTAATTAAAATAAATTTATATTATGTCCATAAGGGGGTGGTTATCTCATATAGTTGTTGTATTATATATAAAAGCCTATAACTTAAAATAACCTTTATATATAATCTATATTTATAGAATAACTCTTAACAAGTGCCACATAGTGGGAGTACCTACCTTGTAGTGTTGTAATAATAGTATGTGTTTTGTAGTTGAAATTGTTTTCTTACATTAAATATTTGTTTAATATTGATGTGGAACCGATTTATTGGTAAATACTCTTTATGAATTGATTACTTGATTTTGAGTTTGATTTAATATTTGTTTGGTTAGCATAGACTACAATGGAGTTTGCATTGGAGAAAGAAAATGTGAATTTTAGTCTAATATTGCTAATTATTGAGTCTCTTTTTCATTTATTATAGCATTTTACTACTTTCTATTATTAAGATGACATATATATATATATATATATATATATATATATATATATATATATATATATATATATATATATATATATATATATATATATATCATTCTACTATGTTTTAATAATTTTTATTAAGTTAGTATATTTATATTTAAAAATATATATCTATAGTATGCCGAGAGATATCTTCCAATTTGTTGGCATTTATAAATTACTTGCAGTTAGAATATTTGATATGCTCACATGAGTTAATTTAAAGAGATATGCTGCAAGACTTTTCATATTCTTCAAATATAATAAAGATTTCATTCCATAACTACCCAAGCTTTTCTATTTTTCTATCCATTTGACTTCCATGAATTTATTTATTTTTTGTTTAATGTGATAAAAATTTCACTCCATAACTGCCCAAGTTTTTCTATTTTTCTATCCATTTAGCTTCCATGGATTTATTTATTTACACATTTTATGAATTTTGTTTACATGGAATCTGAATCCTAATTGTTTATGGGAATCTAAATCTTAATTGTTTATGGGAATTTAAATCTTTCAGCCCTTGCTATGAGTGTAGAACACCTCTCGGCATAATAAAGTAGCATTATTTATATTATAATTAATATATAAAATGAATAGTAATATTCATATTAATATAAAAATTAATTTTGCTTCATTGTAATTATAATATTGGTATTTTAAATATCAATAAAATAATATAATTAATCCCTCATTAATGGGGTTCCGGTTGTTAGCCCCACAGGGGTATCTAGAGGAGTGAGTTGGTTGGTGCCAGAGGAGGGATGGGAGAAGATCAATTTTGATGGAGCCACAAAGGGAAATTTGGGTGAAAGAGGGGCTGGATGTGTGATCAGAGACCATGAAGGAAGAGTACTAATGGAAAAAACCATTTATTTGGGGATTGGTACAAATAACGAAGTTGAGTTTAGGGCTATCTTGATAGGGCTCCAATGTGGTAAGAGAAAAAATTTCTAAAAAATCATCTAGAAGGGGACTCTCTAATTACGATCAATGCTATTAGGATGGGATGGACTCCTAATTGGAAGCTTAGGAGATGGCTAACCCCCATCACTCAAGTCCATGCGGAGTTAGATTCCTTCAAGGGTACCCACACATACTGCGAAGGCAATGGGCTAGCAGATGACATGACCAAAAAGGCCTCGCTAGCAGGATCCTCTTGAAGTGACATTGCCATTTTAAAATATGATGTTTGAGTGTGCGAGAGGGGATTTGAGAGTGCTTACTCTCATCATTAGTAGTGTGCAATGCTCAGGAAGAGAGCTAGTAGATAGTCTTAAATATTGAGGTTTGTAGGTTAGTTGTGCATTTTCCTTCCCAGTAGACTTGGCATGGTTGGTTAAGGCAGTCGGCATGGACACCTTGATAATATTGGAAAGCTCAAGTAGAGAGCTGGCTTTCTTGGGGGAGGTGATGGAAAAGAGACTAGGGCCAATCTTTAAATTGAGGCACGACCTAATCCTCCATGCTCTGAAGATGGTGTTGGGGGAGGGATTCTTGCAGTCCTTTCATAGGTAAAGGGTAAACATGGATGTTGCCACCATGTTTCTAGCATCAGTGTTAGAGGCAGGTGGGATAAAGGACATGGCAAGGCAACTCTGCAAGAAATTGATTTAGGGGAAATTCCTGGGCGGCTTGGAGGATGTGTTAGCAAACTATGAGGTGGGGAGGGGGATTCCTTTGCCTAGTGATTACTATGTTCTGTGCTAGCGAGACCACCCATCAGAGAGGTTCCCTATAGTTTTCATGAGTAACCTAGCTTCTCTTCCAAGTTTTTGAATGATGGTGTGAGGAATTAAGTTCCTCAAACAAATTTTGGAGCTGATACCAGAGGACAGTGTAGGCTGGTTGCAGGATTTTATTGGGGAAGAAGGGCTGGCAGATGTAGAAGGCTTTGCCAACTGTGGGAGACTAAGAATCTATGCCCGTTGAGCTAGTGTGCCTTGTTTTGAAGTGGTAATGTTATTAGGTGTCAAGTTTTTTCTTGTCTTGTCTGGTCCAGTTGGGTGGTCAGGGTTTTATTCTAGGTTGGCACTATTTCAATGTTTAGTATAAATGCAAGTGATATATCCAGTGGGGGTTAGGGTGGTGTGGAACCATTTTGTTCTTGGTTGCTTGGTAGTTCTTTTTTGTTGGGGATGATTTTGTATAGGGAGATTGTTTATAATCCCATGCTATGTAATGTTTATACTTTTATTATAATACAAGGGTGCATCCCCTTACCTCCTTTGAATTGATAAAAATAATAATAATATAATTAATACTATTTTTATAATAAAACTTATTATAACATAGTAAAATGAAATATCATATATATTTGTTTATACAAATTAAATATTAATATATTATAGTGAATGAAATATTAATTCAATGAGCTTAAATTTATCAAACCCATAATGTTGGATCTATGAAGTAGAAAAATTAATCTGCACTCAAATAATAAATTTAGAAATGATAAAATGCCCCATCCTAATATATGAAATTCAACATAGGGGAGTTTTATTCCTTTGAAGGGCATGCATACTTATTATCATACTAGAAAATTACTTTTTCTAATGAAAACTTTTAAATTTTGAATAATATGGAATATTTATGCCATGAAATCTTGAACCATATGGAAAATTTATGCCATGAAAAAATATGTGACAAAAAAATGGGATAAGTATACTATGAATTCTATCACCCAATGTTGGAAAATGAACACAATAATGTATGCCCTGTAAAGTGTTTTACATGTAATTCATCTCTCTTCGTTCTAATTTTTTTCCTCCTCTAAAATAGGTGGTGTTTGATTTTTCACTGAGATATCTTCTTTCTTTTCTCTTTCTATGAGATTCATTTGTGGTAAAACAAAGCCACAAATAAATATTATTTCTTCTACGCTTGTACTCTTAAATGTCAAAAAAATAACTAGCTTTAAACTATTTTTTTCTTACTCTTAAACGTAGCTTAAAAAATATCAGACTCCTTCTTTATCTAACCCACTCCTTCCCCATTAGATGATGGGGAGATCAGGGGTTTAACTTCTAATCACTTTGAATCTTTGCTAGCTGACCAACATACTTGTGCCCTTGCTAGGGACATCAATTCCTTGTTAGGGGTCATTCCAACTATCCTTATAGAAGATGATAATTTCTCATTGACTAAACTCATCTCAGTGGAGGATATAAAACTACTATTTTTTCCATGGGTGCCTTCAAAGCCCCAAGCCCAGATGGTTTCCCCCTAGTTTTCTTCCAAACCTTATGGGAGATAGTTAGGAATGATGTCTTCAATGCGGCCAAGGACTTCTTTAGGATAGGAAGACTCCTGTAGTAGTTAAACAACACCTTTATTGCCTTAATTCTGAAGAAGATCGATGCTAAGCTTATGATAGACTTCAGGCCTATTAGTCTCTGCAATAATGTGTACAAAGTCTTCACCAAGATCTTGGTCTTCAGGTTGCAACCCCTTCTAGATAAACTCATAGCTCTGAATCAAAAGGGTTTTGTTTTGGGGAGACAAGTACTAGATGCGGCTATCACTACCCATGAAATTATCCATTCCATCCACAAGAGAAACAACCCAGGTATGATCTTTAAATTGGATATCTCCAAAGCCTATGATAGGGTGAATTGGGATTTTTTGTTTAAGGTCCTCAGGAAATTTGGCTTCAATGAGAGGATTGTCAATATTATTAAAGAGTGTATTTCAATGGTGTGCTTCACGGTGCTGGTCAATGGTTCTCCCAAAGGATTCTTTCCGTCTCAAAGGGGCCTTAGGCAAGGTGACCGTCTTTTGCCCTATCTTTTTATATTGCTTGCAGAAGTGATGGGTAGGAATGCTTGTAACTTGTTGATGCATGGGACTCTCTGCAGTATCAAACCTACCTCTACTTCTTAGACTATGGTAATACAACAGTTTGTGGATGACACTATTCTATTTAGGAAAGCCTCTGTTGTGGAAGCTAGAAGATGGAAGTTGCTCCTCAAAACATATGAGTGGGTCTCGGGTTAGAGTATCAACTTTGAGAAAAGTCATATCTATTTTCTTAATACCCTAGAGGATTTGCAACAAAAGATCACTAGAGTCCTGGGTTGTTTGAGAAAAAGGTTTCTAACCACCTACTTGAGCCTCCCCCTTACTACTACTAAAGTCTCTACTAAATTTTGGAAATGATTGTTGGAGAGAATCCAGAGGAAACTGGCTAGATGGAAAGGGGCTCTTCTGAGCTAGGTAGGGAAGTTCCAACTCCTCAAAGCCTCCCTCTAAAGAATGCCTAGCTACTCTCTAAGTCTCTTCAAGATTCCTAAGTTTTTGGTGGAAAAGATTGAACAAATCCAAAAGAAATTCCTCTCGTGTGGTGTTGAAGAGAAATAGAGAATTGCTCTTGTTGGATGGGAAAAGGTTTACACACCTAGATATCAGGGAGGTCTAGGGATAAGAAGAATTCATCTTATGAATTGTGCCCTCTTGTCCAAGGTGGGATGGGACCTTGATTAAGGTAATACTCACTGGGGGGACATCATGGTGGCCAAGTATCTTAATTGGGATCAAAGCAGGAGATTAGTCTCGGAGGCTGGTCTCCCCAAAGGCTTGTTCATTTGGAATGGGATCCTCAAGACCCATGGCCTTCTTCATCAAGGCATCAAGTGGAAGATAGGAGATGGCAGGGAAGTTCACTTCTGGAAGGACAGATGGCTGAATGACAAACCCTTGATCAAGTTGGAGTATTGATAGAATCAGGGATAAGGCCTGCAGGGTCTTTGGCTCTAAGGTGGTTGCTTACATAAGGACTAATGGAGATTTGAGGAGCTGGAGGGCTATTGGTGGCCTTGAGGGTGATGAGAATGGGGAGTTAGCTCTTCATCTCCAAAGGGAATTGGATGACTACAAACTCTTTCTTTTCCCCAAGAGAGATAGGATGATCTAGGACAAGGACAACAAAGGTTTGTTTACTATCAAAAGTGCATAAGGTTTGTTGTAAGACCCAGGTGTGAATCAATTATGGGGGAAAGTCTGGAAGCCCAAACTTTTACCAAAAGTTAATTTCTTCTGTGGATCCTGATGCACAACAAAATTTTGACCATTGACAATCTAAGAAAGAGGGGGTTCCAAATGCCGAGTAGATGTATTCTTTGTGGTTCTCAGGAAGAGATGACTAACCATCTCTTTCTTCACTATAGCTTTACTTGTGAGGTGTGGGGTTTAACCCTTGAAAAACTTAATAGGAGTTGGTCCTTGAACAACAACTTACAAGCATTGGTCTAGGATTAGAGGTCCCCCTTCAAACTAGTGCTATCGACTTCCAAGGAGCTTTGGTCCCAAATTCCTCCCCATTTATCCTGGAGCCTATGGAAAGAACACAATAATAGAGTTTTCAGGAAGAAGTGTAGAACACCTATGGAAGTTTTCTTGTGCTTCTCCAAACTGCTTATGGAGAACATCAACTCTTGCAAGTTTAAAGCTGTGGATTGTTCTCTAGGAGGAGAATAACAGAGTCTCTTAAAATAATGGAACATCAGCCCTGATTCTTGCCAGGTTGAAAATTCTAAAAGGAGTGCTAGGGCTAAGACCAAATGTGCCTTACCGCAACAAGGGTGGTTCAAGCTCAATTTTGATGGAGCCACTAAGGGGAACCCAGGGGTGGCTAGCAAAGGAGGAATTATTAGAATTGACATGGGAACCTTTGTGGCTACATTTTTAGGTGGCATTGGTCTAAACAACAACAATGAGGTAGAATCATTTGCTATGCTATGGGGGATCAAGCTGCCCATTTTCTTGAACATCAAACTTCTTCATGTGGAAGGAGATTCTCAGCTTCTGGTTAATGTTGGCCTGGGTTCAACCTAGATTGGGTGGAACTTAGCAAACTTCATGGGAGATATCAAACTGCTCCTCAATGGAATGGAGGATTTCAAGAATTTTCATATATACAAATATGGGAATGTTTTCATTGACGCCTTGGCCAATGCGTGTAGTGGCAGAAAAGGATGGCATTGTTGGAGGAGTATGTCCAACCTAGCTAAGGAGATTCATACTCTCATTCTGAAGGATGGTGATAGCTATAGGAATTAGGTGTCTTAGGATTGTTGTCATTCTTTGGCATTGGCTATTAGGTGGTAGAAATGGAGTTTCTATTGGTGGCTAGACAAGGGAGTGTTGTGGCCTGGTTTGTAGATGTGGTGGGTCCAACCTTTTGAATTTTCAAATTACATGAGTGGGAATTTGACCTTTCAAAATTGCAGAGGCAGGAATAGAGGTGTCTTGGACAAGCTGTGGTTGAGTCAGCTGACTAGAATTCCTAAGTGCTATGGGATTGAGGCTTATGTGGAATGCTGGAGTGCCACCTCCCCCTTGTCGATAGGTGGATGGTCAGGAAGATAGGTTGGCAAATCATAAGATATACGGACATCGAGACTAGTGGCTATCTAGGAGTTAGGCATAGTTGGATCATAAGGATGCTATGTGGTCCATTGATAGGGTTACAAAGGACTAATGGGATGGTTTTTAAGATGGGTAATTATATTTGGTTAATGCCCGCGGTTGTGACGTCTACTATCACACAGGTGACGACTGATTTCTCTCCCTAAGGAGATGTTTTTAAGTGGCAAGGATGTGGTGTATCACCTCATTAATTATGCTGTAATTATTATTTCCTTTCCATGGCTTTCCCATTTTAATGGGCTGTTACTATTTTCAACACTACCTATTTCAATTTTAGCTGCCTTAACAATTCCAAACTCAGTTACCTCTACAAGGTTCAAATTATCATGATGGGCAGAGATATTATCAAGATTGAAACCAATTTGGTGGAGGAATTCAAACAGGACCATATAGTGTGGCATATCATTCAATAAGGGGAGGTGGTTTCTTTATTAGAAGGGATGGCTAGTCATGATGATAACCTTTTCCACCAATTCGTAGAGACTTGGGACGATGAAACTAGAGAAGTCAAGATTGGTGGAATTGGCTTCTAGGTGTCTGAGGAAGTGATTGGGTAGGCTATGAGGCTTCCTATTAGAGGGAAGAAAGAATCAAGATGCAAAAAGGTACTCAACTCTAAACATATGGCTCTCTTATGTAGAGAGGGGGAGGCAGCCATGAAGTTGCATGGTGGGTTTGAGAGAGAAAAGATGTCAGAGCCATGGGGCCATATTTGCTTAATGATTATGAAGTTCTTCATGCTAGAAGGGAGATTCAAGGTTTTTTACCACTACCACTTTGCTCTCCTTAACCACTTTAGAAATTAAATGGAAATTAGTTTTCCTTTTTTTCCACTTTCTTCCCTGGATAACTCTATCAAGTCAGTTAGAGAGCTTAGGGCTAAAAATGTTGGCTAGCCACTTGTTCTCATTCATCAAGGTCTCATTCTGAGATTTTATTAGTTCCACCTTGCCCTGTGCCCCCTAAAAAAAATTAAGGTTAAGCTGCTTGAGGACCCCCAGCCGAGCGTCTCCTAGTTCTAAAGGCAAGGTGAAGACTTGTGTGGGGACCCCTAAAATTTTCCTCAAAACCCCTAAGGGTGATCCCCATACTGTGGATGATATCCCTATTAAAACCCCTGGCACCTCTAAAAAGAAGCCCCAGAAATGTGTCACCCCGATGCTAGGGAAAAAGTCAGCCAAAAGAGATAGACTATATTCAGAGGATGAAGGGATCACTCTTGAGAAGAAAGATAAGAAGGGTAAGGAGGCTATAGCTATGGATGAGCCTGTGGAAATTGTTGAGCTAGACCCTGGGAAAAAAACTTGTTGGTAGTGGGGAAGGTGTAGAGGCTGCTAACCTGAGGGTTCGTCGGTCTACCTGCATTGATGGCAAACCTTCTGCGAACCCCCAGGGGGTGGAGATCTCTGATGAATCAAAGTTTGTTGAGGAAATGACGGAGGAGGGAGGAGAGGAAATCCCCACTAAGTCTGTGCATGAAGTTGAAGGAGTGAGTCACTTCGCCTCAACGAACAAGTCTAGTTTCGAGGACTTGGGTGAAGTTGTTAGGGTTTCTGGGGACAAGACAACAAGGGGAATTCTCAATACCTGTTAAAATTGCTCAAGATCTGAGGCAGTTCCATAAGAAGATGGAGGGAATACAGAAGAAGTGGAATATTATGGCCGAGTTTGTTGCTAAGGCCTTGCATTGGGCGGCATCAATTTTCGAGGCTGTCAAGGACTTGGATGAGAAGGTCAAGTAGGTGGGGCTCGATAGCCTAGGAGACTACAAAGACATGGTTGATTTCCTGGCCAAGTTCAAGATGAGTGGCAACCCCTAATTTCTTGTTGTTTTTGTTGTTTTTACTATTTATGATTAGGTGTTTTTTGTCTATTGTTCATGCATTGTTAATGTGTTGTTTCTGGCTTGTTAATGGTATGTAGCCATGGGGCCATTTTGTATAGGGTTCTGGTCCCTCTTTTCAAGTTGAACTAATAAAAAACAATTTAGATTACTAGTACAAATATAAAAATACTAAAGTAATGCTAAAATTAAATGATTATGTGTTCTATAGGTCTCATTTCCCAGTGCAAATATTTTATTTACAATACTTCTTTTTACTATACTATAACATAAATATAAATACATTATACATTTCTATAATCAAAGATTTAATCAAATATAAAAATACCAAAGTAAAAAATTGGTTGGGTTTTCCTACTCTACAACTTCCCCGTCCAAAATTTGAATTTGATTATGAGTGGGAATGGCGATCGACAATATGTGGGGGTCACTATGGCTTGCTTGCCCCTCCCTAAGAAGGTGTTGTCTGGTACTGGCATGGGTAACTACACTGATCATGTGAATCTATCCTTGGATTTAGGACCCAAGGGTTGAAAGGTGGCCCTTGTGGTTGTTAAGCTGGTGGGACAACAATCCCCTTTCTGTATGAATCTGAAGAAGGAACAACTTTGAAATTGTTGGATTTGACTATTCAGAGGGTGGTATCAATAATGGAAAACACATTGGTGGGTAAGTTCTTTATCTATCGCCCCAACATTGACCTTGTTAGAAAATGGATTGCCTCCAAATTGTAGTTGAAAGACAGTGTCTCTGCCATTGCCATGATGGGTGGTATGTTCCTCTTCAAATTTACCTCCATAGAGGATCTCCTCTATGTGTTATCAAGTGGACCATGGCTTTATGGGAAGCATTCACTTTCCTTGTGCAAATGGAGACTTGGGTTTGACCCTAAGGTTGACCTGAACCAATTAGCTCCTCCATGGGTTAGGCTTCCTGGGTTGCCTCTGGAATAATGGGATGAAGAAATATTTGCTTGGATTGGTAACTCGTTTGGAGATTATGTGACTGTGGACAAGGTCACTAAGGATAAATTGAGGTTAGTGTTATTAATCAGATATGCACCCTATGGTAAGCTACCAACTTAGCTATTTGTTGACACATGGGAACACTCCTAGGCCTATGGGTTGCCTAAACTTGGAGTGAACCTCTAGAGTGGGTTGGTTCCCCTAGTTACTTCACCTAATCTAAATGATTTTTTGAGAAAAGGGATAGAAAGTTAACTCTAATTGAAATCCTAAACTCTAACAGGTGATGCAACAAAACTCTATCTATTCACTCACAATTAGCCTCACAAAGACTTTTAACCCTCACAATTCTACTAAAATTAGGCAATACATTAGTGATTTGTATGAAAGTTTGAAAAGCTAGAGGTTTTCAAAGGACAAACAGAAATTTTATCACAACTTTAACCCACTAAGCAAGCTAAACACAACATACAACCTATATCACATGAAACTCCTACACTCAATTCTGTAATAATGAGACATAGAAAAGGGCTTGGAACTGAATCACAATTGAATATCAGATCATTTACTGCAAAATGAAGAAGAAAGTATGAAAAAGGAGAACACTATTGCTCTATTGAAACTGAAAGGAGCAGATATGAGTATAAAGTGAACAAGAGAAGAAACAATAATCTGAACTCTCTAAAAAAACTAAGTTTTTTTCCTATATAAGATCTCCCAGAAAGAAAAACTAAAAAAAAACTCCTAAAAATAGACCTGTTGATCCATTTTCGAGCTCCCAGAAAAAGCCACCAAAAGAGCCTCTAAACAGCCTCCAAAAAAATTGTAAAAGTTGCCCAAAACTCCTCCAAGGTGGTCCCACCAAAAAACATGCTTTATCTTCTCAGTGAAGGCTCCATTTTGTCCATATCTTCCTCAAAGAAAGCAAACTCCAGAAAAGAAAAATATTGTTTGCTTTACTTTACTTTAACTACATAAATAATGAATATTTATAAGCAATTTATAGGATATTGCTTTAAGCATCATTTTACAATGATTTCTAGTTTTATTCTATGATCTGGCTTTGTTTCATTTTTTACAAAAATATCACAAGGCTCGATACATCTTATCTTGCCAAATATACTATTTGGGCATATTGACTTTCTATAAAAAACCATTAAAATATGTCAAGACATATTAAATAGATTTGCAAAAAATAAAAAGACTATAAGGCTTGACCTTCATAAGGGTCTTCAAAATATCTAAGGCATTATGTAATGTGTGCCTTACCTTTCAAATGTGACTAAAAGCCTCTAAGGCATAAATCCTAGGCATTGCAAGGTGGACATAATACCCCTGGTGTAACGCCCCACCATGGAAGTCTAGAGAACAACACAATTATATTATATAAACAGGACAATTTTTTTTTAAATGAAAGAGATAACAAGTAACAATTAACATATCTATACATATCAATAAACTAAGCATTATCCTCTAGGATTCCATGGCTACATTACTAACCAAACTATTAACAAGATCTTACATACATCATGATTTAACTAACAACCTTAATTCATTCTAAATCTATTGCATGACATTAGGTAAATAATCATCAAGATCAAGTAGACATATATAGTTTTCCTTACATGAGGGTACATCATTACATTGTTTACACTATCACCTCCGTGATTACATTGGAATACATACATTATGTCTTAACTGATACATAAAGCTAGTACATGAGCATAAATAACTACGTTCTCCAACTGGTACAAGATCTGGTATCTGATACAAGAGATACATTCTTCTCGTGCCCATGAACAACAGCAAGGGAAAAACCAATGGAGATAAAGCACATCCACCCGACCATGTCAAATGCTGAGGTCCACCCCCATGCTAGGAGATAACATAAGGTCCCACTACAACAACTAGTCAGGTAGATAGTAGGCTATAAGGAATAAGGACTATACATGACTCCAACAACACAGGTCAATAACACAAGCAACTCAATCATCACTTCTAGAGGCAACCAAACAACGAATGGGGAGAGCACAACTAGGGAATGCTAGATTGCAAAAGGGAGAGTGTCATCGCATGGTCTTGACATGGATTACCCTGGCAGTCTCCCACTAGACACTAGCCCCTATCTATGGCTACCTTGACAGTCTCTCTCTAGACACCGACACCATAGGGTGACACATGCAGAATCAACATTGCTTTTGTGAGGACAAGGAAGCTAATTTTGCCAACCAGACCTTCTCATCTCATCCTTAGTCTGAACTAGCACTACAGGCATGAGTGAGGAATCCAATTATCTTGTTTAATGTGGAATCTACCCTTTCCCCCTAATTCATTTTAGGTTATCACTTGTTTACCAACTTTCACTGGGTTACCCTAGCTAGCCACTTTGGGCCCCAGCCCCACATTGAAAGCTAGTCCCCTACCTGCATTTTGAAAACCCTATCCATCAAGCATAGAAATAACAACAAATATACATGAACAATGCAAGGCATTAACCTTCTTGTATATCAACTAAATCACAAGGACAAATCACAAAACATTGCCCATAGCTTCCAAATAATGAAATCCATAAACAACTTACTCCTCCTTATGGTTACCGATGTCTCCCCATTTACAAAATCCAACACAGTATTTATTACATGCTCAATACAATAATGAATTACATCATCCATGAAGGATTTCATTCCACCTCATGATATATTTTCAACATAACATATACATGAAAACAAAACATCAAGCCTATGCCTCTGGAAACTTAACCTTGACAACTTACACATAACCATAACAAAGTAGGAAGATACCAAATTGAACCAAGAATGACAAACAATATTAAATACACAAAAATATAATAATGTTTAAAAATAAAAGGTTATGTTTTAGTTGACAAATGACATGTGACATCATTCATTAATAGACATTCATCATTCATTAATATGGAAAATTGAAGCTTTTCTTGTCACAATTTAGCAAGTAACACCATTCTTTGTTAAGGTGATTTCTATTTCCATATTTAGTTTAATAAATCCAATAATTTAATCATATGAATTTTATTAACTTGATCTAAATAAATCAAGTGACCAATACAATAATAATAATAATAATAATAATAATAATAATAATAATAATAATAATAATAATAATAATAAATACCATGGATCATTGGACAGTAAATATTTTTCATCCAAAAACAAGTAAATGAGCATTGTAAATTTTATTATCTGCCAAATCTAATTTATCTTTTTGAAAATTATATATGCGGTGATTCGATTGAAAATGAAAAAGAACCCACAGAGATATAATTTACACTCATTACCAACAATAATATAACATTAATATGTTTTTAACTTTTCCTGAAATAAAATACATAACGGAATTTAATTCTTATTACATTTATGAGATGTGATGAGAGTTATAATTATGATAGACACCTTCCAGACATATTGAACGGACAAGAGGCTGCATTTATTTAGACACTGACAAGCTCCAATGCCTACATGGATTTGTTGAAAAGGCTTTACTAATAGATGCAATGCAGATTGGCACACAAAGTGTTTGATAGATCACCTCAAGGAGATGACATCCTATGGAATGCAAGGTTTGTAGCATATGCCCAAAACATGAGTTTGTTTAAAAGACTTTACAAAACTTCAAGAAATAGCGAATGACAGATATAAAATCTAGATACTATAAAATGTGGACTATTTGATAAAAACACTCTAAGAGATGTCAACTTTAGTTGTGCACGCCATAGTATATTCAATCTTTTTAAGTTGTAGATGTCTTTGTCCATAAAACAAGAAAATTATAAGGAAGGTAGTTTGATAAGTTCTCAAATAAGATTGTTAAAACAACTTTTAATACTTCAATTATAAGCATTTCTACTAGAACTATAAACATCGAGGCTTGATATGTGATGGTAGCTAGAAACAAATATTAGATTAACAACTATGGTGAGAGCAACGTAGAGAATGGATTTGTTGAAAAGGTTCTAACAACTTTGAACTAAAACGATTGGCAGGTTAAACAACGTGCGGCCCTGGAGGTTAGTGGATGAGAGCTTTACATACTTCAATCACATCTTAAACCCTTATTACAATTCACGTACAGTTGATCATTATGTGTGCATGGCTGACCAACTTGCCTGGTATTGGGCGATCTACAAACACCCTAAACTTTTTATTAGAAGCCTGCTAAACCTGTGGTGGTTGAGTGGATGTATTTTCTCAGTGCCTAAAGGTCACATATGAATATAGGCTTAGGAGTATTTCCATCGACGCTGCCTTTTTATTTGGCTAGGACTATTTATAGCAACATTTTTTTTTATTTAGATCCTAAAAATGTTGCATAACTTTTGTTCTTCTCTCAAACATCTATGTAGAAGTCGGCAGGTGTGTGAGGTTTTAACTTTAAAGAGATTGATGAAAGAGTGAGGAATTTAACAAATCCAATAAGGAGTAAAGAAAAAGTCCGCAGCCTTTACCAGTGTCCATTTTAGTCTATAGATCTCATACGAATATAGACCTAGGAGTATTTAAAGCGACGCTACTTTTTACTTGTATCATATCAATGCTATAGGACTTATGTTCCCTCAAACATCTATGCAGAAGTGGTAGGTGTGGTAAGTTTAAAATGGTGAAGAGGTTGATGAAAGATAGAGGAATTAAGAGATCCCTGTATAACGTTGGACTAATGGCCATAAAATGGCACACATTTTTTAAGAATATCAATAATTGCAAAGTCTGCACGAAACAGATTCATTGAGAAGACTTTAAGAACTTTCAAACAAACTCAATCATTGCAGGGTATGCACAAAATAGATTCATTGAGGAGCCATCAAAATTTTTAGGTAAATGCAATTGTCAAGCACACAAACAAAAACTGAAATAAGATATAGAACAAGGGAGCCTGGTTTCACTTGATTGACAGGGTTGAAGGTTTGATGCTTCTCCCAAATCCCAGCTTGTAGCTCCAACCTCCTCCAAAGTCGATTCCCCATTAATCCTCCAAACTTTTCTTTTTAGAAAGAGAGATCTCTTTTTTTCCAGAACCTTCTCCACCCTTTTAGGAGGCTTGACACATAATCCAATGTCCACTCTATGACAACCGTTTCCCCCCCCTTTTTTTTACAATTTCTTATTTTATTAAATTTATAACATTACAACTATAATGAAATTTACAACCATTTAATATAATTTTATTTTATTTATTTAATTTATTTACATTTTCATTTTATAATTACATTCCAATTAAATTGTTTATAATTAATAAACAACTCATAATTTATTTATAAATTTATTTTTATAGTCCTTTATCAAATTTATTTACATTTAATAATTAACTTAACTTACCCTATAATACATATTCCATATAACTACAATTCTCATTAGGCATTTTTATTTATTTATCAAAAATGCCTTTCTTAACCAAATAATTTTATTTTAATATAATGATTAACCAAAGCATAGATTAGACAATTCCAACTAAATAATCCAAATACCAACAATACCTAACCAACATGCATGATTGAGAAACACAACCATGACAACAGAGATAGATTGTCATGTCCATATTAATGACACTGACTAAGTAGAAAATAGAATACTCATCCTCTTCAAGGATGATGGATGACTAGGGACCTTATGTTAACTTTGGATCAATAATTTCCATTGGTTAAGGCATGCTTAGACTTGTTAATTCAGGTGGAGTCGATGCCTGATACCTGCAACCTATAGCAAACAACATGGTCAAACATGTATATATATGTAATCATGCAGTCATATAAATAGTGAAAGGAAGTTATAGTGTAGCAGGGTACTCACGCATGAGTAATACAACACTATTCCTTTCACAGAAACACATCAAACATGAAACCACATCATGCATAACATATCGATCAAATATGAGCAATCACCAATAATAGCATCATAACCATGATCAGGTAACACATAAAGCTCTTAATTAAGTAAATCCACATCATCTAGTATGTGCATAAACTAGTTAAAACATAAACACCAGTAATTAAACATCATCAAATGTCATCTAACATCAACAGAATGTCATAATGTCTAGAATCACTATCAGTCTGACAGAAAGCAAAATGAGGGGCATTGCATCCTCCCCCCTAGAACCAGGCTTACTCCTGGAAGCCTGCAAATAAATATGTATATAATTCTCGCATATGGGATGCATCCTCCTAGGTAGTTGAAGCCTCATCATTAGGATCCCATTGGACCCTTACTCGCTCCACATCTCTGCCCCTGAGGGCGAGTCTCTTGTGCTACAAAATACCTATGGGCTTCAAAGCCAGCTACATGTCCTCTACCTATAATGCATTCTAGTGAAACACATGAGAAATATCTCGATAATATGGTTTGAGAACAGAAATATGAAATACATCATGGATGTGCAATAGACTAGGTGGCAAAGCAAGACAGTACGTAATAGGATTGATCCTCTCCAAAACTTCGAACGACCCAACAAAGCACAGTGTGAGCTTAGAGCCTTTTCCATAATGGATCAGACTCTTTCGTGGATGCACCCACAAGAACACCTGGTCTCTAATTGAGAACTGACGATCAACCCTATGGGCATCTGCATATTTCTTTTGTATGTCCTGAGATGCCACCAAATGCTCCATAATATGATCAACTTGCTGGTCCATCTCCCCGAGCATCTCCGATCCTAAGAGAACTCTATCCTCAACGTGATCCCAACTCAGTGGGGTTTGACAAGGACAACCATATAAAGCCTGAAAAGGAGACATAGCAATAGAACTATGATACCCATTATTGTACACAAACTCCACCAAGTACAAATAATCCTCCCAGTGGGTCTGCTGATCGATGACATACATCTTGAGCATATCATCAAGGACCTGATTAACCCTCTCAGTTTGCCCATCAGTCTCTAGATGGTAAGCTGAACTGAAGTTCAACTGAGTCCCCAATGCATGCTGTAAGGAAGTCTAGAGAGCTGAAGTGAACACTGGATTCCTATCAGAGATAATCTTGCGATGAATCCCATGCAATCTAACTATATCCTCTATGAAAATTCTGGCCACAGAAGAAGCATTATATGATGACTGAATAGGAGAAAAGTGTGCTACCTTAGTCAACCTATCCACTGTGACCATAATAGCATCATGACGATGAGAGGACATAGGTAAAACGACTATAAAATCCACTAAAATGATGTCCCATTTGCATTCTGGAACAAGATGCGGCTGAAGAAGACCTGCAGGATGCTGATGTTCTGCCTTAGCCCTCTAACATTCTATATAGCTCGAGACAAAATCAGCAATATCCCTCTTCATTCCCACCCAAAAATACAAAATGACAGAGGTCTACATGCATATTTTTGACACCTAGATGAGTAGAATAGGGTACCTGATGTGCCTCAGACATAATTGGGGTACGTAGAACCTCTGAAAGAGGAACATAGATGCGACTGAAGTGTAGTAAGAGACCATCCAATTCAAGGGAATAACCAGCAAATCTACCATCTAAGGGTTTTCTTACCTCAACCTCTGACTTCACTTCCTGATACCAGCTATCAGTAGAAAGTGCTGCATGAATCTGACCTCTCAAATCTACTCCAAGAGTGACAACTGAAAGCTCATGTCTACGCCGACTAAGAGCATCTACTGCAACATTCTCCTTACCCTAGATATACTTCACCTCAAAATCATACTCATAGAGGAATTCCATCCATCGCCTCTTCCTAGCATTCAAGTTTGGCTATGTGAATATGTACTGTAAACTACGGTTATCACTATGTATTTCAAACTATTACCCCAACAGAAAATGCCTCCATCTCATTAAGGCATGCACGATGGCGGGTAACTCCAAATCATGCGTAGGATAGTTCAACTTGTGCTCCTTGAGTTTGTGAGACTTGTAGTCTATCACATGACCATCCTGTATCAAAATTGCTCCTAGACCCTCCAAAGATGCATATGTACACATAACAAAATCTCTAGTAGGATCAGGAACTGCCAAAATGGGTGCACTAGTCAACCACTCCTTAAGAGTCTAAAAGGCTACTTGGCTTTGTTCTAACCAAATAAACTTCTTTCCTTTCCTTTGAAGGGAATTTATAGGGTGATCTATCTTGGAAATACCAACAGAGATAAAGCACATCCACTCGACCATGTGGAACCCTAAGCTCCACCCCTCGTGCTAGGAGATAACATAAGGTCCCACTACAACAACCATTCAGGTAGACAGTAGACTATAATGAATCAAGACTACACATGACTCCAACAACATAGGTCAATAACATAAGCAACTCAATCATCACTTCCAGAGGCAACTACATAATGAATGAGGAGAGCACAGCTAGGGAATGCTAGACTGCAGAAGGGAGAGTATCATTGCATGGTCCTAATATGGGTTACCTTGGTAGTCTCGCACTAGACACCGGCCCCCATTTATGGTTACCTTGGTAGTCTCTCTCTAGACACCTGCACCATAGGGTGACACATGCAGAATCAACATTCCTTTTGTGAGGACAAGGAAGTTGATTTGGCCAACTAAGCCTTCTCATTTCATCCTTACTCTGAACTGGCACTACAGGCATGAGTGAGGAATCCAACTATCTTGTTTAATATGGAATCTATCCTTTCCCACTAATTCATTTTAGGTTATCATTTGTTTACCAACTTTTAATGGGTTACCTCGGCTAGCAACTTTGGGCCTCGGCCCAACATTGAAAGCCACTACCCCAACATTGAATGCCACTACCGTACCTGCATCTAGAAAATCCTATCCATCAAGCATAGCAATAACAACAAATATACATGAACAATGCAAGGAATTAACCTTCTTGCATATCAACTAAATCACAAGGATAACTCACAAAACATTGCCCACAGCTTCCAAATGAAGCAATCCATGAACAACTTACTCCTCTTTATGATTACCGATGTCTCCCTATTTACAAAATCCAACACAATATTTATTACATGCTCAATACAATAATTAATTACATCATCTATGAAGGATTTCAGTCCACATCATGATACATTTTCAACATAACATATACATGAAAACAAAACATCAAGCCTATGCCTCTGGAAACTTAACCTTGACAACTTACATATAACCATAACAAAGTAGGAAGATACATACTTGAATCAAGAATGACAAACAATATTACATACACAAAAATATAATATTGTGTAAAAATAAAAGGTTATGTTTTAGTTGACAAATGGCATGTGACATCATTCATTAATAGACATTCATTGTTCATTAATATGGAAAATTGAATATTTTCTTGTCACAATTTAGCAAGCAACACCATTCTTTGTTAAGGTGCTTTCTATTTCCATATTTAGTTTAATAAATCCAATAATTTAATAATATGAATTTTATTAACTTGATCTAAATAAATCAAGTGACCAATAAAATTTTAATAATAATAATAATAATAATAATAATAATAATAATACCATGGATCATTGGATAGTAAATATTTTTCATCCAAAAACAAGTAAATGAGCATTGTAAATTTTATTATCTGCCAAATATAATTTATCTTTTTGAACATTATATATGGGGCGATTCAATTGAATGTAAAAAATGACCCATAGAGATATACTTTACATTCATTACCTACAATAATATAACATTAATATGTTTTTAACTTATCATGAAATAAAATGCATAATGGAATGTAATTCTCATTACATTTATGAGATGTGATGAGAGTTATAATTATGATAGACACCTGATAGGCATATTGAATAGACAAGGGACTGAGTTTATTTAGACACTGACAAGATCCAATTCCTACTCGAATTTGTAATAGATGCAATGCAGACCGGCACGTGAATTGCTTGATAGATCACCTTAAGGAGATGACGTCTTATCAAATGCAAGGTTTGCAGCATACGCCCAAAACATGAGTTTGTTTAAAAGGCTTTTCAAAACTTCAAGCAATAGTAGATGACAAATAGAAAATCTAGATACTGCAAAATGTGAACTATTTGATAAAATGCCTCTTAGAGATGTAAACTTTAGCCGTGCACACCATAGTATATTCAATCTTTTTAAGTTGTACATGTCTTTGTCCATCAAAGAAGTAAATTATAAGGAAGGCAGTTTGACAAGTTCTCAAATAAAATTGTTAAAACAACTTTTAATACTTCTATTATAAACATTTCTACTAGAACTATAAACATCAAGGCCTGATATGTGATGGTAGCTAGAAACAAATATCAGACAAAAAACTACGGTGAGAGCAACATAGAGAATGGCTTTGTTGAAAAGGTTTTAACAACTTTCAAGCAAAATGATTGGTAGGTTAAACAATGCACGGCCCTAGAGGTTAGTGGATGAGAGATGTACATACTTTAATCACATCTAAAACCCTTATTGCAATTCACCTACAACTGATCATTATGTGTGCTTGGCTGACCAACTTGTCCGGTATAGGACAATCTAAAGACACCCTAAACTTTTAATTAGAATCCTGCTAAACCTGCGGTGGTTGAGTGGATGTATTTTCTCAGTGCCTAAAGGTCACATACGGATATAGGCGTAGGAGTATTTCCATAGATGCTACCTTTTTATTTGGCTAGGAGTATTTACAGCGACACTTTTTTTTTATTTGGATCCTAAAATGTTGTGCATAACTTATGTTCTTCTCTCCAACATCTATGTAGAAGTGGGCAGGTGCATGAGGTTTTAACTATAAAGAGATTGATGAAAGATAGAGGAATTTAACAAATACAATAAGCATGAGTAAAGACAAAGTCCATAGCCTTTACTAATATCTATTTTAGTCTATAGATCTCATATAAATATAGACCTAGGAATATTTACATCAGCGCTACTTTTTACTTGGATCCTATCATGCTACAAGACTTATGTTCCCTCAAACATCTATGTAGAAGTGGTAGGTGTGGTGAGGTTAAAATAGTGAGGAGGTTGATGAAAGATAGAGGAATTAAGAGATCCCTGGATAACGTTGGATTAATGGCCATAAAATGGCACACATTTTTTATTATGAATATCAATAATTGCAGAGTCTGCACAAAATGGATTCGTTAAGAAAACTTTAAGAACTTTTAATCAAATGAAATGGTTGCAAGGTATGCACAAAATAGATTCATTGAGGAGCCATCAAAATTTTCAAGCAAAAGCAATTGTCAAGCACACAAACAAAAACTAAAATAAGATACAGAACAAGGGAACCTAGTTTCACTCGCTTGACAAGGTTGAAGCTTTGATGTTGCTCCCAGATCCCAACTTGTAGCTCTAGTCTCCTCCAAAGTTGATCCCCCATCAATGCTCCAAATTTTTCTTTTTAGAAAGAGAGATCTCTTTTTTCCCAAAACCTTCTCCACCTTTTTAGGAGGCTCGACAGATGATCCAATGCCCACTATATGACAACCATTTCCCCTTTTATTTTATTTTTACAATTTGTTATTTTATTAAATTTATAACATTACAACTATAATGTAATTTACAACCATTTAATATAATTTTATTTTATTTATTAAATTTATTTACATTTTCATTTTATAATTACATTCCAATTAAATTGTTTATAATTAATAAACAACTGATAATTTATTTATAAATTTATTCTAATAGTCTTTTATCAAATTTATTTACATTTAATAATTAACTTAACTTACCTTATAATACAATTTGCATATAACTACAATTCTCATTAGGCATTTTTATTTATTTATCAAAAATGCCTTTCTTAACCAAATAATTTTATTTTAATATAATGATTAACCAAAGCATAGATCAAATAATTCTAACTAAATAATCCAAATACCAACAATACCTGACCAACATGCATGATTGAGAAACACAATGTAGTGCCCCCTCATCATTGTCCTATGATAGTGGCAATTATGCATTGCTCTTTATCAATCAGAGACAGTTGTTAGTCATTCATTGCATTAGTATGTTATGGTGTATGCTCACTTTGACCTTGATGACTATGTTCAATAGATTTATTTAGACATGTGTTATGAGTCATGATTAATTCAGTTATGATATGTTGGACATGATTAGTAATAGATTAATATCTGCATGTTTTATTAGATTCGTTGACATCTGGTTTCAAATGCTATGGTTATAATCTTGTCCAAGAGCAGGGACGGTGTAACATTACTCGCTTCGAGTACCCTGTTACGCCGCAACTCTCTAACTCTCCATATATGTACTTGATTGTATATAACCAATTGTTTAAATGCAGGCTGCAGGTACCGAACCTCGACTCCACCTGATATAGCAGGTTCAAGCGGGTTCTTACTCCAATGGGTATCAGTGATGGGAGATAATGCGAGGTCTATTCCACTAGGTCGGTCCTTGTTTTCTATTATTGTCTTGAGTCATGGTCTTGATGGTCTTGCCTTTTTTATGTTGGGTATCTCGTGTCGTGATGTATAGTCGAGTCATGTTAATTATGAGCATGTATGTGGTTGGAAATACTTTTATGAATTATTATTTATAATAATACTTCTTTGATGTTTTTGGATAATATCTATGTTGGCTTAGAGCTTGGTTGGACACCTTGGTTTAATCCTGAAATAGACTAGAATTGTTTCTCTGGTTATCCAAGAGTATTTATGTCATATTTTGGGAGTTACGGGTAATTATTAGTTTATATTTTTGGTTTTTGGTTTCAGAATAATTTTGCTATGTGAAATAAATGCCGTGAGTTGTCAATTTGAAGTTGGGAGATTTGAATCTCTATTATTAGTAAATTGTTGAATTTCTCGGAGGAGTGGGATGCAGAATGCAAAGAAACGGATGCATGTCTGCATTTATTTTATGAGCTGAACCATTTTTATATGGGAAGATTCTTTTTAGAGGTGAGTTGGGAAAGAACACAAAGAGATTGGGGAGAAGAACAGAGAAATTGGTTGTAGGAATTGGAGAAATTTAAAGGTGGGACTGAATTTCAGGTATGTGATTTGTGTCTCACTATGAATTTATAATGGTTGTAACTTGTAAGTTATATTTGATTGCAGCATGTCCTGTGTATGGAACTAGCATGCCCTGTGTGAGAAACTAGCATGTTCTCTAACTTGGAATTTTAATTATCTTTGTATGCCCTGTGGGGTTGAAAGTTGCTCCAATCTCTGTAGGTTCCTTCAAGATATATTCTTCTAGTTTAGCCATGGTTATAATCCTACTATGTAATCTCAATCCTGAGAAGTAGATGACTCAAATTTTTAATTTGCTATAAATCTCTTGTCCCTGTCATTCTTGCATATTTATCTCTCAAACAGGAGTGGTTTGCCTAGTAAGAAAGTGTCTCCTAATTGCTCACCTTTGTGTCTCTCTGGCCCAACATATTGCTACTGCTCTTTTGAATGATAACTTGATTGAGTTGAATGTGTTTGAGGCTATTTAAATGTTCCATCATTTCTCAGAAGACCTTTACAGATATGTTCCTTGTCATCTTGCGTGGAATGCAATACCTTGTAGAGAAGTTTGGTGTCCCTTGCAATACCTATTTGACATAGTACAATTGATCACTCCAGATAATTGTATCAAAGTTCTTTTGTGGACTCTGAAATCGACTGCAGCCTAGTTGCAACATTATTGCAAATTTTGTTTTACCTCTGAAGGATGCCATATAATTCTTGGCTATGATTGAGATTTAGGTCTCCTTATTTCATCAATATTTTCTCAACGAGTATTTCTTTCATCTTAAAACCTTGGGATTTCTTCTGCCATTTAATGGCATTTAGTTCTGCACATGATCTTCACTAATTTAATCTGTAAGCAATCCATTCTTCCTAGTTATCCTTCTAAATCTACCTTGGACGTACCTCTGCTACACCTATCTCATTTTCATCATCATATATAAACATAATTTGTTTAGCCATGGTGGAAACTCCTTCTGTGCCAAGCCCAAACATTTTTCTTCATGATTAGTTTGATGGTAGAGGCATTCAATAAGTAATCCTCTTCTTCTCAGAGTTTTTATCATCGCTGTGGCTGGTTGATTGCACTTTCTATTGGGGTGTGGTCTTATTTGGAAATTTCCTTCTTAACTCCGTAGATTCTGAGTAAACCCTCCCCACGTTTTATGCCAATCGGCCAGTTAACTTATAGTTTTTGCTTGTGTTTAGAAGGTATGAAAGTGTAGTGTAGTCATGTAGATTGGACCATAGCAGTCGGGATCTAGTGTTGAGGATTTACTTGTTCGAAGTTGTAGTCGTAGAAGTTTAGAAGGTGGTCGGCTTCCATAGTATTGTCTCATGCCGAGAAATTTTCTAAACTTATCAGTTCTTATTATCAACCAAGCTCTTTTACACAACCATTCGATTTATTTTGAGACAACCGATGTTAACTTCCGTCAATTATATTCTGCCATACGTAAATCTATTCCTAGCATTCCGAATATCTAACTGAAGTGCTACAAAAACAACTGGCAACTTCTGGTAAACCTTAATCAAAGGGCAGTTTGACAAAACCCTCAAATTATCTTCAAATAGTTTTCAGAGAGGAGAAACAGAGGAAGAGCCGTGGAACCTCTGTTCTTTTTAGTGAAATTCTGTAACTCTTTCTGTATTATATAAGTTCAGTTGTTCTTCTTTCCAAGCTTGAAAGCTTTAGCAAGTTTATAAAGAGTATTTTGAGATGCTATTTAAGCATATAGAAAGTAAGAGGTCTGTATTGGTAATTTTAGAAAGTAAGAGGACTGAAGTAGTAATTTCATTAGAATATTTATGAACCTACCTTTATGTCAAGAATTACCCGTTCTAGCTGTTACAGAAAACATGCTAAGTCTATATTTAAAGTTTAGTAGGATATAATTGTATCAGTTAGAATTAAATTTATTATTCCTTTTAGTGTGATTTTGTTAGATGCAAGCAGTTTAAATAAGTATATTAGTGCTCTAAGGTGATTTGGTTATTTAGAAATTGTAGCCTTAGAATATATAATGGGAAGAAGTCACTTTTAGTAGAATAGATAGTATGGTAGCTGTTTCTAAAGAAAATCGTAATTAGAAGAAGATGTTTGTGCTTATAAGAAAGGTGTAGTATTTTTCCTTGTGTTCAAGTAATCGCTAGGGTCTTGAAATATACTGTCCTTGGGTTATAATTAATGGCGGTAATGTAAGACCTTGTTCATTATAAATTATATTATCCCTCTTTTTCTAAGTACTCTCTTAGGTATTAAAGTCTGGAGTTGTACAAAATAAATGATGTATGGAAGTTTTTGTGATTGAAAGAGTTTATATTCGTTGCTGAGTCTATTTGTAATAATGATGGGGTAGAAGAGCCCTTTTATTTTGGAATGAACTAGAAATAAATTGATTTCGAATGGTTAAGGATTAGTTAAACTCATTCTATCTTCTTATTATAACGTTGTTTAGTGGTGATTTCATTATATACTATCGTTTTTATAAAAAATAATATTTTTGAGTTTTAGTGCGAATTGATGTTATGGCTAATCAATTTTAGATAGAGTTATAGATTGCGTTCATTAGAAGTCAACATTAGATATAACATTATAATAGTACTTAGAGTAATAATAATAACTCATGATGTCAGTTTCACGAAATGAGTTATTATGTTGGTTCAAGCATTGCTTGATGAGAATATTGTAATTATATTGTTTTATCTTTATAGCTGTTATGCTAGAAATTGGGAATTACTAGAAAGGTGATATAGGAAGTTGTGTTGCCTTTTAGTTATGGTTATTTGGAGATTATAAATGGATCAGTATGTAAATGGTAGCATAAGAAATGTATACCTAGTATAACTTTGTTGAATTTGTATTTAGTCACTGATAGTTGGTAAGTTATACTTAAAGAAATTATAGCTATAGATGTTGGTAATTTTGAATGACGTTGTAGCATGACATTTAAACTTGTCAGGGTATTGGTAGATTGTGGTTCATAGTCAAATTCAATACTAACATATGCAAATTAAAGATATGTATCCGATTCTTATGGATGTGTTCCCTAGAGAGTTTAGATAGGAAGTTATAAATGTTGTTTTGCAATTGGTAGTTGTTAAAAGTTGAAATAGGAAAATGTATTTTCTTATGGTTGCAATTATTAAGAATTAAATATGTGTGGTTGTTGTTGATAAGAAGTTCATGTCTTGTGTTGGTAGGGATCGATACTTTTATATACTAGAATATTCCTTAGCAATGAGTATATTTCCTATCTCTTTTATTTTGAGGTTGTCGTCCTTATCATGTCTAAATGTTGCAGTTTATCCTCGCGTTCCTCAGGAAAGGAATGAATTTTATTGTGAAAGTGCTTTTAGTAGTTGTTGGAAGCTTTAGATAAGTATGTTATGTTATAAGTAAATGTTTTCTAGTGACTCATGTTTATAATTGAATCATAGAGGATTATAGTCATTCATTTCAAAATTTGTATTATCTAATAGAAGCTGGTGATTTATGATGATAAGAAGATAAGTTTGTGGATTAAGTTGTTCTTAGAAGTTGAGATAGTCTCTTAAGTTTCTTTCTTGTTTGAATAAGAAGTTCATCGATTTTCTAATGTTTGAATGCCTCCATTTTGTATCTTCACATTTGTGTTGGATCTTTGTGTCGATTTTGGGGGTGAGTTGTGTTTATGTTTGTTTTCTTGTAAAGACGATACATTGTCGGATATGAATTTTAGTCATGTGGTCAGATTGTATTTTCCAAGGCCTATGATGTTTATGGGTTACTTCAGTTGATATGGTATATTATGGCTCTTGTTCATGTAAGGGAAACCTTGCAATATAACGGAAGGGATGATGCAATTGATCTAAGCTCATTTCCTAGTTTGAGTCTTTTGTTGCAAACAAGTGTCAAGTGTTAACCCTTGGTTTCCATTTTGGTTGAGGAACTTCTTTGTGATATAGTGTCTGTGTACCTAACTCCAGAGGGGTAGTTCTTGGATTTGGTTCAAATTATGGCATTGGGTTATCTAGATTTTTGCATCTTGCAATGATTGGGGAATGGTCTCTTAATTACAGTACTTGGTTCTTAATGGTTTTGCTTTATTTTGAATAGATTATGGATTTCTTGTTATGGCCTAGTGAAAGGCATATGTCACGGTCCAGATCTGGTTTGTGACTTTTATACCTATATGTGTGGTATGTATGTTTGATCAGAGAATGCTAAGGGAGTGGCTTTCATGGTGGGGCCAGTGCCTAGTGAGAGGACACCTGGGTAACCCTATGGAAGTTGTAATCATGTGGAAAACTTAATAACTTAATCAAGAGGGTTGGGGTATTAAAAATACTTAATAAGATAAGTAAGAGACCTCACCCATGCCTCGAGTGCTCTTGCAGGCTAAGGATGGGATTAGAAGGCCTGGTTGGCAAAGCCGACCTCCTCGTCTCCATGAGAGGACTTGTCGGCTCCGCATGTGTCACCCTATGGGGTCGGTACCTAGAGAGAGGCTGCCAGGGTAACCATAGATGGGGGCTGGCTTCTGCGGATAGATAGCCTGGGTAACCCATGTTAGGACCATGCATTGACACTCTCCTTATGCAGTTCTATTGTTTCTTGGTGGTGCCTCTGGAGTGATGTCTTGTCTTGTGCAGTTTGTTGATTTGGTCAGTTGTGTCAAGTCAGTTGTCGTTCTTTGATGTTTGATGTTGTTTCTTGGCTTAGTGGAATCCTCATCATTATCTCCTAGCTTGGAGGGGTAGACCTCAGGGTTCCACATGGTTGGGTGGCAGAGCTATCCATTGGTCTCTTTTGGAGACGCGGTTCAGGTTCTGCGTAGAGGTGTTCCAGTTCCAGTTTTCCTTCCTCCTTCAAAATTGTTGTATGCTTCTTATTTATTCAATTGTAAACCGACACGATCAGTCTTGTAATCTTGTATTGTAAATTTGAATATTATCTATCTTGCTAATGTAAAAGTTGATCTTATCTATAGAAGAAGTATAATGTATTTCACTTGTGTGGTTTTAATTTTCTATTCTCTAATGCGGTTGTGTTTCCCTAGAGTTGTTAGAAGAGCAATTTCCTTTATGTTGTGTATTAAGGTATATTGGGTTTCTGTTTTGCACTATCTTGCTTCAAAAAAAATAAATTATTTCAGGAATCTTGCCTCTGTTAGCCTAACTCTCTAGGGTTACATGACGGGGCATTACATTTGGTATTAGAGCCAAGTTTAAACACTGGGTACCCTAGTTACAATTGAGCCCATTATGTGACCTAGTGCTTAAACTCTGTAGATTGACTGTATCCCAAGGTTGCAACACTGAGACCTCTAGATTGTTGTGTTGCCCTAGGTTAACGATTTTCATGAGTTGGTATGAAAGTTGATAAGTTTATAGCGTTGCTCTTTAAGAAATGAATGTTTTAAGCTACTTATGTGTCTGCTGCCCTCTTTTCTAGAAATGGATATTATATCTAACAATATGTTCCCCCTGAATGTTAATGCATCTAATCATCTGGTGGCATCATACAGTATGAGTTATTTGGTTATGTGATGTTGATATCTTTACATGGTCGCTGAAATCTATATCTAACCCCTAGATGGTCATGATCTCTTATAGAAAAATTGTTGTAATTATCATTGTATATTTCCGTGTAAGAACTGTATGCAGGAGATCAAATGGGAGCTTGTGTTGGGCCTATGAGATCAGGTATGTGATAATGTAAGTCAATCATAGTTTGAATCATTCCTATATGTGACATCATATATTCCTTTTATGTCTTCTTGCATAAGGAAACAATTGCATATTCCAGTAGTTTGGTTGAAAGAAATGGTATTGTATTAAAGATAGAAGTTGTTTAGATATGAGGATGTAGATAATGTAATTGCTTGAGCATTGATGTACATTCTCTAACACATTCTGGATCTTGTGTCCTTAAGTGTTGTGAAGCGGATACTCCCTTTTTGTGGCTAAAATTAGTCACATCATGATGTAAACTCATTGTAATTTGGATTGTTTTGAAAACTTTCACAGTTGTTTCATGTGTTGTGAGAGGGGTTAACAATGAGTTTTCTTTTCTTATGTCAGGAATGGTCACCAAGACTCTTTTTTTTATTCTTAATTTATTGAAATTTGCTGGCACTTTTGACTTAATGTTGGAATTGATTGTTTTCCATGTGGGGTTGTATTTATTTTTAAATTTTCTCTGGTGGTTATTCTGAATGTTTGATTCTGTTGGCCCCATTTTGTTATAAGTGTTGTTTCTATCATGTTCATTTTGAACCTCTGATAGTATGTTCAAGGGAGGACTCCACGGAGAATTACATTTTGCATGGTTGGTAATTACTAGAAATAAGTTATGAGATGAATCTTTCTATAGTTGTATGAGATTGCAATTATTTTGATTGTATGAGATTGCCGAAAAAGTGTAATTAGTTATGAGTAGATCACAAGATGTGCCATAAAGGTAAATAATTAATGTTTCTCTTGTCTTTTATTGAACATTTGCACTTGATTTATGAACAATTGTTTATTATGGATGAGTATGTTGGCAATGGAAATTGGCAATATTAATATTTTATGTTTCTACCCTGATATGTGACTTCCAGGAGTAAGTCAAGTTTTAGGGGGGGAGGATGTAGTGCCCCCTCGTCGTTGGCCTGTCATAGTGGTAATTCTGCATTGCTCTCTATCAATCAGAGACAGTTCTTAGTCATTCATTGCATTGATTCAATTTTGAGACATTGGATTAGTATGTTATTGTGTATGCTCACTTTGACCTTGATGACTATGTTCAATGGATTTATTTAGACATGTGTTATGAGTCATGATTACTTCAGTTATGATATGTTGGACATGATTAGTAATAGATTAATATCTGCATGTTTGATTAGATTTGTTGACATCTAGTTTCAAATGCTATAGTTATAATCTTGTCCAAGAGCAGGGACAGTGTAACATTACTTGCTTCGAGTACCCTGTTACACCGCAACTCTCTAACTCTCCATATATGTACTTGATTGTATATAACCAATTGTTTAAATGCAGGTGCAGGTATCGAACCTCGACTCCACCTGATATAGCAGGTTCGAGTGGGTTCTTACTCCAATGGGTATCAGTGATGGGAGATAATGTGAGGTCTATTCCACTAGGTCGGTCCTTGTTTTCTATTGTTGTCTCGAGTCATGGTCTTGATGGTCTTGCCTTTTTATGTTAGGTATCTCGTGTCGTGATGTATAGTTGAGTCATGTTAATTATGAGCATGTATGTGGTTGGAAATACTTTTATGAATTATTATTTATAATAATACTTCTTTGATGTTTTTGGATAATATCTATGTTGGCTTAGAGCTTGGTTGGACACCTTGGTTTAATCCCAAAATAGACTAGAATTGTTTATCTGGTTATCCAAGAGTATTTATGTCATATTTTGGGAGTTACAGGTAATTATTAGTTTATGTTTTTGGTTTTTGCTTTCAGAATAATTTTGCTATGTGAAATAAATGCCGTGAGTTGTCAATTTGAAGTTGGGAGATTTGAATCTCTATTATTAGTAAATTGTTGAATTTCTCAGAGGAGTGGGATGCAAAATGCAGAGAAACGGATGCATGTTTGCATTTATTTTATGAGCTGAACCATTTTTATATGGGAAGATTCCTTTCGGAGGGGAGTTGGGAAAGAACACAAAGAGATTGGGGAGAATAACAGAGAAATTGGTTGCAGGAGTTGGAGAAATTTGAAGGTGGGACTGAATTTTAGGTATCTGATTTGTGTCTCACTGTGAATTTACAATGGTTGTAGCTTGTAAGTTATATTTGATTGCAGCATGTCCTGTGTGTGGAACTAGCATGCCCTGTGTGAGAAACTGGTATGTTCTCTAACTTAGAATTTTAATTATCTTTGTATGCCCTGTGGGGTTGAAAGTTGCTCCAATCTTTGTAGGTTCCTTCAAGATATATTCTTCTGGTTTAGCCATGGTTATAATCCTACTATGTAATCTCAATCCTGAGAAGTAGATGACTCAAATTTTTAATCTGCTATAAATCTCTTATCGCTATCATTCTTGCATAATTATCTCTCAAACAGGAGTGGTTTGCCTAGTAAGAAAGTGTCTCCTAATTGCTCACCTTTGTGTCTCTTTGGCCTAACATATTGCTACTGCTCTTTTGAATGACAACTTGATTGAGTTGAATGTGTTTGAGGCTATTTAAATGTTCCATCATTTCTTAGAAGACCTTTACAGATATGTTCCTTGTCATCTTGCGTGGAATGCAATACCTTGTAGAGAAGTTTGGTGTCCCTTGCAATACCTCTTTGGCATAGTACAATTGATCACTCCAGATAATTGTATCAAAGTTCTTTTGTGGACTCTGAAATTGACTACAACCTAGTTGCAACATTATTGCAAATTTTGTTTTACCTCTGAAGGATGCCATATAATTCTTGGCTGTGATTGAGATTTAGGTCTCCTTATTTCATCGATATTTTCTCAACGAGTATTTCTTTCATCTTAAAACCTTGGGATTTCTTCTGCCATTTAATGGCATTTAGTTCTGCACATGATCTTCACTGATTTAATCTGTAAGCAATCCATTCTTCCTGGTTATCCTTCTAAATCTACCTTGGACGTACCTCTGCTACACCTATCTCATTTTCATCATCATATATAAACATAATTTGTTTAGCCATGGTGGAAACTCCTTCTGTGCCAAGCCCAAATGTTTTTCTTCATGATTAGTTTGAGGGTAGAGGCATTCAATAAGTAATCCTCTTCTTCTCAGAGTTTCTATCGTCGCTGTGGCTGGTTGATTGCACTTTCTATTGGGGTGTGGTCTTATTTGGAAATTTCCTTCTTAACTTTGTAGATTCTAAGTAAACCCTCCCCACGTTTTATGTCGATCGGCTAGTTAACTTATAGTTTTTGCTTGTGTTTAGAAGGTATGAAAGTGTAGTGTAGTTGCATAGATTGGACCATAGTAGTCGGGATCCAGTGTTGAGGACTTACTTGTTAGAAGTTGTAGTCGTAGAAGGTTAGAACGTGGTTGGCTTCCATAGTATTGTCTCACGCTGGGAAATTTTCTAAACTCGTCAGTTCTTATTATCGGCCAAGCACTTTTACACAACCATTCGATTTATTTTGAGATAGCTGACATTAACTTTCGTCAATTATATTCTGCCATACGTAAATCTATTCCTAGCATTCTGAATATCTAACTGAAGTGCTACAAAAACAATCGGCAACTTCCGGTAAACCTTAATCAAAGGGCAGTTCAACAAAACCCTCAAATTATCTTCAAACAGTTTCTAGAGAGGAGAAATAGAGGAAGAGCCATGGAACCTCTATTCTTTTTAGTGAAATTCTGTAACTATTTCTGTATCATATAAGTTCAGTTGTTCTTCTTTCCAAGCTTGAAAGCTTTAGCAAGTTTATAAAGAGTATTTTGAGATGCTATTTAAGCATATAGAAAGTAAGAGGTCTGTATTGGTAATTTTAGAAAGTAAGAGGACTAAAGTAGTAATTTCATTAGAATATTTATGAACCAACCTTTATGTCAAGAGTTACCTGTTCTAGCTATTACAAAAAACATGCTAAGTCTATATTTAAAGTTTAGTAGGATATAATTGTATCAGTTAGAATTAAATTTATTATTCCTTTTAGTGTGATTTTGTTAGATGCAAGCAGTTTAAATAAGTATATTAGTGCTCTAAGGTGATTTGGTTATTTAGAAATTGTAGCCTTAGAATATATAATGGGAAGAAGTCACTTTTAATAGAATAGATAGTATGGTAGCTGTTTCTAAAGAATATCGTAATTAGAAGAAGATGTTTGTGCTTATAAGAAAGGTGTAGTATTTTTCCTTGTGTTCAAGTAATCGCTAGGGTCTTGAAATATATTGTCCCTGGGTTATAATTAATGGCGGTAATGTAAGACCTTGTTCATTATAAATTAGATTATCTCTCTTTTTCTAAGTACTCTCTTAGGTATTAAAGTATGGAGTTGTACAAAATAAATGATATATGGAAGTTTTTGTGATTAAAAGAGTTTATATTCGTTGCTGAGTCTATTTGTAATAGTGATGGGGTAGAAGAGCCCTTTTATTTTGGAATGAACTAGAAATAAATTGATTTCGAATGGTTAAGGATTAGTTAAACTCATTCTATCTTCTTATTATAACGTTGTTTAGTGGTGATTTTGTTATATACTGTCCTTTTTATAAAAAATAATATTTTTGAGTTTTAGTGCGAATTGATGTTATGGCTAATCAATTTTAGATAGAGTTATAGATTGCTTTCATTAGAAGTCAACATTAGATATAACATTATAATAGTACTTAGAGTAATAATAATAACTCATGATGTCAGTTTCACGAAATGAGTTATTATGTTGGTTCAAGCATTGCTTGATGAGAATATTGTAATTATATTGTTTTATCTTTATAGCTGTTATGTTAGAAATTGGGAATTACTAGAAAGGTGATATAGGAAGTTGTATTGCCATTTAGTTATGGTTATTAGGAGATTGTAAATGGATCAGTATGTAAATGGTAGCATAAGAAATGTGTACCTAGTATATCTTTGTTGAATTTGTATTTAGTCACTGATAGTTAGTAAGTTATACTTAAAGAAATTATAGCTATAGATGTTGGTAATTTTGAATGACGTTGTAGCATGACATTTAAACTTGTCAGGGTATTGGTAGATTGTGGGTCATAGTCAAATTCAATACTAACGTATGCAAATTAAAGATATGTATCCGATTCTTATGGATGTGTTCCCTAGAGAGTTTACATAGGAAGTTATAAATGTTGTTTTGCAATTGGTAGTTGTTAAAAGTTGAAATAGGAAAATGTATTTTCTTATGGTTGCGATTATTAAGAATTAAATATGTGTGGTTGTTGTTGATAAGAAGTTCATGTCTTGTGTTGGTAGGGATCGATACTTTTATATGCTAGAATATTCCTTAGCAATGAGTATATTTCCTATCTCTTTGATTTTGAGGTTGTTGTCCTTATCATGTCTAAATGTTGCATTTTATCCTCGCATTCCTCAGGAAATGAATGAATTTTGTTGTGAAAGTGCTTTTAGTAGTTGTTGGAAGCTTTAGATAAGTATGTTATGTTATAAGTAAATGTTCTCTAGTGACTCATGTTTATAATTGAATCATAGAGGATTATAGTCGTTCATTTTGAAATTTGTATTATCTAATAGAAGTTGGTGATTTATGATGATAAGAAGTTAAGTTTGTGGATTAAGTTGTTATTAGAAGTTGAGATAGTCTCTTAAGTTGCTTTCTTGTTTGAATAAGGAGTTCGTCAATTTTTTGATGTTTGAATGCCTCCATGTTGTATCTTCACGTTTGTGTTGGATCTTTGTGTCGATTTTGGGGGTGAGTTGTGTTTATGTGTGTTTTCTTGTAAAGACGATACATTGTCGGATATGAATTTTAGTCATGTGGTCAGATTGTATTTTCCAAGGCCTATGATGTTTATGGGTTACTTCAGTTGATATGGTATGATATGGCTCTTGTTCATGTAAGGGAAACCTTGCAATATAACGGAAGGGATGATGCAATTGATCTAAGGTCATTGCCTAGTTTGAGTCTTTTGTTGCAAACAAGTGTCAAGTGTTAACCCTTGGTTCCATTTTGGTTGAGGAACTTCTTTGTGATATAGTGTCTGTGTACCTAACTCCAGAGGGGTAGTTCTTGGCTTTGGTTTGAATTATGGCATTGGGTTATCTGGATTTTTGCATCTTGCAATGATTAGGGAATGGCCTCTTAATTACAGTACTTGGTTCTTAATGGTTTTGCTTCATTTTGAAGAGATTATGGATTTCTTGTTATGGCCTAGTGAAAGGCATATGTCACGGCCCAGATCTGATTTGTGACTTTTATACCTATATGTGTGGTATGTATGTTTGACCGGAGAATGCTAAGGGAGTGGCTTTTATGGTGGGGCCGGTGCCTAGTGAGAGGATGCCTGGGTAACCCCATGGAAGTTGTAATCATGTGGAAAACTTAATAATTTAATCAAGAGGGTTGGGGTATTAAAAACACTTAATAAGATAAGTAAGAGACCTCACCCATGCCTTGAGTGCTCTCGCAGGCTAAGGATGGGATGAGAAGGCCTGGTTGGCAAAGCCAACCTCCTCTTCTCCATGAGAGGACCTGTCGGCTCTGCATGTGTCACCCTATGGGGCCCGTACCTAGAAAGAGGCTGCCATGGTAACCATAGATGGGGGCTAGCTTCTGGGGATAGATAGCTTGGGTAACCCATGTTAGGACCGTGTGATGACACTCTCCTTATGTAGTTCTATTGTTTCTTGGTGGTGCCTCTGGAGTGATGTCTTGTCTTGTGCAGTTTGTTGATTTGGTCGGTTGTGTCAAGTCAGTTGTCGTTCTTTGATGTTTGATGTTGTTTCTTGGCTTAATGGAATCCTCGTCATTATCTCCTAGCTCGGAGGGGTGGACCTCAGGGTTCCACATGGTTGGGTAGCAGAGCTATCCATTGTTCTCTTTTGGAGATGTAGTTCGAGTTCTGCGCAGAGGTGTTCTAGTTCCAGTTTGCCTTCCTCCTTCAAAATTGTTGTATGCTTCTTATTTATTCAATTGTAAACTGACACGATCGGTCTTGTAATCTTGTATTGTAAATTTGAATATTATCTATCTTGCTAATGTAAAAGTTGATCTTATATGTAGAAGAAGTATAATGTATTTCACTTGTGTGGTTTTAATTTTCTATTCTCTAATGCAGTTGTGTTTCCCTAGAGTTGTTAGAAGAGCAATTTCCTTTATGTTGTGTATTAAGGTATATTTGGTTTTTGTTTTACACTATCTTGCTTCAAAAAAAAAATTTATTTCAGGAATCTTGCCTCTGTTAGCCTAACTCTCTACGGTTACATGATGGGGCATTACACACAACCATGACAATGGAGATAGACTATCATGTCCATACTAACAACACTAACTGAGTACAAAATAGAATACTCATCCTCTTCAAGGATGATGGATGACTAGGGTCCCTATGTCAAATCTAGATCAACAATTTCCATTGGTTAAGGCATGCTTAGACCTGTTAATTTAGGTGGAGTCAATGCCTGATACCTACAACCTGTAGCAAACAACACGATCAAACATGTATATATATCTAATCATGCAGTCATATAAATAGTGAAAGGAAGTCGCAGTGTAGTAGGGTACTCACGCATGAGTAATACAACACTATTCCTTTCATAGAAACACATCAAACATGAACCCATATCATGCATAACATATCAATCAAATACAAGCAATCACCAATAATAGCATCATAACCATGATCAGGTAACACATAAAGATCTTAATTAAGATAATCCACAACATCTAGTATGTCCATAAACCAGTTAAAACATAAACACCAGTAATTAAACATCATCAAATGTCATCTAACATCAATAGAATGTCATAATGTCTAGAATCACTATCAGTCTGATAGAAATAAAAATGAGGGGTACTACATCCTCCCCCTAGACCCAGGCTTACTCTTGGAAGCCTGCAAATAAATATGGATATAATTCTCTCATATGAGATGCATCCTCCCAAGTAGTTGAAGCCTCATCATTAGGATCCCACTGGACCCTTACCTCCTCCACATCTCTGCCCCTGAGGGCGAGTCTCTTGTACTACAAAATAACTACGGGCTTCAAAGCCAGCTGCCCATCCTTTACCACTAAAGCATTCCAGTCAAGCACATGAGAAATATCTAGATAATATGGTTTGAGAACAGAAATATGAAATACATCGTGGATGTGCGATAGACTAGGCAGCAAAGCAAGATGGTATGCAACAAGACCGATCCTCTCCAAAACTTTGAACGACCCAACAAAGCATAGTGTGAGCTTAGAGCCTTTTCCATAATGGATCAGACTATTTTGCGGATGCACCCACAAGAACACCTGGTCTCCAATCGAGAACTAACGATCAACCATATGGGCATCTGCATATTTCTTTTGCATGTCTTGAGATGCCACCAAATGCTCACTAATATGATCAACCTACTGCTCCGTCTCCTGGACCATCTCTAGTCCTAAGAGAACTCTATCCTCAACATGATCCCAACTTAGTGGGGTCCAACAAGGACAATCATATAAATCTTGAAAAGGAGACATACCAATAGAACTATGATACCCATTATTGTACACAAACTCCACCAAGTATAAATAACCCTCCCAGCGGATTTGCTGATCCATGACATACCCCCTGAGCATATCCTTGATGACCTAATTAACCCTCTTAGTCTGGCCATCAGTCTGTTGATGGTAAGATGAACTAAAATTCAATTGAAGTGAACACTGGATCCCTATCAGAGATAATCTTGCGATGAATCCCATACAATCTGACTATATCCTCTTTGAAAATTCTAGCCACCAAAGAAGCATTATATGATGATTGAATAGGATAAAAGTGTGCTACCTTAGTCAACCTATCCATGGTGACCATAATGGCATCATGATGACAAGAGGACATAGGTAAACTAACTATAAAATCTACTAAAATGATGTCCCATTTCCATTCTAGAATAAGATGCAGTTGAAGAAGACCTATGGGATACTAATGTTCTGCCTTAGCCCTCTAACATTCTAGACACCTAAAAACAAAATCAGCAATATCCCTCTTCATGACCCAAAAATACAACTGACGGAGGTCTATGTGTATCTTTTTGACACCTAGATGAGCTGAATAGGGTGCCTGATGCACCTCTGACATAATTAGGGTACATAGAACCCTTGAAAGAGGAACATAGATGTGACCCAAGTGTCACAAGAGACCATCTGAGTCAAGGCAATAACCAGCAAATCTACCCTCCAAGGCTTTGCCTCACTCAACCTTTCACTTCACTTCCCGATATCAGCTATCGGTAGGAAGTGCTGCAAGAATCTGACCTCTCAAATCTACTCCAAGATTGATGGCTGAAATCTCATGTCTACGCCAACTAAGAGCATCTACAAAAACATTATCCTTACCCTAGATATACTTCACCTCAAAATCATACTCATAGAGGAATTCCATCCACTACCTCTACCTAGCATTCAAGTTTGGCTACGTGAATATGTACTGTAAACTGTGGTGATCACTATGTAGTTCAAACCGATGCCCCAATAGAAAATGCCTCCATCTCATTAAGGCATGCACAACTCTGGCTAAATCCAAATCATGCATAGGATAGTTCAACTTGTGATCCTTGAGTTTATGAGACTCGTATGCTATCACGCAACCATCCTACATCAAATGTACTTCTAGGCCCTCCAAAGATGTATCAGTACACACAACAAAATCTCCGGTAGGATCGGCAACTACCAAAATGGGTGCACTAGTCAACCTCTCCTTGAGAGTCTTAAAGGCTACTTGGCACTATTCTAACCAAATAAACTTCTTTCCTTTCCTCTAAAGGGAAGTTATAGGGTGAGCTATATTTGAAAAACCTTGCACAAATCGTTGATAGTAGCCTACTAAACCCATAAAACTGTGAATCTCTGAAACATTATTGGGTGTAGGCTAATCCATGATAGCTTGGATCTTCAAAGGATCCACTGCAATCCCCTTATGAAAAATAACATGCCCCAAATATCTCACCTCTATTTGAAAGAATTCACAGTTTGCCAAATTTGCATATAGCCAATTCTCTCTTAAACACTGCAAGACCTATCGTAAATGTTCCTCATGCTCCTCCATAGTCCTCGAATAGATTAATATATCATCCAAAAACACAAGGACAAATCTATCAAGGTAGGTGCGAAATACACCATTCATCAGGCTCATAAACACAAAAGGTCCATTTGTCAACCCAAATGGCAAAACAGTGAATTCATAGTGCCCATAGTGAGTGCAAAATATTGTCTTATGGATGTTTTCCTCAAAGATGTACAACTGATGATACCTTGACTTTAGGTCTATCTTTGAAAACACCTTAGCCCCCTAAATCTAATCAAAGAGATCATCAATCCACGGCAAGGGATATTTGTTCTTCACAGTCACCTTATTCAGCTACCAATAGTCAATACACAACTAAAGGGATCCATCCTTTTTCTTCACAAAAATGATAGGTTCTCCCCAAGGAGAGACACTAGGATGAATGAACCCCTTTGCTAACAACTCCTCTAGCTACAACCAAATCTCCTTAAGCTCCTAAGTGGTCATCCAATATGAAGCTTGTGAGATAGGTTCTGCTCTGGGAACAAGGTCTATCTTGAAGTCAATATCATGCTTGGGTGGCATTCCCAGAATCTCACAAGGAAAGACATCTGCATACTCCTTAAGGATAGGATGATCGCTGAGGGACACCTCTCGACTATCCCCTAACTCCAAATCGTTATAACCAGCACTATATCATAAGATCCTAGGGGTATAATACGAAGATCCACTGTGGTAAATAGAGAACCAATACTCAAACCACAACCATACATGAGGGATTCTACCACTATTCTAGCTCCAGAGGCCAATTCAACCTCTAGGCATCTTCCTAGACAAACACTGCCAAAGGACAACCTCAGGTTATTAGGTGAGGACGACAAAAGGGAAGAACATAATCTTTAGAGTATAAGCAACTAGGACAATGTAATAGGTTCATATAAAACTAGAGTACCTAGTGTTAGAACCAGGCTCTGACACCAGATGTAACACCTCGCCATAGAACTCTAGAGAACAACACAATTATACTATACAAACAAGACAATTTTTTTTTTAAATGAAAGAGATAACAAGTAATAATTAACATATCTATAGATATCAATAAACTAAGCATTAACCTCTAGGATTCTATGGCTACATTACTAACCAAACTATTAACAAGCTCTTACATACATCATGATTTAACTAACAACCTTAACTCATTCTGAATCTATTGCATGACATCAGGTAAATAATCATCAAGATCAAGTATACATAAACAAATTTCCTTATATGAGGGTACATCATTACATTGTTTACACTATCACCTTCATGAGTACATTGGAATACATACATTATGTCTTAACTAATACATAAGGCTAGTACATGAGCATAAATATGTATGTTCTCAAACTGGTACAAGATCTTGTATCTTATTCAAGAGATACATTCTTCTCGCACACGAACAACAGCAAGGGAAAAACCAATGGAGATAAAGCACATCTGCTCGACCATGTGGAACCTTGAGCTCCACCCCTCATGCTAGGAGATAAAAAAAGGTCCCATTACAACAACCATTTAGGTAGACAGTAGACTATAAGGAATAAAGACTACACATGACTCCAACAACACGGGTCAATAACACAAGCAACTCAATCATCACTTCCAGAGGCAACCACACAATGAATGGGGAGAACACAACTAGGGAATACTAGACTGCAAAAGGGAGAGTGTCATTGCATGGTCCTGACATAGGTTACCCTGGTAGTCTCACACTAGACACCAGCCCCCATCTATGGTTACCCTAGGAGTCTCTCTCTAGACACTAGCCCCATAGGGTGACACATGCGGAATCAACATTCCTTTTGTGAGGATAAGGAAGTTGATTTTGCCAACTAGGCCTTCTCATCTCATCCTTAGTATGAACTAGCAATACAGGCATGAGTGAGGAATACAATTATATTGTTTAATGTGTAATCTACCCTTTTCCCCTAATTCATTTTAGGTTATCACTTGTGTACCAACTTTTAATGGGTTACCCTGGCTAGCCACTTTGGGCCTCGGCCCAACATTGAAATCCACTACTATACCTACATCTAGAAAACCCTATCCATCAAGTATACAAATAACAACACATATAAATGAACAATGCAAGGAATTAACCTTCTTGCATATCAACTAAATCACAAGGATAACTCCCAAAACATTGCCCACATCTTCCAAATGAAGCAATCCATGAACAACTTACTCATCTTTATGATTACTGATGTCTCCCCATTTATAAAATCCAACACAGTATTTATTACATGCTCAATACAATAATGAATTACATCATCCATGAAGGATTTCATTCTACATCATGATACATTTTCAACATAGCATACACATGAAAATAAAACATCAAGCCTATGCCTCTGGAAACTTAACTTTGACAACTTACACATAACCATAACAAAGTAGGAAGATACAGACTTGAACCAAGAACGACAAATAATATTACATACACAAAAATATAATAATGTGTAAAAATAAAAGGTTATGTTTTAGTTGACAAATGACATGTGACATCATTCATTAATAGACATTCATCGTTCATTAGTATGGAAAATTGAATCTTTTCTTGTCACAATTTAGCAAGCAACACTAGTCTTTGTTCAGGTGCTTTCTATTTCCATATTTAGTTTAATAAATCCAATAATTTAATCATATGAATTTTATTAACTTGATCTAAATAAATCAAGTGACCAATATAATAATAACAACAACAACAACAACAACAACAACAACAACGATAATAATAAATACCATGGATCATTGGATAGTAAATATTTTTCATCCAAAAACAAGTAAATGACCATTGTAAATTTTATTATTTGCCAAATCTAATTTATCTTTTTGAACATTATATATGGTGCAATTCAATTGAAAGTGAAAAAAGGCCCACAGAGATATAATTTACATTCATTACCTACAATAATATAACATTAATATGTTTTTAACTCATCCTGAAATAAAATGCATAACGGAATGTAATTATCATTACATTTATGAGATGTGATGAGAGTTATAATTATGATAGACACCTGGCAGGCATATTGAATGGATAAGAGGCTGAGTTTATTTAGACACTGACAAGATCCAATTCCTACTTGGATTTGTTGAAAAGGCTTTACTAACAGATGCAATGCTGACCAACACATGAACTATTTGATAGATCACCTCAAAGAGATGACGTCCTATCGAATGTAAGGTTTACAACATATGCCAAAAACATGAGTTTGTTTACAAGGCTGTTCAAAACTTCAAGCAATAGCGAATGAGAAATATAAAATCCAGATACTGCAAAATGTGAACTATTTGATAAAACGCCTCTGAGAGATGTCAACTTTAGCCGTACATGCCATAGTATATTCAATCTTTTTAAGCTGTTTATGTCTTTGTCCATGAAACAAGCAAATTATAAGGAAGGTAGTTTGACAAGTTCTCAAATAAAATTGTTAAAACAACTTTTAATACTTCAATTATAAGCATCTCTACTAGAACTATAATCATCAAGGCCTGATATGTCATGGTAGCTAGAAACAAATATCAGATAAAAAACTATGGTGAGAGCAACACAGAGAATGGTTTTGTTGAAAAGGTTTTAACAATTTTCAAGCAAATTGATTGGTAGGTTAAACAACGTGTGGCCCTAGAGGTTAGTGGATGAGAGATGTACATACTTCAATCACATCTAAAACCATTATTGCAATTCACCTAGAGATGATCATTATGTGTGCTTGGCTGACCAACTTGTCCTGTATTGGGCAATCTAAAGACACCCTAAACTTTTTATCAGAAGCCTGCTAAACCTGCGGTGGTTGAGTAGATGTGTTTTCTCAGCACCTAAAGGTCACATACGAATATAGGCTTAGGAGTATTTCCATAGACATTGCCTTTTTATTTGGCTAGGAGTATTTACATCGACACTATTTTTTTAATTTGGATCCTAAAAATGTTGTGCATAACTTTTGTTCTTCTCTCAAACATCTATGCAAAAATGGGCAAGTGCACGAGGTTTTAACTATAAAGAGATTGAAGAAAGAGGAATTTAACAAATACAATAAGCATGAGTAAAGCCAAAGTCCATAGCCTTTACCAATATCTATTTTAGTCTATAGATCTCATACGAATATAGACCTAGGAGTATTTACATTAACGTTGCATTTTACTTGGATCCTATCATGCTACAAGACTTATGTTCCCTCAAACATCTATGCTAAAGCAACAGGTGTGGTGAGGTTAAAATAGTGAGGACATTGATAAAAGATAGAGGAATTAAGAGATCCTTAGATAACGTTGGATTAATGGCCATAAAATGGCACACATTTTTTATTATGAATATCAATAATTGTAGAGTCTACACAAAATGGATTCGTTAAGAAGACTTTAAGAACTTTTAATCAAATGTAATGGTTGTAGGGTATGCACAAAATAGATTCATTGAGGAGCCATCAAAATTTTCAAGAAAATGTAATTGTCAAGCACACAAACAAAAACAAAAATAAGATATAGAACAAGGGAACCTAGTTTCACTTGCTTGACAGGGTTGAAGGTTTGATGCTGCTCCCAGATCCCAACTTGCTGCTCCAACCTCCTCTAAAGTTGATCCCCCATCAATCCTCCAAATTTTTCTTTTTAGAAAGAGAGATCTCTTTTTTTCCAGAACCTTCTCCACCTTTTTAGAAGGCTCGACAAATGATCCAATGCCCACTCTATGACAACCATTTCCCCCCCTTTTTTTTTACAATTTGTTATTTTATTAAATTTATAACATTACAACTATAATGTAATTTACAACCATATAATATAATTTTATTTTATTTATTAAATTTATTTACATTCCAATTAAATTGTTTATAATTAATAAATAACTCATAATTTATTTATAAATTTATTTTTATAGTCCTTTATCAAATTTATTTACATTTAATAATCACCTTAACTTACCCTATAATACATTTTCCATATAACAATTCTCATTAGGCATTTTTATTTATTTATCAAAAATGCCTTTCTTAACCAAATAATTTTATTTTAATATAATGATTAACTAAAGCATTGATTAGATAGTTCTAACTAAATAATCCAAATACCAACAATACCTAACCAACATTCATGAGTGAGAAACACAACCATGACAATGGAGACAGATTGTCAAGCCCATACTAATGACACTACTGAGTAAAAAAGAGAATACTCATCCTCTTCAAGGATGATGGATGACTAGGGACCTTATGTTAACTCTAGATCAACAATTTCCATTGGTTAAGGCATGCTTAGACCTGTTAATTCATGTGGAGTTGATTCCTGATACCTGCAACCTGTAGCAAACAACATGGTCGAACATGTATATATATGTAATCATGCAGTCATACACACAGTGAAAGGAAGTTGTAATGTAGTAGGGTACTCATGCATGAGTAATACAACACTGTTCCTTTCACATAAACACATCAAACATGAAACCACATCATGCATAACATATCGATCAAATATGAGCAGTCACCAATAATAGCATCATAACCATGATTAGATAACACATAAAGCTCTTAATTAAGTTAATCAACATCATCTAGTTTGTCCATAATCCAGTTAAAACATAAACACTAGTAATTAAACATCATCAAATGTCATCTAACATCAACAGAATGTCGTAATGTCTAGAATCGCTATTAGTCTAACAGAAAGCAAAATGAGGGGCACTACATCCTCCCCCTAGAACTAGACTTACTCCTAGAAGCTTGCAAACAAATATGGATATAATTCTTGCATACAGGATGCATCCTCCCAATTAGTTGAAGCCTCATCATTAGAATCCCACTGGACCCTTACATGCTCCATGTCTCTGCCCCTAAGGGCGAGTCTCTTGTGCTGTAAAATACCTACGAGCTCCAAAGCTAGCTGCCCATCCTCTACCTATAAATCATTCTAGTCAAGCACATGAGAAATATCTGGATAATATTGTCTAAGAATAGAAACATGAAATACATTATGGATGTGCGATAGACTGGGTGGCAAAGCAAGAGGGTATGCAACATGAATGATCCTCTCCAAAACTTTGAATGACCCAACAAAGCATGGTGCAAGCTTACAGCCTTTTCCATAATGGATCGAACTCTTTCACGTACGCACCCGCAAGAAGACATGGTCTCCAACCGAGAACTGATGATCAACCTTGTGGGCATCTATATATTTCTTCTGCATGTCCTAAGCTACCACCAAATGCTCTGTAAAATGATCATCTTGCTACTCCGTCTCCTAGAAAATCTCTAGTCCTAGGAGAACTCTTTCCTCAAGACGATCCCAACTTAGTGGGGTCTAACAAGGATGACCATATAAAGCCTGAAAAGGAGACATACAAATAGAATTGTGATACCCATTATTGTATGCAAACTCCACCAAGTATAAATAATCCTCCCAGTGGGTCTGCTGATCCATGACATACATCTTGAGCATATCCTCGAGGACTTGATTAACCCTCTCGGTCTGCCCATCAGTCTTCAGATGGTAAGCTGAATTAAAGTTCAACTGAGTCCCCAATGCATGTTGTAAGGACGTCCAAAGAGTTGAAGTGACCACTGGAAACCTATCAAAGATAATCTTGTGAGATATCCCATGCAATCTAACTATATCCTCCATGAAAATTCTAGCCACAGAAGAAGCATTATATTTTGATTGAACATGAGAAAAGTGTGCTACCTTAGTCAACCTATCCACAATGACCATAATGATGTCATGATGATGAGAGGACATAGGAAAACCAACTATAAAATCTAATGAAATGATGTCCCATTTCCATTATGGAAGAAGATACGGCTGAAGACCAATGGGATGGTGATGTTCTACCTTAACCCTCTGACATTCTAGACACCTCAAGACAAAATCAGCAATATCCCTCTTCATTCTGACCCAAAAATACAACTGACGGAGGTCTATGCACATCTTTTTGACACCCGAATGAGCTGGATAGAGTGCCTGATGACCCTCTAAAAGAGGAACATAGTTGCGACCCAAGTGCTACAAGAGACCATCTGAGTCAAGAGAATAATCAGCAATCTACCCTCCAAGGGTTTGCCTGACTCAACCTCTTACTTCACTTCCTGAGGCTTTAACTTGGGGTTCAAAAATGTATCTTCAGCACAAACATGGCAAGCTATTCATTCTTTGAACTCTGTATTTCTTTTGTTCCTTCCCTATTGTCATATTACTCAGCCTCGAGCTTCAGAACATCACAATAGAGAGAACTCCTTTTGTTTTCTTTCCTTTTAGATCGGTCATGACTATATCATTTTGTATATTTCATTTCTGAAATGAAAAAGAAGCAAACCCTACACTGGCCTTATGCCAAGCCTTGGATTGATATATCTGATTTTTATCATTTCATGTATGTAGTCAATTCATTTTGTTCTTCTGAGGCTGCAATGGTGAACTATTACTAAAATTCTTCAGTGTGTAATGCTTTCATCTCTATTTTGTACCTTTTGTATCTTGCAATTTTTCTTTACACCTTAATGGGTTTAACCTTGACTGGGCCACATCTACTTCATTCACCAGTTTCGAGCATTCCTTTTTGCTCGGGCTCCTACATTTCTACATTTGTGACTTCTTATTTGAAACCGTAAAGTGGGTTTACTTATTGTGAGAAAAATAACTTCCTTTGGCTGTGACTAGATGTCAAATAAAATGGTTTTTTTAAAATCATTTTTCTGCTATATTTGAAACTTGTGCATGTAAAATATGACAAGGGTTTGTAAGACACACTCCCAGGCAACAAACCTCAAGAATATGAACTGGGTTTTCTCTAGTTCCTATATATGAAAGATAATATCATTAGCCTATGTTGTGACTGAAAACTATCTTATGTTTTATCTCTGTAGAAGCACTTGGCTCTATAATATAGACATACATAAAACCCTGATTTCCATTTATATCTGTGGTTTCAATATGCAAATTTATATGGGTTTTGTCCTTTGTGAAGGAAAATGTATTCTTGGTTGCTACCTTGTTGGCACAAAATGATTTTCTCCATTTATTTTCTATATGAAATCACATTTTTCTTTCATCTCTAAAACTGTAGAAAAACAAACATCTATTTGGTATTATGCAAGGCCACGACTCTAGATATTTAAATTCCCATCTCTGTAATAGCATGAAGGTTATTACAAGAATGCATGACAACAATACCTACATTTTACCTTTTACTGTAGCCACATGACATCTCTGCTATTTCATTTCACTTATCTTTCAGATTGCAAAAATAACTATGAGATATGGTATCATTAAGGAAGACTGCAATCTCCTTTTGTTGTTCCTACTATACTCTTTTATGACAAAACTCATGTTGTTCCTTTTGGTACTTCCTATAGATGAATATGACTTTGAAAATCCATTCCTTTTACCATGACAAGGAGTATCTTGATGTTTTAACTCTGTGTATGCTCCATTTGATGACAACTGCATACATTTTGATCATTATGACACTTTAACTTACTTGTTCTGTATACACTCGGTGATCACACTTAATCTATGATATGGCATTAATTTGATTGTTCTACTATTGATCATCAAGGTTGTATGGCTATCTATTTCATAACTTTGACTTGACATAAATCTCTGCATACAATTGGTATGATCTTTTTGGTTGCTATCATTATACTTGATCAATAACTTGATTATTTCAAAACAACAAAAAAGAAAAAATACCAGTTTCAGTGTTGTTAAACTGCATGTCTATCTATCATGACTGTAACTTGTCTATGGGCTATTCCATTGCATTTGAATGATGGACTGAAGCTTTGATTGATTAGCATGCATATGATCAACTTATGATGACACAGTCACTTTCTTCTGCCTCTTGTATGCGAGCATTGTGAAAAGATGATTTGATAAATATGTTTACAATGCATCTTTTATATTGGCATTGGATGTCATACCTTGACCAATGCAAGACTGCTATCCTATTAGTGCTCTCAATTGTATTCTTCTTCTTATGTAATGATTGTTGAGCTACCTAGAATGAGCTCACTGCTCTTTGATAGCTTTCATTTCATCTCATTTGAACTACTAGTTATAGATGAGCAATGAGCTTATAGCTTATGCACTTAGTGAAAGTAATGCTCCTTAGCTAAAAAATTTCATGATTTAAGAAACAAGAATATGTACTCACATTCCATCCCCTCTTAAGAATCATGGGCAACATGATGGGCTCAACCCTTGTGGGAGCCCACTTTGCACCACATGCTAAAATGTCTTCAAAACAGCAACATAACTTCTTTTATACCTCGACAAGAAACAAAATGTTAGTTTAAAACAATGAAGCTCAATGATTGTTTCATTTTCAGTCTCTCTTGCATATGGATGATTTGATCTTTTGACTCAGTGTATCATAGATAATGAATTATGTCTCTATTGATAGGCACATAGGAAACTGTATTCGGAGCTCTAACAAAACTTTTTTCAATCCTACAGGTTCTCTTAGAGATCGGGAGCGAGGAGGAGCCAGCTGCAAATGAAGATCAAACCAAGACACCCTAAATAGGCAATGATGGATATGCTTTTCCCTTCTAATCTTCAGATGCAATGTATTTCTTATGTTTGTACTAGTTCAACTATTCCCATGGCTTGTGTGGGACATTTGATCTATTTTGCTTTCATTAAATGCAATGTTTATTCAATTTGTGTATATCTCATTTGTAAATTGAATGAATTTTGTATTGTGAAATGAAATAACTTGTACCACTAATGAATACTTTGCAATGCATTAAATGATTAACTAAAATTCTTTCTCTTTTGTGATACAAAAGCATGATAAAACTACACCTTTCAAGCACCTCAAACTTTGCAAAACATTGTACCATAAAATGTTAAAAATATTTCATCTAAAAATAAAACTTGATGAACACTAGCTCTGCCAATTCGAGATGCGGGTGAAAAATTGGTAACAGTTAGTATATGCTAGATTTTGTGTCAATGTTGATATTCTCAAAATAGTCCCAACTCCATCATCTTGGAATCTAAATTTGGGAGATGGACTCAAAGTATTCTCTATGAGAACTCTCGGGTATTCTGCCATAACTACATAAAGCCAGGCCATGTCATAACATAGTGTCAAGATCCCAAAAAACCTACATCCAAACTAAACAAATTTGTGCAGAAAATGAAAGAGAGTCTGGATGAATACTCCTTTAAGGAGGAAATTCATAACCTTATTAGTTCCCTCTACCCCACTAGTGAAGAACTCAGAGGATGAGTTGATGTAGGGCCCTACACAAAATGTGGAAGTTCAAACTGAAGAAAGGAGAGATGCTAAGGATGAACAACACTTGGACAATGAAGTTGAGGAGCTGCTATTGGAGGCCTAGAATGTTGAGAGTGGTAATCAGTTTGATAGCCCCTAGAAGAAGTCTAGAGGTTGTATGTTAGGTAGAAGCACACTAGAGGGAAATTTCTCCCTATCCTGAAGGGTAGGTTCCAACAACCTTATAGAGGACTCTGAGGGATGGTCAATAGAAAAATGAGAAAGGTCTAAATAGAAATATCTACACAACTGCTTGTGCCAGTACTCAGACAACACATGTTCAGGGAGGGGCAAGCATGCCATAGGGACCCCCTAGACTATCGACCACCAACCTGCATAGAATCAAATTCAAAATTTGGATGGATTCACGTGATTGGTTCAACTACCTATGCCAATACTGGACAATACCTTCTTAGGGAGGGGCAAGTGATCAACATGGACCTTGCATGGTCTGTTGACCACCATTCTCACTCAGAATCAAATTCAAATTTTAGGCGGGGAAGTTGCAGAGTAGGAATTTTTTTTTTATAGGGTTAAAAAATCAATTGGGTTTTCTAAAAGTATGATTCCCCTTTCTTATGGCTCTAGGGATGGGCCCAAGATTGAAGAAGTTCAAGAATCCCCATTGATTAAAACCCCTGTTCCCAAGTCTGGCTCTAAATCCAAAGGTAAACCCACCCCTTAAAAGACTAACAAGAGCAATAAATCTCTGGGCCATGATGCCAATAAGAGGGAGACTTCCTTAGGGACAAGAGGGTTTGAAATGATAGAGGAAGGTGGAAGTTCTCTACGAATTGGCTACATCAAAATTTGTTGACTTGGAGGTTGTTACTAAACATGGGGAAGATGGTGGTACACTAAGTACTGCTAGTAATCGTATGTAGAGTGTTAAAAGGTCATGTCATATAGCTGACAATCCTTTGTCAATCCTCAGGGTGTTGAGTTGTCAACCAAGTCAAAGTTTGTTGAGGACACCCTAGGTGAAGATGACGGTGAGACCCATATAGAGTCTATTCATGAGGAGGAGGGGATTAGTCACTTCCTCAAGATGAACACCCCTTATTCAGAGGATGAAGAGGAGGCTCAGGAATAGGAAGGAGACAAAGGGAAGTGCACCCTATGTATCAAAATGGTGGAAGAAGTTATTGAACTCATATTTGAAATTGAGAAGTTGTAGAAGAATTGGAGGGTGATATTAGAGTTTGTTTCTAAACCCTTGCACCGTGTCCCCAATGTGTTTTCTACTATGAAGGATTTTGATGACAAGATCAAGGGTATCAAGATTGATAGCATGGGTGATTATGAGCGTATGCTCAAATTCCTCGCTAAGTATGGGATTGATGGGCATCCCTAGTTAGTTGTCCTATGTTTTTTGTTGTTTTTGTAAAGTTAGTTAGTTTGGATTGTTGGTTTTTTTGTGTTGTTGTGGTTTGATTATTGATGTGCTATTAATGTGTTGTTTCTAGCCTATGTGAGGCTTATATTTTTCCCTTTAGGCTATTTTTACATGGATCTAGACCCTCATTTCCAACCAACTTTATAAAAAATAATACAAGAGTACTGTTAAAATGTTCAATAATTATATGTTTCATAGATCTCATTTTCATTTTGTAGTGTAAATAATTTTTGATAATATTTCATTTTACTACTAGCATATCTATATTTAAATAATATATCTAAACTACATCAAAAGATATCGTTCTTGAGGTTCCTATTCCACCTATGTGTGGCAAATTGATTAAAAAAATAGGTGCCTCAAAGAGCATATCTCTCGGCATACTTTAGATATATATTTATAAATATAGACATGCTAGTAGCATCCGGAGTGACAAGCTTAATTCTAACTCTATTATATATAATATTATAGTATAGGTTAGATATATTATTATAATATATTATATATAATATAACCCCAACCCTAACCTGACTTTAATCATGACAGTAAGTCCAACCCTAATTCTACCCTTAGATCTACTTAAACCTAATTCTATTCCTAATTTAAACCCTTATCCCACCTTAATTCTAACTGTAGTTGTATATATAGATATAAATGTAAATGACTTTTGGTGTTTTATTGTAACTATAACCCTAACAGTAATGTTCAGGCCAATACTAACCCTAATTGTAACCCCAATCCTAACCCTAATTCTAATGATAGTTTTAACCCTAATTCTAATCTAAACCTTATCCCTAACCCTAATTCTAACTATAATTTTAACCCTAACCTTGAATCCAATATAATTCTAATATTTATTTTATCCCTAACCCTAATTCTTACCCCAATACTAATTCAAACCCAAATTATAACTATAACCCTAACCTTAATCTTGATAGAAATGCTAACCCTAACTCTAATTCTAACCCTAACCTTAATCCTGATAGCAATGCTAACCCTAACTCTAATTATAACCCTAACCCTAATTGTAACCCTAACCCTAATTCTACCCTTATATTTGTCCCTATATAATATAATAGGTATGCTAAAATTATATATAATATAACCCTAACCCTAATCCTAACATTAATCCTAACACTAATTCTAGCCCTAAGCCTAATTCTTTCCCCAACCCTAATAGTAAACATATTTGTAACCCTAATTCTAACTTGAAACTGAACCCTAACCCTAACCCTAATTGTAGGCCTAAATTCTAATTTGAACCCAAATTGTAACTATAACCCTAACCCTAACCCTAACATTAATCTTGACAATAATTCTAACCCTAATTTTAACCCTAGATCTACTTAACCCTAATTTTGTTCCTAATTCCAACCTGATCCCAACCCTAATTCTAACCATAGTTCTATATATAGATATAAATGTCAATGACATTTATTTTATTGTAACTATAACCCTAACCCTAATGTTCAGCCTAATTCTAACCCCAACCCTAACCCTAGCCCTAATTCTATCACTAAGTCTAACACTAATCCTAACCTAAATTGTAACCATAACCATAAATCCAATTATAATTCTAATCTTGATTTTATCTCTACCCTAATTCTCACCCCATTACTACTTATATTACTAATTCAAACCCATATTATAACTATAACCCTAACCCTTACCTTAATTCTAATAGTAATGCTAAACCTAACTCTAATTCTAACCCTAACCCTAATTCTAACTGTAATTCTAACCCTAATGGTAACCCCAATTCTATCCCTAACCCTAATTCTAACCTAACCCTAATTCCAACCCTAACCCTCATTCTATCACTATGTTTAATTATATCCTTAACTCTAACCCATGTCATAAAACTCATTCCACACCTCAATATTAGTGTTTCATTGTCCCACATTAATATTTAAAAGTCAAATTGCATCACATGGAATTGACCCCTAAATTTTAAAATTTAAAATGTATAGTTTTCTTCTCTTGCCCATTTCTTTCCCACCATGAGCTAACTTGGTACACATTTTGTATGATATATCACTTTTAGGGCCTTACATATGTGATTTCTGATGGCATTATCATTTTTTAGATTTTTTGAGGGAATGTATTCTTACTTATCATTATTCCATTATTATATCTTTTCTTTTAGAGTTTTGTGCTATGTTGAGATCTATTATTTACCCACCCTAGCCACCCTTTCCAATCCCATTAGGTTCCCATTTTCATATCCAATATACCATAATTCTAGCCCTAAGCCTAATTCTAACACTAGATATAGTGTTAGTTTTAGTGTTAGTGTTAGGGTTAGGGTTAGGGTTGGGTCATTTCAAATGATTTCATTGGTACAATATTAATTCCTAAATTTATATTAATAGATACAACCATTTGGTATGGAGTAATTATTTAAAGACATCACTTGACATCATAAGAAAAACATGTACATTGCCACTCTAGTACTTGTACACACAATAATAGTATTTGTCAACATAACATTCTTATCTATTTCTTTAAAAATATTCTTACCTTTCAAAATTACACAAATCATTCATATCATGGTTGTTTGATTTGAGTTCCACAAATCACTCATGCTTTGTTTGGATCCCTTTGCCTTGTTTTAGGATCTTAGTTTTTTAGGCCCAAAATTACACTCTTTTGGTTTAGACTTTTCTTATTTAAAAGCCAATAAAATTCATATATTAAAAATTTTAGTAACTATTCTAATAAGCTTGTAGTCTAAATATTTCCATAATCTAGGTCCATTTCTTTCCAATTTGTAATCTATTTTATATTGTGTTGTGTGAATTTTTCACAATACAATTGGATTGTATACCAAAACCCAATTTCTTAATAGTTATATTTTCAATGCAACCTTGGAAATGTTAGTTGTTGTTGAAACAATTTGGTATGTAGCTTGTTAAGCTCTTTTTATTGGTCTTTATTCTTCATATTTGTTCACCTTTATAATATTTTATGCAACCATGGAAGATAGAATGTCAATAATTTACATAATTATAATATTGGTGAATTGTATGATTCTAAGCTCTTTTTACGTAGTATGATCTTTGATAAAATAATTCAATTGAATGTTTTCTATGTATATAGAGTTGATAGAAATAGAACAATTAATGTAGTAGTTATAAAATTTTACTTTTTGGAGGATTATGTATTTAATATCTTCCACAGATGGAATTCCCAATGTAACCCTAATGACTAATATAGGTTATATATTACTAATAAAATTAATAATACTATATATACATCACTTATATTTAGTTTTTTTTTCCAAATTTGGTTGTAGTAGTTATTATAAAGGCCCATTAATAACGTAATTCATTAGTTTTATATATTTAGTTTTTACTTTATCACCAAAAACTCCAAGATAAATAATGAATACTATTTTTAACTTTAAATCTAACACTTAGCAAATTTATTAAAGAAAATGAAATAGACATTTTATGGGTTTGCATAAAATATTTTTAAAAAGAAAAATTAAATTCATATCATCAAGGATTTTACAGGTGTTCAATAGACCCCAAGTCATGTGCAATGTCTTTTTGGGAATATATATTATGATGTTTGTAAATTGTAAAAATAAATAAAATAACATAGGTAATTCTAAGTTCCATATTATGAAAAATTACTTAAATTGTTTTTTTAATATTCCAGGAATATCAAATGATATATGCATACACCATTAACACCAAGCTAAATCATATAAATTAATAGCAGACCCAAAAAAAATTGACAGATGATTATTGATATTTTTATCAATAGTTATTTTGATTTTATTTTTTTTGCTTCTTAATTTTTAGTTTGTGCTTCTTCCTTCTATAATTGATGTTTTTATTTTCATCTTCTTTGGCTTCTTATTAGCTAATTGTTGTTGGTTTTGGAGAGTTGTCAAACATTTATGTTATACATATATATGTTTTAATTACTAATTTGCATTTGTGGGCTATATTTTTGTAATGATTATGATTACTATTTTACCATGTCCGCTATATAAATATTTTTAAAATTTGTTTTTGTTAACACACTCACGCCATTACACTCCACTCATTACACCTCTCGACGTAATAATACTAGCATATGTAATTCTCCCGCCAACAAACCCTAGAGGACAACACTTAACTAGGTCAAATTAATGGATTTTTTAAAATCAAATAACAATAGAATGCATAACATAACATAACAATCTAAACCTAGGTCCTCTAAGGTTCCTCGACTACATGTAACGCCCCTGCCAAGGAACCCCAAAGGACAACACTAAACTAGGTCTAATTAATCGAATATATTTTTTTAAAAATAAATAACAATAGAATGGCTTACCATATGCTGACTAACAGGGGTCAGCCAAATCAGCTCTGGAAGAAAGTCTGGAATAGCAAGTTAGTAGCCAAAGTCAACTTTTTCTGGTGGGCAGTGGCACACAACAAAGTTCTCTCCATTGATAACCTTAATAAAAGGGGATTCTAATTGGTTAACAGATGTGTGCTATGCTGTAAAGAATGAGAGTCCATACAACACTTGCTCCTTAACTGTGAGTTCTCTAAACAAATTTGGGAGAAAACTTTGCATAAGCTCAATCTGGAGTGGGTGTTATAGGAAAACTTGGAGGATTTTGCCCAAAGTTGGACCTCCCCTTTCACTCACCCCAGGATAAGAGAACTCTGGAGATAGATTCCCCCGCACCTTGGATGGAGTGTGTGGAAAGGAAGAAATAATTGCAAGTTAGCTTACCATATGCTGACTAACAGGGGTCAACCGAATCAGCTCTGGAAGAAAGTCTATAACAACAAGTTATTACCCAAAGTCAACTTTTTCTGGTGGACAGTGGCACACAACAAAGTTCTCTCCATTGATAACCTTAATAAAAGGGGATTCCAATTGGTTAATAGATGTGTACTATGCTATAAAGAACAAGAGTCCATACAACACTTGCTCCTTCACTGTGAGTTCTCTAAACAAATTTCACAGAAAACTCTACAGAAGCTCAATCTGGAGTGGGTCTTACAGGAAAACTTGGAGGATTTTGCCCAAAGTTGGACCTCCCCTTTCACTCACCCTAGGATAAGAGAACTCTGGAGATAGATTCCCCCACACCTTAGATGGAGTGTGGAAAGAAAGAAATAATTGCATTTTCAGGGAAATTGCTTGTAATACTGATGATGTTTTTTTATCCTTTTGCAAAGCGATTGCGGAAAACACCTCTACCTATTCCCTGCAAGTTGCTGAGTATCCCCCTTCTCTGATTGAAATTCAAATTGCCAAGAACTGGTGCCTAAAGGAGGATATAAACAAGGTGGACACCTCTAAAAAGATGGCCAGACTTAATACTCGTTGGAAACTGCCCCTCGGAGGCTGGATCAAACTTAACTTTGATGGGGCAGAAAAAAAGAATTCTGGTCTTGCTAGTGGAGGAGGGATCTTCAGAGACTGTCTTGGTGCCCCCATTGTTGCTTATGCTAGGGGCATTGATCAACAATCAAATAATATGGTGGAAGGCTTGGTGCTCCTAAAAGATCAAAAGATAGCCCATGCCTTGGGTATTGACAACCTGAAGGTGGAAGGAGATTCTAAGTTAGTTATTGATGCGGCCATGGGAAGGTCTAATAGTGGTTGGAGAATGAAGAGTTTAATCAAAGATATCATCAGCTAACTATCTAGCTTCAATCAGATGGTTATCGGTCATGTTTATCAGGAGGGAAATAAAGTGGCAAACGCGATGGCTAATTTGGGTTAAAGCCTGGACACGTGGCGGTGCTAGAGAGATGACAAGAATCTCCTGCATTAGATTCAAACCCTCCTTAAGGAGGAGTTAAGCCCAGCTCTCAGTTCCTCATGAGGTCTTATCTTAAGCTTTTGGGGAGAGCGAGGGGCCAACGGAGTTCTAGTACCTTCGGCCAGCTGGACTTCGAGTATATGTTATTGGAGGCCACTGAGGTTAAGTGCCAGCTAGATAATGCTTGGACTTATCTTTTCAAAAGTGGTTGCATTTCTAACATGATGAGATGGTGTCTTGAGGGAGTCTCTCACATGCCTAGCCACATGAATTCCTATTTTGACATCTCAAGGATGCTCGTCATAAGATTTAATGATGATCTTATAGGGCTCCTAAATGATGATTTGAAAGGGATTAAATGTTCCTGCATGTAGAATAATAGCAAGTATGCCACCTTCGGCATGGGAAAGGTTGGAAACATTATTACTATCAGTTTAAACTCTAAAGTGTTGTTAGTCATTAACATGGAGATATATGAGAATTACACTGCATCTGCTCTTTGATGCTTTGAGTTTGTTTTGTTAACTACCTGCATTGTCTACCTGTTGGAGTATAACAAAATGGGTGGAGATAGGTTGCGCACTGAACTTGAGACATGTGAGGATTTCAAAAAGAATGAGACTCTATGGTACATCTACCATGAGGGGGTATCACCTCGTATCTAGAATGCCTACAAGGCTACGATGAGAATCTCTCGGCTTAGTTTCTGTAGTCTTATAATGGTAGAAAGGTTAAAGTTGGCAATGTGGGGTTTGAGATCTTGGAGGAGGTGATTGGGATGGCAACTGGGTTGTCTACTGATGGAACGAAGCATCCCAAGAAGAGAAAGGTGTCGAATCTTGAAGGCATGAATCTTTTTCTCAACAAAGGGGAGGTTCTGAATAGCCTGCAAGGGGGTTTTGACCATCATCTGTTACCTCCGCCATGGGATGAGGTATGTTTCATGATTATGAAGTATTTTACTCTAGAGGGGAGGTTTAGGAGGCTCTTTCATTACCATTTCACCCTGCTTAATCACTTTAGGCATAGTAAGTATATCAGTTTCCCTTTCTATCTGCTTTCTTCCTTAGAAACCTCCATTGTGGCAGCTAAAGAGTAGCATGCCCTTGACCCCAGTAAACCTGGGCTTCCACTCCATTAAGGCCTAAACATGAGACTGTATAAGTTCCACCTTGTTCTCTATTCTCCAAAAGCGCCCACTCCCATCAGGATTGAGCTGCATAATCCTCCCCTGGTGATGGAGTGCCCAGTCATCATTACTGAAGTTACTCCTAATTCCTATGCCAAGTCCTTAAAAAATGGCAAGAAAAAACCCTCGGTGTCCATTGGCCCTGAACCCACCACCAAAGCTCTCACCCCCACTTCTCTGGCTACTACCCCAGCCAAAAGAAAAATCCTCCAAGGTAGCCCTTCCCTATCCAGTAAGAAGAAACAGGGAACCCTAGAAGAAGGTTATGACACTGGGTTAAAGCAAGAAGTTGAGTATACATTTTGTGGAAGTCTCCCACGGATGAAAAATACCACCTAGAACGGGTACCCATTTTGAAAAAAATGGGTACTTGTTTAGGATCGGGCACCCGAAGCAAAATGGGTACCCACTTGAAATGGGTACTTGTTTGAAACAGGTACCCGTTTTCAAATTTTTTTTTTTTTACATGCCAATGGCTAATTTTTTAATTTTTTAGAAACGGGTACCTATTTCTAAAATTTTGAAATTTCAAACCCACCAATTTGCATTGGTTTTAGGCTTAGAAACCCAAGCCTTAGCTTTGGACCTGCAACTAGGAGACCATGAAAACAACAAGAGAAAAAACTAGTTTCACCACTATGGCTGACGATTTTTTTTTTAGAATATTTTAACGAAATTAAAACCCATTATAGACCTAAAAGTCTAGTTTTCAAATATATATATTTTTCTACTATTGAACATAAGTTTCTATTTATTATTTATTTTCCAAACGAACTAACTCATAAACTTGAAAAAACATAGGCTACTATTTTTTTAATAACTTTTATTTTGAAAGTTTCTTAAAAAAAAATTGTCTGACCAAACTAGACATCATTCTCTATATGATGAAAAAAAAATTTGGTGAATTGATTAGTTTAACTCAAATTATGTTGGTTGTACACGAGGGGTTTGAAAAAACACTAATTAGGGCCATTAAAAAATTAATAAAAAAATATATTTATTAAAAAATTACAAAAAATATCGTGACCCAAATTCAACATCCTGAGAATATTTCCACAAAAGGAATTAGAAAAATACATTAATTTAGGTCAAATTATATTGTTCGTACACATGCATGCTTTTGCAAAAACTAGGGGACTTTTAAAAAGCCACTTTTTGTACATCTAATAAAAACCCAACTTGCATCATCTAGGTATTAGAGAAAATTACATATTTAAAAACTAGAAACAAAATGCTACATTTCTTATTTTTACATCATCTTAATATTTTATGTGCATGTGCTTCAAATTGTCACTCCAAGTATGAAAAAATTTGAAAAACAGGAAAAACACTTCCACTTTTTGGCCAAAAAGTAAACTCATCTTCTTGCACCTACCCCACTGTTAGTGAGATTATGACCGCTAAGGCTACCCTGGTAGTTGAGGAGGTTAGTACTGATGAAGATACTAGGGATTTAGATAGTGCTAAGGATGAGGTTTACACCCCCACTAACAGAAAAACTCATATTCCTACTACCAGGAGGTCGTCTAGGCTCACCGCTATACTGGCCTCCATGCCCAAGGGGAAAGCTACAGTGATGGTGAAGGAAGAAGTTGAGGTGATGCTGGAAGAGGACCAACCTGAGGGCAAGAGCACTAAGGTTATTGTGGAAATACAGGGAGAAGAAGACTCCGATGATGAAAATAGGAAGGGTTCTGCTGAGCTTTAGGGGTCGGGGTCTTGGGCCATTATCAAGACGGACATAGTGGTGGAGGAGACTAAATAGATGGGTGGTGATGTTTCGGTTAACAAAGGTAACAAGATTGAGGTGTTGGAAGCTAGTGAAGAGGGCCCCAGGAATTTCCTGGACTTTAATGTGCAGGGTTCGGATACTGACAGCTCGAAGGAAAAGATAAAAGAGACTGCTAAGAAGAAGAAAGGTGCTAAAAACAAAAAGGACAGGCTAAAGATACTCTAGAGGCTAGGATGACTCATCTAGAGCAGAAATTTAACACCCTGGCCAAATTCTCGGCCAGAGTCATGCACATGTTGGCCACAACTCTATTGGCTCTCCAGAAGATGGTTCCCAAGGGACCAAAGAAGACAAACAAAAAGATGAAAGAGTACGAGGACATGCTCTAGTTCATAGTTGATAATTGGGACAAGATGTTCATGTAGCCTTTGGAGGCTTGGTGCTACTCTGCTATTGGTTTGTGGTTGGTCTATTGTTTCTATGGCATCTAGTATCTTAAGTCTTTTGTTTATTTCCTAGAATTGTTGTCTTTTTGTTACGAAGCATAAACTTTAATGGTTTGTTCTAAACTGTTTGAGTTTTGGTGAGCCTCTATTGGCTATTTTGTCATGGGATCGGCACCCTTTTTTGCTTCTTGTCTAATAAAAAACAATAGAATGGATAAAATCACATAATAATCTAAACCTATATCCTCTTAGGTTCCTTGACTGCATTACCCACAAATCAAGATTACAAGAAACAAAGGTTACGTAAAGAGATACAAACAGAGATACATCGCAATTTATAAATACATGATAAGAGATTTTTTTAAACAAGAACAAGACATCTCTCATGCATTACAAACAATTATAGTAAGAACCATAAGGTCATCCCTAGTATAGTGGAAAAACATTCTTTGCTCCAGTTATCTGCTCAATTAACAGACCTATATCTGTGCATGTAAAAGTGAACATTAGTTTCACAAAGATTATCAATAAACATAAAAAAGAACTATATACTAGCCTAAGGCCCTAAAAGGTTGACCTAATGTCTCTGGGGGCTCATGATGGCCTTGCCTACGTATGTGTAGTGCAGAGACTTTGTAGTTTGAAACAACTATTTTTTCAACCATAAAGTCAACTTAGATACAATATCTCAAAAGGGATGATATATTAATTTCTAGAGTATAATTCAAGATCTAGAAAGCACAATAACTTCATTCATTGAGACATTCACAATCACATGAAAGATAATCATCATTTCAAGGAAATATTAATCAAACTTAATTCCATTATTCACCAACTATTGTTTTATTATTCAATCAAGCTGAAACCACTTCCCATTAGTCAATAAATCTCTAACTAGAACAATAATCAATTTTATCTTTTTAAGAACTATAGAGTAACTCTACATTTTGTTTTAGTTTCAGTAGTGTTGTGATAAAAGTTATAGTGGCTTATTATATTTGTGTCTTTGTGTTTCTGTGCGCGGGTCGCACCAAGTGTCAAAGCTACAACAATAGAACAAAGCATCAAGTTTTATGCGGAGGTTGCCACGTGTTACCTTCTTTTTATGTGGAGTGGCCACGTATTGCGTAACATCTTTTGTTACATTTTGTTTCAATCTTGCAGAAGGTGCCATGTGTTGCTAGCAGAAGCAGTCTCAAAAAGTTTATTTTCTTGCTATATGTTTGCGGGTGCCGCTGTGTGTCCTTTTGAGTTTTATGCAGATGATGCCGCATGTCCCTTTTCAAAATTTATATTGATATTAGTATATATATGGTGGGCCATGATTTAAAGATAGTTTCAAGCTCATGGGAGGTGCCACGTGGTGATAGCAGAGAAAGGGTTACTTTATTCATAATCTTCTTGTAGTAGAAACATTTTGATTCACAGTTGCAGCGGAACGCGACAAGTTTTAGCTTCCGAAGGATCCTTCAAAAGTTTTATAAGTTTCAACTGTGTCATCAGAGGTTGCCACATATCTAGCTTGTTTGTTGCAGGTGCCACCATCTGTCGTAGTTTATTTCTTATGTGGGTAATGAGTTATGAATGCAGTGTGTCCCATTGATATTGTGTCTCAGTTTCTAAGTGAAGCAGGTTGTGACAGATGTCACAACCGAAGGTGCTCGGGTATAAAGACACAATTTTTAAGTGCTTGACGGGGTAGGACACGTATCATTTTGAAGGCTACGAAGTGCAACAAGTGGTTGTTTCCTATGAATTTCTTTAAAGGAAAAAGAGTTTCTAAGTATATGCAGATGCTGCCATCTATCATAATTTCTTTTGAGAATTAAGTGTGCGGGTGTCGCCATGTGTCTTAGTCTCGATACAGTTAGTGTGCCACATAATATTACACCCCAGCCAATGAGCATGTAGGAAGGATGGCCATTGCAAATTTAGAAGATCATAACTGCCATGGACTTTTAGTAATCTTCAGTTCTATTTGGCCATTGAAGATTCGGGTTGTTGCATGCAATCTTGGGTTAAGTCTATGATTATAAATATGTAGAATTTGTAATAAAATAAGGGACTTTTACTTTTTGGGAACAAGTTTTCAATTATAAATTTGTAAAAGATCTAATAGAAGATCCGGAGACTTTGTTGTGACCAGTTTATGTCATTTTGCTTTTATTTTGTTGTTCTTGATAAGATAGTCGATATAGCTGTGCATGTTTTTGTGCCTTTTATGTTGCTGGAAGATCAATAAGAACTCTATTCTATGCCTTGGTTGATATCATCTATGTCTTTGCAAAGTTGTCTAGTTATAAGCCTTTGATAATATTCATTATTTCTATTTATGTTGATCATGCAGTATCTACTCTTTAATATAACTATATCTTGAGAATAGCTTCATTGTGCTTGAATTGAAGGAGTACTTTTTACTGATGCACATCACCATAAATTAGATTTTCTTATTGTATCAGTAATCATGTTTATCTCTTTCCCTTTACTCAAAAATCGATTGAAATAGGAAGAGCTAGCTTCTTTAAAATCTGGAGGTTGTTTCAAGTAGCAAGTCTTACATTCTTGAAACTTCCCATGTTGGTTTTGGAGCCTGTGCAATTTTATACATCAACATTTTTTGGCATGCTCAATGGGACCTTTCTTGAAGTTCCTATCAAGATCATATGAGCCATAGAGTGACAAGGAGCCAGAGCTATGGACCTACGAAAAGAGCTCAATCTACTACTAATTTGGGCATTCTTTTACCACCATTAGTAACTACTCCAAGGAGAAGAGTGAATCAGGTTGCAGTAACACAAGGGACAAATATGGGAGCACCTATACCTCCAAGGAACTATTCAAATTGGAACATCGGCAGTCCTCTCATTCTCCCAGTACCACCAGCCACTTGGTATCCTATTCCAGCCAATGCTTTAAAGGTTCTACCTAAGTTCAGTGGAGAATATTTCAAGACACCTGGGGAACATCTATAAGATGTATCTAATGTGTGTGCAATGCATGTTATTACTAAACAGAATGTGGTAATAAGATGACTAGTGGCTTCTTTTAAAGGAAAGGCTCTAGATTAGTATAGATCTCTCACTCCAAATACAATATCTACATGGGATTAGCTTGGTGATGCTTTCTTTGCAAGATTTGAAGAGAAAGGTGATAAATATTCCCTACTGCACCAATTAATCACTATCAAAAGGGCACCACAAGAAGCCATGATTGATTTTAACTCAAGATTTCAAAATACCTCAGATAGAATTCCTACTACAGAAAGACCATTATCAGGTATGGCTATTGTGTTCTACCTTAAAGCTTTTAATTCTGATATATCAATAATGATTCAGTCCCTAGGAGGCCAAACATTGCTAGAAGCATATGAGTTAGTTGTCAAGGATGAAAACAACTTGATAGATGCTGGAAAATTGCCCCCAAGGCCTCCTATGCCCATGTTCCCAGAAATCTCCCTACCTTTACGACAAGAAGCTCTGAATCTTGCAGTTCCACCTGTGTCCATGTAATCACTCCCAATACCTCAACAACCTGCTATGGCAACTACCTCTACTCAACCATCTGAAATGGATGATGTCAAGAATATTCTAAGGACCTTTTCAAATGAGATAATTAACCTAAAGAGATAACAAAATCCCTATTCAAAGCCAACTTATCAAGGTTTCTAATGCAATAGACCCCCTTTTTAGCTAAATCAATATCAACGTCCTCAAAGGCAAAATAATCCTCAGCCTTCAAACCAGTTGGTTTCAGTCCCTACACCTCTACAAACTATTCCTCATAATCCCAAGAGAGAAATAGTTCCAGGACAAAATAACTTAGCAAAAGACACAAATGCCTGGTGCTTTCCCTACAACAATGCCCATATGCCCAGAGATTGTCCCAGAGGTAATTTGCAGCAAAAGATAGCAGAACAAAGAAGGTTAGAAGGATAATTCCTAACATCTAATTCTCCACCATATCAGTCTCCTGGTGTCCAAAACGTAGTAATGGTTGCCCAAATGCAAGGGATGTCTATACAACAAGAAGAGGAAATAGCTCTTAAACATGCCCTATTTTCATGGATTGAAGAGGAAGATTCGGTGTTCTTGAATAAGGCATCCACTTCAAAGAAACCATTGGTGTAGTCAAACTATTATACCAGATCAAAGAGGAGAATGATGGAGCACCCTGAAGTCACAAATAATGAGATTATCGAAACTCCTCCATTTCAAAATCATCACAATCCAATCTCTAGGCAAGAAGTACCCCAGTTGGTGCAGAATCAAGTAGCCTAGAGTCAAATGCTAGAAAAGACAAGGTACCCTTATTATCAAAAGACACAAGCATTAGGACCTGTGAACGTGGTGGACTAGCTGAAAAGAACTCCAGAACATGTATCAATCTGGGATATGTTAGCTATTCCCAAGCAGAAGACACTGTTACAAGAAGCTCTGCAAGGTCAAAAGGCCTCTAAATACACCAGTGCTAAAGAAGGAGCTACTGATAAAGGGAATGTCCAATCTAAAGATGCCATACCTCTACAAACAACAACTCTATTGAACAATGCATTTAAGGTAGGTAAATCTAAACTAGGTCCATTTTATCTAACTTTTATAGTTGGGAAAAATTGTTGCATAATGCGATGATAGATTCTAGAGTCAGTACTACAGTAATGCCAAAGTAGATAGCAGATGATTTAAAGATAAAGTATGAGCCACTTACCAGAGGGGTCATGTAGTTGGATGGAAAGTCTATTCAAACTATAGGAAAAATTAAACAACTTCCATTATAACTATATACTTGTCCCAATATAACTGTCAATCAGGATGTGGTAGTCATAGATATTCCCCCTATATTTGGTTTATGTCTATCCAGAGATTTCATGGACAAAATAGGAGGTTACATGTCACTAGATTGGTAACACCTAATCTTAAGAACTAAGTATGGGACAAAGATGAAAGTATTGTCTAAGCCATTATCTAAAGACCATATCACCAATGAACCAACCCCAAAAATAGAAGCATTCCATGCCATGATGAATAAGGAGGAAAGAGTCTTTGTTGAAGAATTAGGTGACTAGACTGAACATGACCAATAAGAAGAAGAGAAAAATTAGTTGTTGACCATGATGCAGAGTGATCCTTATGGAAACTATGACTCTACTAGTCTAGGCACTTATGTTATTTTTGAAGAAGACAAAGAAATTCTAAATATTATAAGGAAAGAAGTATCAGAAAGTGGAGAATCTGAAGGAAACTTAGAAATCTGGATCTTAAATTTTGATGGGACTAGGAGCAAGAATGGTGCTAGTGTAGGTATTTGCCTTACTACCCCAAATGGTGAGAAAATTCTAAGAGCCATTCATTTTCAATTCACCTGTACCAATAATGATGCTAAATACATGAATCTTTGGTGCATGGACTCATGTTGGCCAAGAAAAAGGGAATTAAGAATCTGATAGTGAGAGGAGACTCAGAACTAGTGGTGAAACAAATCAAAGAGAAAGCAATAGCTAAAAATGTAAGAATGAGGTCCTATCGACACAGGATTTGGGATCTGATAGATAGCTTTGATGCTTTCAATATTTAGGTAGTGCCCAGAGCCCAAAATTTAGAAGTAGATAGAATGGCACAAATTGGTTCACAATTTGACCTAGTAAATGATCTATTAGTTAACAATGAGTTAGTTAAGGTTATAGTAAGACCAACAATTCAAGACAATGATCAAAATTGGCAAGTTTTTGATAGTGATCTTCAAGTACTATCATTTTTATAGCAATTAGGGGAGATTGCTGACTAGTTACACCCCAAAATTGAGGAAGCATATGGTGATCAAGTTATCCAATTAAGGTTGAATAAACTCCCTAAAGGACTGATTGCTCTAGAAAATTTGTTTGACCCAAAAGATGCAAGCCTAGAGAATAGGAGGTTTAAGGCAAATAAGGAGGATTATTCTAAAATTCAAGTTAGTGAAGGGAGAAAGTTAAAAATAGGTAATGCTACAACCCAAGAGGAAAAAGAGAGGTTGATTGCTTTATGTGACAAATATGATAGGGTGATTGCTTGGACCTATGAGGACCTCCATGGCTATAATAGAGATATCATCCAGCACACCATAGAGCTTACTGAAGGATCTAAACCAGTCCGACAGAAGCAAAGGCCAGTGAGTCCTAGAATTGAACCCTTAATGGTGGATGAACTACAAAAGCTCTTGGAATCAAAGATTATTTTCCCAATTAAGCATTTAACCTAGGTGTCAAACCTAGTGCCTGTAAGAAAGAAGAATGGTGACATAAGATTCTATGTAGATTTCAAGGATCTGAATAAAGCATCTTTGAAAGATCATTATCCCCTACCTTCTATGGAACAAATTTTACAGACTGTGGCTAGGTCAGAAAGGTTTTCCATGCTTGATGGTTTCTTAGGATACAATTAGATTTGGTTAGCAGATGAAGATTAGCATAAGACAATGTTCACTACAAAGTGGGGAACATTTGCATATGCTAAGATGCCCTTTGGTCTTTTGAATGTTGGAGCTACTTTTCAGTGTGCAATTGATGTAGCATTTGGGGAGCTTATAAATATGATCATTCTAAGATGACCTAATTATTTCTTCTAAGAATGCCAGAGATCATTTTTACCATTTAGAGGTTGTTTTCAAGAAATGTCAAGAGTTCAGGATCTCTCTAAATCCTAAGAAATGTATCTTTGTTGTGCCTCAGGGTAAACTTCTAGGACACATAGTGTTAAAGGAAGGGGTTTCCACTGATCTAGAGAGGGTCACAACTATAATGAATCTATCTTTGCTAGTTAACAAGAAAGCAGTTCAATCCTTTTTAGGGAAAATTAACTTTGTCAGCTAATTTATATCTGATTTTGTAGGTCTAATTAGACCAATGGCATTGTTTCTTAAAAAAGATCTAGTTTTCAAATGGACTACAGAAGGAAGACATGCTTTTGAAGAGGTCAAGAGATCCATTTCAACAGCCCCAGTACTTAGAAACCTGGATTTCTCTAAACCTTTTATAATGTATGTGTATGGGGGAGAATTCAGCGTTGCTGCTATTCTAACTCAGAAAGATGATCAAGAGGAAGGAGAGCATCCAATAGCTTTCTTCTCCAGAACTCTCAGGAAGTATGAGTCAAGATATAATTTTGTAGAGAAACAAGCATATGCCATGGTAAAATCCCTTAAAAAATTTAGACATTTGGTAACAGGAAATAAAATTATGATATTAGTGGCTCACCCCAGTGTAAGAGAATATATTATGGAGGGTGAGATCACTGAGAAAAGAGCCAATTGGATAACAAAGATTTTAGAATATGATGTAGAACACCCGCCAAGTTGCTCAGAGGCCAAGGACTGTGCCAATACATGACCCAAGATATAGAAAGATCAGTGTCTGAAGAAACAAAAAATGAAAATGTGTTGACACTCCAAGAGGTTGACCAAGATTCTTGGGTCAGAGATAGGATACAGTTTATGAAACTTGTATGGGGTGTTTCCAAATGAACTCTCCCATGATACGAAAAGGTACTATAGGCAACAAGGAATCCATTTTGTATTAATTGATCAGATCTTATTTAGAAGGAATACTGATGGTATACTCTTAAGATGTATAGAGAAGAATGAAGCTCAAAGAATATTACATGAATTGCATCATGGAGCCTCAAGTGGACATTTTTCAACAAGGACTACTACAATCAAAGTGACACAAGCCAGATATTTCTGGCCCACTCTATTTACAGATTGCCATCAGATGGTTAAGGAATGCCAGGCTTGCCAGTTTTATACTGGCAAGAGGAGAAATGCAGCAATACCTCTAAGTCCCATAGTTATGGATGAATCCTTTGCTCAATGGGGTTTGGATTTTATTGGCATGATCAATCCAATATCAAATTTGGGACACAAATGGATTCTTATAGCAACTGATTACTTTACCAGGTGGAATGAAGCAGTACCACTTAAAGAGGCAATAGAAAAGGTCATACTAGAATTTTTAGAAGGCATAACTTCTCGGTTTGGTCCTCCTTCTACCATCATATTAGATAATGCTAAAGCATTTTTGGGAACTAAATTATCTAAATTTGCTTTAATAAATGGGATATATTTTAAGACTTCTTCAAATTATTACCCACAAGGTAATGGTTTGGCAGAGTCCATTAACAAGAACCTTATCAGACTCATAAAAAGGATAGGGACTAATTATCAGAGAGAGTGGCATAAGTTACTTAATACATCGCTATGGGTTGACAGGATCACACCAAAGCAAGTAACTAAAATGTCTCCCTATGAGTTGGTTTATAGTAAACCTATAGTAATGCCACTAAGTTTAGATATTCCTGCTTCACAGCTATTGAAGAAGATAGAAATTGAGGAAAATAGCTCAATGCAAGTTAGACTTGCTGAGCTATTGGAAGTCCAAGAAAAGAGAGAAAAGGCACATGAATCTGTAATGAAACATTAGAAAATGGTTAAGAATTGGTTTGACAAGAAGACTTCTAATCCCATTTTTTAAGTTGGCTCTCTGGTATTGAAGTGGGATGAAAGAGCTGCTAAGCTGGGTCGACACAACAAATTTGAATCATTATGGACAGGCCCTTATAAGGTTCGTTCTTGCAAGCAACAAAATTCATTTGAGCTGGAAACCATGAATGGAGAACCTGAAGAGATTCTGGTAAATGGGATCTTTCTGAAACATTTCACCTAAGTAGGGGCTCATCATGTATCATAGTTAGTTATTTTTGTTTCCTTTTCCTAATTTCTTTTCCCACTTTCCCTTCCAAATAAGTGTTTAGTGAACACATGTCAGTAGCATAAAGCCCCTTCTCTTTTAGCCCTTGCATTTATTATGGTTGTTCAACAATCCCCAAAATTCCAGGAAGGTACATGCTTTTTCAGAAAGATAGCCACTCCCATAGCATATCTAACACTCCGTCTGATGCAGATTTTGAAAAGATACATTAACTATCTCTTGGCATTAATGCCATTAATACGATGGGATGTGTCATTTATTGATTCCATAAGGCCCAATAAGATAGGTATTAAGTCCTTGAAAGTGTCATTTTCTTCTATATTCCTACCCTAAATCACTGTCGCATCTGAGTTTTGTTCCTCGCAAGCATAACTCTGCTAACGGTTTTGCTCTTATTTTCTATGTCAAAAATTTCTTAGACCTTCTCACAAAGATATAGATTTGTCTAAGACATAGTCACCATGAGAGGGACTTGGACTTTTTGAGTCAACTGATAAATTGGTGAACAACAAGTCATATGCTTCGGCACCTGCGCAACCAAGGTAGTCCTATCCAAGAACAAGGGTTCCTAAAGTAGGATTTTCTGTTGACCCAGATCAAGTAAAAGACTATGTAGATGACATATATGATACATATCTTCAAAAGAACACCAAGAATCTCTAAGAGGGAGCACATCAGAGGTGCCTCATCTGAGCGAACAAGGGGCAGTATGAAACTTTTGGTATGAGAATATGGACTTTTCAATTGGCGCAGTTCTTGGTTCCAAATGTACACCCTTGTCCCAAACTAATTGAATTATGTACAAATTTGTTTCATGCACCATCAAATTCTATTCAATAGGGTCCTTTCATAGTTCATATTACGCCTAAGACTATAAGGGACATGCTGGCCCTGCAATATGATAGAACAACAACATTTTCAACTATTGACAAGATGCAAGGCACATGGACGAACTTACATAGCACATTGAAATTCCTTAATGTAGAGATGCATCTAAATGAAGATAATACTCATATGCCTACACTACCCATTGGTTGTGCACAATTTAATCCTGATGTTTAAGACACTCTTTCAATGATAGCTTTCAATTTTGGAATGAAGGAGGACAACACAGTTCATGACTTGCAATTGATAATCATTTTCAGAATGAAAACTGTGGATAAATCTTAGGAGTATCGGATGGATTTTTTAGAGAAAATCACTACAGCCATGATCAACCAGCTTGTCAATTTCAAAACAAAACAAGTATTAAGGTATTCTGTATTCCTATTCCATCTTATGCTGTCTCAAAATTTTCATCTTTTCATGCAACATATGCCCTTAAATATGTATGACTCAGATTCAGATCATAGTAGAACCATTCCTATGTCTGCATGGACACATGTGTTATCTGATACCTCAGACCCCTATGAGTTTTACGAGTCTTTGTTGTCCCTACTTTTGGCTAGTTATGTCCCGAGCCTATGGAACATAGGATGACATAGAGCATAAGGGGTTTTCTAACCAACTATCCAATTCCCTGTGACTACTTCTTTGGAGCTCATACTACAATAATTAGAGTCCAAGGTTTCACCAGAGAGCCTATGCTATTGCCTAAAGTATTGACCCCTAGGGTCATATTCTTAGAGGTTACCCGTCAAGTATATGTTGTAGATAATGATTTCGACCACAAGAAAAGAAAGAAAAAGATGTATGATGTTCCATGGGCCAGAGGAAACATGACAATTGAAGTTTAACAAAGAGCCTCTTACTAAGGAAGTTATCTACCCTTAGTTTTCTTATTATAGAAGATAAATGGAAATATGACCTAGATAGTTTCCTAGCTTCCCGGATAATAAATAATAAGGCTCGTGCCAAGATGGTACATGAAGGACGCCCATTCTGGGAGGATAGGAGGTCTCCAAAAGAAGATAGCCCAATTCTCTACATAGATTTAACTAATTTTCCCTATGAGGGGCCTAAGCCATGCGAAACCTTCTATGTCAAAGAGAAAGAATATGACCTTAAGATGAAAATGACCATCGGTCTAAGGAAATCATTAAAAGCAAAAGAATGGAGAACATAAAAGATTGAAGCCTATTGGAAATATAGGCAAGGGACCTCTGAGATTACACATTCATTTGGGAATGTTGAAAATGATGAGACATGGGAGTCATCTGGGATGAGTGGCATCCATCCCCAGTCTCAAGTCTAGACACAAGAAAAATTTAGAAGAAGGGTGAGGAATTAGAGGAAGAAATAGAGGAGGCCCCAAGAATGCAAGAAAAAGGACAAGCGTCATCTGTTGATCCTAGGTCTTCATGGCTTCAATCCCTTAGCACCTTAGAGAAGAAAAAAGGAGTTGTATCATCACCATTTCTAGGAACTCATATAGATTGGACATCTGGGGGTTCTAGAATGGTCCCCTTGCAACAACCAGTGGTCGTAAATATTGAAGATGAAGAAACAGAGGAAACAATAGAGAGGCCTTTGAAATAAGGAGATTGATCCTGCCAGAGGAGGAAGAAGAAGTAGCACCACCACAACAACAACAAGTGCCAGTTATCTCTTCCATGACTCAAGTAAGTACTTCTTCTCTCTTCTCTCCTGTGTCTCTTTCTTCTCATTTAGGAGTGGCAATCCCAAATACTCAGGTTTCCATGTCTCCTGCCACTTCTGTTGTGTTTACACAAACCTCTTCCATAACTACTAGTGCACCAGCCTTGTCCTCATAGGCCATAACCCTGCCATTATTTTCTCCATATGTGCCCAAACGGACCCCACCCCAAGTTTCCCCTAGCTAACAATTATCTACTATTCCTTATGGCCTGCCTCAATGTCACCCCTTTACTGGAGGTTATATTGTATCTCCTCCCACCTTCCAAGCTCAAGTAGACACAGCAAAAAGGGCCAGAGAGGCGAGGATGGAAAAGAAGAGAAAGAAGGAAAACAAAAGCCCTATTGTGGCTCACATGAGGTCACTCTTTGACCCTATTCAACAATCATTAACAGTGACACATTTGTCCTCAAATGTGGTAAAACTGAATGAGCAAATGTAACCCCAAGATTATGCTATTAATGCTGTGGCCATGGATATGTCTCTCTTTAGGCCATGGGACAGGGTTAAGCTGATGAATAAGACTACAACTGCTATGGATATAGACTTTTTGAAAGTTTCTAAGAAGTTACAAAAGATAGAGAGTGATTTGGATCAAGAGAAAGTGAATAGAAGTAATCTCACTTGGGAGTTTCAGTCTAAAATAAATGAGATTGATAATTTGAACAAACAATTGCAGAACACCGTTTCTTTATAGATACATTAGGCTATATAGGCCCAGATTGCTTCTCTTAAGACTGAGCTGGTATAGGAGAAGGCTGTAGTGACTATTTTAAGAGAGGAAAAAGCCACTATAGAAAAGAAGTATGAGGATAAATTGCAAGAGGCAACACAGTTGCAAAAAAAATTATTGAGTGAGCAAAATGCCAATAGTGCAGCTCATTCACAATTCATGGCTGAGAAATAAAGAACAAAATAGCTGACAATTGAGTTAGCTAATAGACCACATAATGCAGGAGTTCTAAATTTGGTAAAAGAGCTATATGCTTCAGTATGGAAGAGAATCTCTAAGGAGATTATTTAGCTAAAGCAATCTTTGACTTTTCTGTTAAATGCTCAGCGACTGTGTGAGAAGGTAGAGACTTTTGTGCAAGCCACTTTATCTACTATTTCATTAAGGGTTTCTGACTCTTAGCTTTTGTTGAAAACATTGTATGACACAACAGATGAGGCATTATCAGTAGCAGGTATTGATGATAGAATGATTGCTGCTAAGAAGGTCAATGAGGTTTTGAGTTACAATTCTGTAGCCACAAATTGTCAAGAGCTCCTCGATATAGTGAAGGAAGGAGTAAAGAATATGAAGAAACACATAGAAGATTTTGTGTAATTGGGACTTCCTTCACCTTTCTGAGACAGTAACATAGTATTGATGATAGATGACATCAAGGCCCTTCTTTTGACCAAACAAAATGATCAGACAATATTCCAAGGTTTGAGTGATTCATCAACAGTGAAGGAAGTCGAAACTATGTTGATACCTATGGCCCAGCTGGAATTTCAATTAAAGGCTGTGGTACAAATTTTTTAATCATTTTCCCATAAAGATATAATTAATCTTCATTTTTCTTTTCAAGATTTGCAGAGTAGACAAAGGCTCTCAGATTTAGAATGGTCTATATATTAGACGGCATTGCAAAATCTATAATTCAAGTTTTATTTTCAATACAATATCCTTTTGTCAGTTTTGAGTTCTTTCAGAGTAGGCTCAGAAGTCCTGATGGTCACCAAGAACTGTAGAGTAACTCTACATTTTGTTTCAGTTTCAGTAGTGTTGCGATAAAAGTTACAGTGGCTTATTATATTTGTCTCTGTGTTTCTATGCGCAGGTCGTGCCAAGTGCCAAAGCTAAAACAATGTAACAAAGCATCAAGTTTTATGCGAAGGTTACCATATTTTACCTTCTTTTTATGTAGAGTGTGCCACATATTGCTGCATTTTACCTTCTTTTTTATGTAGAGTGTGCCATGTATTAGGTAACATCTTTTGTTACATTTTGTTTGAAGCTTGGGGAAGGTGCCATGTGTTGCTAGTGGAAGCACTCTCAAAAAGTTTCTTTTCTTGCTATATGTTTGCGGGTGCCTCCATGTGTCCTTTTGAGTTTTATGTGGATGATGTTGCATGTCCCTTTTCAGAATTTATATTGATATCAGTATATATATGGTGTACCATGATTCAAAGATAGTTTCAAGTTCATAGGAGGCACCAAGTGGCGATAGTGGAGAAAGGGTTACTTTATTCATAATCTTCTTGTAGCAGAAATAATTTGATTCACAGTTACAGTGGAACATGACAAGTTTCAGCTTCCGAAGGATTATTCAAAAGTTTTATAAGTTTCAACTATGTCATCAGAGGTTACCACATATCTAGCTTGTTTATTGTGAGTGCTGACATTTGTCCTAGTTTATTTCCTATGTGGGTAATGAGTTATGAATGTAGTGGGTAATGAGTTATGAATGTAGTGGGTCCCATTGATATTGTGTCTCAGTTTCTAAGTGAAGCAGTTTGTGATAGATGTCACAATGGAAGGCGCCTAGGTATAAAGACATAGTTTTTTAGTGCTTGGCGGGGTAGGACACGTATCATTTTTAAGGTTGCAGAGTGTGACAAGTAGCTGTTTCCTATGAATTTCTTTGAAGGCAAAAGAGTTTCTAAGTATATGCAGACGTTGCCATCTGTCATAATTTCTTTTGAGCATTAAGTGTGTGGGTATCGCTATGTGTTGTAGTCTCGATACAGTTAGTGTGCCACATAATATTAAACCCCAACCAATGAGTGTGTAGGAAGGATGGTCGTTGTAGATTCAAAAGATCGCAACTGCCATGGACTTTAAGTAATCTTCAGTTTTGTTTGGCTGTTGAAGATTCAAGTTGTTGCAGGCAATCTTGGGTTAAGTCTATGATTACAAATATGTAGAATTTGTAATAGAATAAGGGACTTTTACTTTTTGGGAACATGTTTTCAATTAGAAATTTGTAAAAGATCTAACAGAGGATCTGGAGACTTTGTTGCGACCAATTTATGTCATTTTGCCTTTATTTTGTTGTTCTTGATAAGATAGTCGATATATTTGTGCATGCTTTTGTCTTTTATGTTTCTAGAAGATTAGTAAGAAGAACTTTGTTCTGTGCCTTGATTGATATCATCTGTGTCTTTGCAAAGTTGTCTAGTTATAAGCCTTTGATAATATTCATTATATCTATTTATGTTGATCATACAGTAACTGCTCTTTAATATAACTGTATCTTGAGAATAGCTTCACTGTGCTTGAATTGAAGAAGTACTTTTTACTTAGGTGCATCACCATAAATTAGATTTGCTTATTGTATTTGTAATCCTGTTTATCTCTTTCCCTTTACTCAAAACCTAACTAAAATAGGAAGAGCCAACTTCTTTAAAATCTGGAGGTTGTTTCAAGTAGCAAGTCTCACATTCTTGAAACTTCCCATGTTGGTGTTGGAACCTGCGCAATTTTATACATCAACACTACCTAGAACCATTTTCTTGAACCACATTAATATCAATATTCATATCAATATCTTTAATATCATACTATTGAAAAGGATGCCACAATTTGTAAAACAACTGAGTGTAGAAAGTAAAAACATCTTATTTTAAATATCTACTAGAGTATTGAAATTGCTAACTTAATCTTTACTAAGTCACTTACTTGAGGTGGAAGGATATGATAAAGATCTATGTCATGCAACCTCTTTCCTTTCTGCATCATATTCTACATGATTAAGCTACTTACATATATTTAGATCCATTGTGCTATATACATACACACAAGTAGATCAAATGGTGCCAGAGCACCCTCAGGACCTGATGCCTACATGAGGAAGAGTTTGAGATTTTGTCTTATTTTGTCTTTTTCAATGTTAATAAGATCATTTTAGGCCAATATAATTCATTTTTGAAGATTTGGTGTCATTTAGTTGAAACAATGAAAACATTGTCAAAAGTTGTCAAGTGTTGTCATAACAACTTTTCTTGTCAAATGACAACTTTTTAAAAGTTTGTTAAAGGTTGTTAAATGGTAGTTGTAGGTTGGTTGGGGTATAACTTGATTTTAAAATTATAAATATGAGCCTCCAAGTCGAATGAAGGGTTGGTGGTTGGATTTTGGAAGTTGAAGCAATAAAATACCCTGTTTTCTGTAGTTTCCAAACGTTTTCTATTGTTATCTTGCATGGTATAGATCTATACAAACTAGTACTAGTCTAAAACTAATTGGTGATCAAATTATAGTGAATATACTTTCCATTTCTTTTTGTTGCATCTAATTTCATATAGATTTGAATAAGTTATGACATTTTTATTGAGGGTAGGTCTGTAAAGTTCAATTTTTTTAAAATGCAGTCTGAAAATATATATGGTACAACCTGGTATGGCCTAATATCAAGGAATGTAATATATGGATGGAAATATATTTGTTTCTAATTTACAATGCTTTTGGTTTTATGTGATTTCATTAGGTTTTGAGTGAGTTATGGCATTTTTACTAATAGCAGGTCTGAACTCTGGCTAGGGTTCCTAGTTTGGAACAACCTTGTTTTGCCCTATTTTATACAAAACAACCTAGCCCATTTTGACATATTTTAGTAAGGGCCAAAAAGGTATCTCAAACAAGTCTTAGATTTGGAATTTATCAGGTCTGCAATGAAATTTATGCTCAAAAAGGTTTAAATTGCTGCACCCATGTCTTTGGCTTTAAGAGAAAGTTGCCAAGAATGACCAAGAATGCATATTTGCATCATTTGTATTGAAACCCTATTTGGAATGTGTCAAGTTAGTGTTGTTTGAGTCCTTTCTCTATATCATCAGAGTATTATAGTTGAACTACATCAATTTAATTTGTAAATGACATATTATCCCAAAGCATATAAAAAAGAACCAAATATAGAAAATGTAATATTAATGTGATTAGTAATCTCTTGAAAGAAGAGGACAACAAAAACAAAAATATGGCCACAAGCTCTCCTCCCAACCATAGGATTGATGCTCAATCCACCCTCAAGCTCTAAGGGTCACATAGCTTTTCCCCAACTTACATGGCTTACATTTCCAAACATGACACAAATCAACCATTCATTCACATAACTCAAGCTTAACTTTAACACACAATAATGGCTATTCATGTTCAACTCAACAAGATGAAACTCCTACCCACATAGACCCGAACACACACAACATCCTCACAAGGAAATCAACATTAACTCTTCACATAGATTTCAATCACAAATATCCATTTAAACAAGGATAAACAAAGATATACATAGACCAACAAAAGCTCCAATCATTCATTTTCATATCAACAAAACTCAAATCTAAAAGGGTAGATCTTACCAAGATAATTGGCGACCCAAATATGGTAGAAACCCTCACTTTCTCCAAGCCCTTTCCTCCATTCCTCATCACCCATCCTTTCCTTTTCTTTCCATCAAGAAATCTCCTCCCAAATGAGGAAAACCAAGAATAGGCAAGAGCAAGTGAGAGAAGTCAAGGCAAAAAGAGAAAACCCTCCTCTCCTTTCAAAGAGAAGGAATATATATATATATATATATATATATATATATATATATATATATATATATATATATATATATATATATATATATATATATATATATATATATATATATATATATATATATATATATATATATAAGGAAAAAGGTAACCAACTCCCCATAACTTCCCAACCACCCAACCAACTCCAATTTTCACCACTTTTCATAAGTGGGTAATTAGAGTGGGTTTTAGACTTTATTTAAGGGGTTTTATGGAATAAAAGGACCCCTAACCTATCGACCTACCACCTATGAAACTTTTTATACAATTAAAACCAAATAAAGACTTCATAAAACATACAATAAGTAATCACATTTAAAAGAGGGACTCAAGGGTCTAATAAAACAACATCCCACACATTCACAACCCTTATAAAAAAGGCTAAAACACATTCACAAGAATAACATAAGGGAAGTAGCTATGTGAACCCTTCATCAACATTGGCCATTTTTTTTTACCTATATACTCAACCAAAAGTGTCAGTACTTCTCATAATTAATAGTAATTGAAACAAATGGCATATGAAAAATAACCTTCCAAGAATAATAATCAAATAGAGGATTAAATCTACACAAGTATAATTTAACTCTCCCTACTTGCATAATATCTTTTAGAATCAACCAATGATTGATCATACTATTTAATATCAAAATCATGTAACAAATACTACTACAAGCAAATATTTAATATCAATCATTACCTTTATATTCACACTTACTCACACCCATAATATAAAATCACCTAACATGATGCAATCTATTTGATATACATAATAATATTACCAACAACGAAACATCTTGATCATCGCATACTTATGTAGATAATGAATATAACTAATCTGGATATCACACGAAATCACAACAATCACTAGTTAGTTAGTTAACAGTCAAAGTATAAGCAACTTGATGTATAGGAACAATAATCACTAATGTATATTGTTCAACATAAAAGATCATAAAATATAGGACATAAACCATCGATGACTAGCAGGATCAATAAGGGCACAAGGGACAGCGTCTTACACTCTCCCCCCTAGGATTAGGCTTCCTCCTGGAATTCCCTAGAAATGAAGGTAAACACAAACACTTGTCAATAATATTTTATACAAAGAATTCCCAAGTATAAGAATAATAAATGTTATCTTCCAAGGCATTCTAAAATACTAGGCAGCTTACATTTTAATTGTCTACTCAAAATATCATCCATCCATGTTGCACAACAATATTGCAGTTGCCAATTTCAAATATTAACTTCTTATCATCATTAGCACATACCTTTAAATATCCCTATTATTTTACCTTCATCTCCAATTTCCAAAGCCAACTACCTGCACATCCATGGTGAGAATGGAGGGGCACTACACTATGCTACTCACAAATCAAGATTACAAGAAACAAAGGTTACATAAAGAGATACAAATAGAGATACATTCCAATTTACAAATACATGATAAGACATATTCTCAAACAGGAACAAGACATCTCTCATGCATTTAAAAAAAATTATAGAAAGAACCATAAGGTCATCCTTAGCATAGTAGAAAAACATATTCCCTCTAGTAATCTGCTTAGTTAACAAACCTGTATCTGTGCATCTAGAAGTGAACATTAGTTCAACAAGATTATCAATAAACATAAAAGAGAACAATATACTAGCCTAAGGCCCTAAGGGTTGATCTATTGCCTTGGGGGCTCGTCTTAGATGGCCTTGCCTACGCAAGTGCAGCGCAGAGACATCATAGTTTAGTACTTGACCATATAATCATAAAATGATATCATACAAAACCAATCCTCTAAGATGATATCGACATCTTCTATTCATAGATACACAATTGCATTTCAATCCTTACTTGAGGGTAGAAGAATGTTTGGTATAGGAGCACCCTGACAAATTAATGTTTCCATAGACCAATCTTTGGAAATGGATTAAACTTTGATGATTCAACATTGTAATGAGATCAATTAAGTCAGTTTTCATGCGTCTAGATCATTAGGAATGTTAAAGTTTACGTTTTGAGTCATATTGTAAAGTTGCAAAGGTATAAAATTGCAAAACTGATATAAAAGACAATTTTGCATTTATGTGTAAAAGGGAAACTAATGGGTATTTGTTAACCCATAATCCAAAAATTAGTTGTAATTGTTGGGACAAGCTTAGGAAGTCATAGAAATCCTGACTCCATTGTCACTAAGTGTGGGTGGTTGATTAGAAGGTTTTGATCAATAGAAAAAACATTGTTTTCATGTATTTCTAAAGAAATTTATTGTTTCCTAATGTTGTACGGCCCTGTATGGGCATGGTTGCATGTCTACTTGATTGAAAATGGTATGCTAATCAATCACCTTCCTAACACATTTTATTTCATGCAATTTGGTTCACATTTGAGCAAGATATTGTGATTTTTCAAGAAGTGGTTAAAAACCCTGTTCTAGAGTAACAATGGGCATTATAAATTATGTTTCTCCTAATTTAACCATTGAAAACTCTTGTAAATTGGCAAGAAGGTAGTTTGACATGTATTTTAAGAGATACCAAGGTTTCTTGGTCAATGGTTGAGGATTGGGGCAGTTTCAACGATGCCCTAGGACTGTAAATGGTGAGAAAAGTCTGATAAAACAGTGTACAGTGAGGTTTTATGGGTTGAGACTGTAATTCTTGAGTCCTACATGGGTGATATTGCTTTTAAATGATACTTAGATACATTGTGAGTCATTTATAGAGTGGGTTTGGTTATTTAATGTGTTTAAGGTCATGGTTTATTGACTAGTCTGATAAGACAATCTGGGGACAGTCCTAATTAGGACAAAGTTTGCAATGTTGTTACCTTCCATATTGAAAGGTTGTGAAATCATTTTGAAGAGTGTTTATTTGTGGAGTCTTAAACACTTTTGAACCATGTTGAGCATTCCATTATTTTATGTATGTCAATTATGTAAGATGGAGTGGTCCTTGGAAGCCTATTTAGGCCTAATTGAATGTTGACAGTCATATTTTGAACCCTGTTTCTTGACGCAACCTATGCTAATTCAATGGTATGTTTTAAAACACGGAAATGGGTACTCGAAATGCTGATTATAGTCATGTTTAAGGGTCTGAATGAAGAGATATCTCTGACAGTATGTGTTAGAAGGGCTATAAGGAATGGAGTAGCCTATATGGGAAAAGAGAATTGGAGTCTCCTGATTTTTGGAGTGATTTAGGTGTGCTTATTTAGTGGATTTAATCTTGTTAGATGCCTCTCTACACCCTTGTGAAGGCCTAAACCATTGTTACAAGTTCAATACCTTAGAGGCTTAGTTCATTAAAGAATCCTTGTATTGGTTTGTGAAACCAATCTAGAAATGAAGTTGTGAAACTTTGTACAAGTTAAGTGTTTGCCATACTCCTTTCAAACTAAAATTCAAATATAAATGAATCTTTTCAAACTAAAATTCAAATTACTATAATGCTTAATTAATCATGCAAGCATAAAGCTAACATTAAATACTCTTATCATCTAATTAGCATCATACTACTAAATTAATGATATGACATATAACTACCTTTGATACCCCATGAACAATAGACAACACATCCTAGAACATCAAGCATTCATTAACCGATCATTTGTAGACAAGAAATATTGATTAGAGAAGAGCATTAACTGATGTTCTATAAGTAACATTATTAGCTCTAAATCATCAACTAAGGCATATGCATGCTTGCTTAATATACACACAATCCTTGACAACCAGTAAGAAGGAGGGATTCTAACATATTTGAGAGCAAAATAGCACAATTAGTAGGAATAGGTCCTTAATTTAAAGGAGAAATCCATGCTCCTTGAGTAAAACCAAGATCACAAATTAAATCAAAGGTAATCACAATACAATATATAATTCCAACCAGTGAACATACCAAACCCAAACAATTAAGTCTATAAATCATAAAGAATATGAACTTCTCTTAAATATCTTTACTCTTCTCATGATAGCATTAAATTTTAAATTGAAATAACAATAGTAAATTGTAATCTAAAAGGTGAAATAGTTTTAATCTAAATTTAATCAATCCTTACTTAAATTAAGATTAGCCTCGACTCCAAGAACCTAAAGTATTTCTAACCTTACAAGATATAGATTTATATAATTAGAATAGCACAAAAAAAACACATTCTTCCAAAATCTAATTCTCAAGAGAACTATTTAACATTATAATTTATCTAACACCATAAAATCAAACATAACTGAGTAATATTAAGTTTAATAGAAATAAGCCAAATAATATCAAATGACAAAATCATACATCAATGCATATACAAACACACCACTAGATACCCAAGGAATTATTGAAACAACATCTATCGCATATAACAATACCAAATCAAGTAGCATAGAACCACGTCCAAACAAGACAAGTAAAAGAATAATAAATATAAACATCACTACTTTAATGAGGGCAAAAAACATGACAAATCTGCACCAGAATGCATAAGGCAACCTATTATACTGTTAGCATTATCATAAAATGATAACATTATCTCTGTTCTTAAATACTATGCACCACATTGTAGGAATTTGAAGATGGCAAGGTGACAATATGCAAAAAAAATAATAATGATCTATAGATCATACTTAGCAAAATAGGATAATGTGTTTCACCTTAGTTAACTCTATCAATCTGGTGACTAAACATAACAAAATATACAATCCAAGAGTATTCTTTCCCATAACCAACATCGAACCTATTTTATTTAATTTAATATCCCACTCAATCAAATATAATCTAATTATTCAATTTCAGAAATGAGATAAAACATTTATATATAGTATCTTCTATTATCAAGATAGCAACATTACTTTCAAGAGATCAATTCTATTAGAATTGATAAGAATCTTCTAGTATGAATTGATCACCGAACTATACTCTCAAGATTGTCTCAAGATTAATAATCTTGATATACTTGAGCTGTTTGAGAAGAGGTACCATTTTCTTGGGGGAATAATAAGTGATGCTAAAATAAGAAGAAATAGACTTGCACTATTTCAATGTGTCAAACTACATAATTATTGCATTTTACTCTATGATAACATTTATCCCATATTACCATCTGCTTTGTGTTCATATTTATTCTATCATGCTATTATGTTCATACATTTGTCCTAAGCATTCTATCATAGTTAGATGTATTCTTTCTATATTATAAATATTCTCATTTCATCCTACTATAACATTCTTATTTTATTATTACTAACTTAGAGAAAACCTTCATAAGTGCATTATCATGAATAGACTAGCTTAAGGTAAGTAATATATCTTGTAGTGATGAATATAGATTGCTTGCTACTCAAATATATTAAAATTCCTTACTATTGCAGGAGGTGTCAGTTTGCTATAAGTGAATGATGATTCGATGATAGCTGCTATTTTGTTCTATTTCTATTTGTTATTCTCTGTTTGATGGTTTTTGGAGTTGTAGTGTTCTTCCAAATGTGTAATCCGATGATGCTCATGAGCTGATCTCCCCCTAAAGGCCTACACCAATTGATATTAATAGATTGTGAGGGGTTTCTTTTTTGCTAAGGGACGTTACTTCATATGATAATCGCCACTCTTCCAAATCTTAATCACTTTACTTACTTTTATTTTATAATCGGTGATATTTCCCAATTTGATTTCTATGTCTCTTTTAGCAAGCATTCCTTAATCGCTTCCTTGATAATTTTATTGTTAGTTGTTGGCATCGATTTGTTTTCTAAGACAAATTTATTTGGGAAATCCTTGTATTATTACACATGATTCCTTCCCACAAAAAACCAAAGCAAGGATCTGAAATCCAATTGTTCAGGGGAAACACTTTCTACACCTCTCTAAAAGCATTAACATCATCCTTAGAAGTCATACGCTGGGTGGCAATGAGACTGTACATCTCAACAATATTGATTATAGAACTATGATGATAGAAATTGGATTGTAGACTCACGGTCACACCTCTCGTTCCCTTATATTTGAAGGCTACCTCTATAGTAGAAAAAGATCATCCACTAGATCAATTCATGGCTTTAGGATGTGGTTATTAATTCCAACTAAGAAGGATCTGATTTCTGATGAATCAAGCTTTACAAAATACAATAGCACTACAACTTTTGTAGTCACAGATTTTTTGAGGATCAAATATATGTTGTCAGAGTCGCTTGTGTCGCTGACAATGGTTGTTTACATTACATTAACTGGAGGAAAGTTGTCAATTTTGTTTATTGAAATTAACTTGGAAGTCTTCACCAAATTAGTCCCCAAAGGCCACCAAGGATAACATAGTCGATTGAATTAGTCTTGAGGATACCTAGTTGTGTTGTTGTCACCTCCAAAATTATCTTTTTCTATTAAACCCAGCATGGTTTCTAGTTTAGCCAATTTATACATCACTTTCTTAAGACAACTCTATAGCTAAGATAAATAGATCATCACATTCTAAGGTCTGGATCAAGCAAACATGCACAACTTCATCTACACTGACCAAAATGTTCTCACTCTATATATAGTAACTATCCAATATCTCTGCTTCCATGTATAACATATCGAGGGTCTTGACAGAGTAATTGAATCCTAGAGATCTAGTTGAATTAGCATCGACAAATAATACTCTCAAAAGGTGGGGCACATTCGGGGTGAGGGGCAATTCATAGCAAGACTTATTAAGAGGATTGGGAAACACTCAGAGCCTTCCCAAATAAAAATCAACATTGTCCTTGTAGTATGATTCTTCTTTCTCACTGAGGTTCATGTAATAGTCATCAGTAACCTATGAAATATAGGTTATAGGATTAGTACCATTTTCTTTTCCCCACAATCAATACTAAAAAGAATCCTGGTTGAGCATTAGAAAAAATTGTGCACCACAAGAGGAAGAGGAAGAGACTCATGACGCCAACATATTTATTTTAAATATCCCTATTATTTTACCTTCATCTCCATGTTCCAAAGCTAACTACCTGCACATCCATGGTGAGAATGGAGGGACACTACATCATATCTATATTTAAAAATATATCTAAAGTACATTGAGAGATATCCTTCTCAAGGTGTTTATTCCACCTATGTGTGGTAAATTGATTAAAAAATAAGAGCCTCAAGAAGGATATCACTCAATGTACTTTAGATATATTTTTTAAATATAGATATACTAGTAGCATCCAGAGTGACAAGGTTAATTCTAACTATATTATATATATTAAGAATTATTATAATTATATAATATAATATTAGAATATAGGCTAGATATATTATTATAATATATTATATATATTATAAACCCAACCCTAACCCTAACATTAATCCTGACAATAATTCTAACCATAATTACGCTGAAGGCGTTCCATTTGTGAATAGAGTGGGCTGACTTTGCAAATCCACGGTCTCCATTGGTACAGAGGTGTACAAGATGATTGTAGTTTCCTCGACCATTAGATTTTGCCGTTTGTTTTTCATCGTCATCTGGTATGCATTGTTGTTTTTTTTTTGTCAATGGCTAAAAACAACCATGCCAGTCAGCTAATGGTTGAAACAATCTCTCCCATTTTTTTTCATTAGTTTCTCTTCTTGCTTGTCATTTCAAGAAATTTTATAAACTCATCAGTTAAAAAAATCATGTCAGAAGAAGTCTCATTGTCCCTCGCTAGATACCCTAGGAAAGGAAAATGGTTTAGAGCAAATAACTCAGGCAAGCATATCAAATATATATGATTACTGGATACTTTAATAGTTTTTTGTTTTTGCTTCACACCCCTATATAGCATAGCCATTATTAACATTTCATTGCTAATCTTTAAAGAAAGATTTGTGGAGCTTAAAACTTTTAAAAAATGTAGATAACAAAATATTAATTTATATTAATGATTTATATATGATAATAGTTTTTAAAAATATATTTAATTATAATATATAAATATTCTTAATTATTAAGCAATGAAATAAAAATCATATTAATTATATATAAAATTCATTATAATATATAATTATAATTAACTTTTAGTATAAGAAATTTTTTTATTATAATTAAAATGTTTATGACAAGATAATATTTAATCACGGGATATTTTTGTTTTGCTCTAAAATCATGAGTTTTACTAACATCTTGATAGTCTGGCCTATGAATTAAGTCATTTATTTTATATTGCTTTCAAATATGGGGTTTAACGATGATATTGTCTCACCCATTTCATATTTCCATTGCTACCTTACATATTTCTGGTGACTGAAAGGTTTATACCATGTTTCTAGTGTCTATTGCATCCACATCTAGATCACCACTTCATTCACTATGTTCTTCTGAGGATAGACATGTACAAATCCTTTTAGAGCTGGATAATGCATAGGGTTTCATGAGTGGGAGGTGACCTCATTCAAATGTAGGAGAGCTTTCTCATTGCATTGTCTATAGGCAGGTATGACCATCAAGACTTGGAGATCAAATGCATCCTAATGATGCTTTCAGTATTTTTTGAATTCTGTGAACTACTCACACTATGGGCATTATGGTAATTTCTAAAAAAATATTAAAATTAAAATCTAAAAATTAAATGATATACAATTTTTTAAAAATAAAATAAATAATTTTAAAAGTTTTCAAATATTAAGATAAATATTATAACAATATAAGTAAGCTATTTACATTTGAAAAGAAATATTTTTATTGTGGCAAATGAAATTAATAAAGTAATATAATTAGATTAACTTAAGAAATTAATTTAGAAGGTAAAAGTATTTAGTTTCATTTGTGGTAGGAAGATGTTCTAAAGTATAATTACATCTATTAAAAGCATGCAATGGGTACGTTGAGATAGCATGTCTTTGGTCCAAGTTCAATCCTACATATATTTTTATTTAATTATATATTTGTTTATGTTATATTTTTTATATATTTAATAATGTATATTATGTAAAATATAATATATAATAAATATAATTACATTGGAAAAATAACCTAGAGTGTTGAACCATTCTACTATCTACTAGATTGATCTTCCAAACTATGTACCTGCACAACTTGATAGATTGAATTCACAATTGTTGAAGAATATTGAAGACAACAAGCTCAAGCATGCAAGTGTACTAGATGATTTCATGTAAATTTGACTTGTTAGTCAACAACACTCAACAACACATATCACTACATTCTTTCAATTCTACTGATGGATGGACAACAACCATTCACCATCAACAAAACTGCATGCTCTCATCTCAAAAAACTACTTATTACTTTTTTCAGCATGCTATCTCAGTATACCCATTGACAACTACCTTGCTTTTGGAGGACATGAAGAAAGAAGCATTCTACAAGATCATGGCTAGACCTTCAATCATTGAAGCCATTCTAGTGTCCAGAAAAGAGCACATTCATGGTAGGAGGTACTTCTCTACAAAGACTAGAATGGAAGAGACACTGAAGCAACCCCATGAAATCAATATCGAATGCAATACTCTCTCTCTATCCCCCTTTCTCTCCTCATTCTACTTATATCTCTTTGTTTAACACACACACACAATCTCTCTCTTACCATGTCTCTTCCTCTTTATCTCTCCTTCTTTATCTCTCTATATATCTCTCTTTCTCTCCATCTTTCTCTCCCTATCTCTATGTCTGTTTCTCTATCTCCCCTTCTCTTTCTCTCTTCCTTTCTCTGTCTTTACTCTTACCATGTCTCTTTCTTTCTTTCTCCCTCTTGATCTCTCTATATATCTATCTCTCTTTTTCTCCATCTTTATCTCTCTGTCTCTCTATCTCTTTGTCCCCCTCTCTATCTGTCTGTTTCTCTTTATCTCTTTTTATTTCTATCCTCATCTCTTTCTATCCCTCTATCTATATATGGGTCACTTCTTTCTTACCATCTTTATCTCTCTGTCACTCTTTCTCTTTGTCTCCCTCTCTATCTGTCCATTTCTCTATATCTCTCTTCACTTCTATCTTCATCTCTCTATCCCTCTATCTCTATCTCCCCTTCTTTTTTCCTCTTTCTCACTCTCTCTTTTTCTCTCTCTCTTCCTCTCTCTATCTTTCTACCTCTCTTTTTTCTCTATATATCTCTCTCTCCCTCTTTTCCATCTCTAGCTATCTATTTCTCTTTATCTATCTTTATCTTTATCTCCCTTCCCCCTCACTCTCACACACTTCCTCTCTCTCTATAATAATATACCCTTTCTCTCCATCTCTATCTATCTCTATATATCTCTCTTCCTATCTTTGTGCCTCTATCTATATTTATGTTTCTCTCTCCATTTTCATTTCTATATATCAATATACCCTTTCTCTCCCTCTCTCTATCTATCTCTATATATCTCTCTCTTTCTATCTTTGTCTCCCTCTCTCTATCTATCTCTATATATCTCTCTCTTTGTCTCTACCTCTGTTTGTCACTATCTCTTTATAACTTTCTCTCTATTCTATCATCTCTCTCTCTCTCTCTCTCTATCTCTCTCTATTCAACTTTATGGCTACCAAGTGAGCTCAGGTCTACTACATGAACAAGAATCTCGAAAGCTGGTGCATGCAAATAGAGCCTACACACCAAACATGAAAGATCACATTTGAAGTAGATATCATCCATTTATGTTATGCAAATTAATTCACAACACTTGAGAAAACAAAAAATGAGTGGGCCATAGGGATACAGGACAATCATCATTCACTTAAAGACATGGCTATTCAACTTCCCCAAATATTTGGCGTACCCATTGCACACCAACGTGCGATTGCTACTTCTACCCTTAGTTCTACTTAAACCTAATTCTATTCCTAATTCAAACCCTTGTCCCAACCTCATTCTAACTGTAGTTCTATATATAGATATAAATGTAAATGACTTTTGGTGTTTTTATTGCAACTATAACCTTAACCCTAATGTTGAGGCCAATACTAACCCTAATTGTAACCCCAACCTGAACCCTAATTCAAACTTAAACACCAACCCCAACCCTAATTCTAACCATAATTTTAACCCTAACCCTAAATCTAATTATAATTCTAATCTTGATTTTTTCCCTAACCCTAATTCTTACCCCAATACTAATTTAAACCCAAATTATAACTATAACCCTAACCCTAACCTTAATCCTAATAGTAATGCTAACCCTAACTCTAATTCTAACCCTCTCTCTCTCTTAGTCCCTCTTCCTCTCCCTCCCTCTCTCCCTCTCTCTCTCTCTCCATGTCCTTCCCCCTCGTCCTCCCTCCCTCTCCCTCTCTTTATTAAGATGATTATATATACACCAAACTTTATGATAGTGGTGGACACACATTTTGTATGAGAGACATATTTATATACATTTTTGAGATATATAAACATATTTTGATAAAACCATTACATTATTGTGAGATTTTTTTAATGTATGATTTTACATTAAATACATTTAATTGCCAAGGTGGATATGGTTGTTATATAAAAATGTATAATTTTTTATGATATTTTAGATTATGATGTGATGTGAATGTATATCCTCTCTCCCTCTTTGCCTCTCTCCCTCTCTCCCTCCCTACTTCCCTCTCCCTCCCTTCCTCTCCCTCTCCCTCTTCCTCTCCCTCTCCCCCCCTCTCAATCTCCCTCTCCCTCTCCACTCCCTCTCAATCTTCCTCTCCCACTCCCTCCCTCTCCCAACTTCTCTCCCTCCCACAACCTCCACCTCCCCCTCTATATCCTCCCTCTCCCTCCCTCCCCCTCTCTCTTCCCTCCACCTCTCTCCCTCCCTCCACCTCTCTCCCTCTCTCCCACCCACCCTCCCTCCCTCCCTTCCTCTCCCTCCCTCTCTCTCTCTCCCTCTCTCTCCCCCCTCTCCCTCCTTCCCTCCTTCCCTCCCTCCTCTCCCCCTCTCCCTCCTTCCATCTCCCTCTCTCACTCCCTCCCTCTCCCTCTCCCTCTCCCCGTCCCTCTCCCTTGCTCTCCCTCTCCCTCTCCCTCCCCCTCCCCCTCTCTCCCTTTCCCTTCCTCCCCCTGCCCCTGCCCCTCTCTCCCTCTCCCTCCCCCTCTCTCCATCCCTCCCTCTAACTCCCTCCCTCCATTCCCCCTTCCCTCCCTCCCTCTCCCTCTCCATCTCCCCCCTCCCCCTCCCTCTCCTTCCCTCTCTCCATTCCTCCTTCCCTCCCTCTCCCTCTCCATCTCCCCCCTCCCCCTCCCTTCCTTCCTTCCTCCCTCCCTCCCTCTTTCCCTCTCTCTCCTTGCCTCCCTCCCTCTCCCTCCCTCCCTCCCTCCCTCCCTCCCTCCCTCACTCTCTCTCTCTTTCTCTCTCTTTCACTCCCTCCATCCCTCTCCTCTCCTCTCTCCCTTCCTCCTTCCCTCTCTCCCTTCATCCTTCTCCCCCTCCCTCCCTCTCCCTTTCCCTCTCCCCCCTCTCCCTCTCCCTCTCCCTCTCCCTCTCCCTCCCTTTCCTTCCCCCTCCCTCTATCCCCCTCTCTCTCTCCCCTCCCTCCCTCCCCCTCCCTCCATCTCCCTCTCTCTTCCTCCCACCCTCTCCCTCTTCCCCTCTTCCCTTCTCCCCTTCCCCCTCTTTCTCTGTCTCCCTCTCCCTCTCCCTCTCCCTCTCCCTCCCTCTCCATCTCTCCATCTCCATCTCCATCCCTCCCTCTCTCTCCCCCTCTCCTTCTCTCCCTCCCTCCCTCTCCCTCTCCCTCCCCCTCTCCCTCTCCCCCCTCTCTCCATCTCCATCTCCATCTCCTTCTCTCCCTCCCTCCCTCTACCTCCCCATCTCCTTCTCCCCCCTCTCCCCCTCTCCATCTCCATCTCAATCCCTCCCTTGCCCTTTCCCTCTCCTCCCCTCCCTCCCTCTCCCTCTATCTCTCCATCCCCCCTCCCCCTCCCCCCTCTCTCTCTCCATCTCCCTCTCCCTCTCCATCTCTCTCCCTCGCTCACTCCCTCTCAATCTCCCTCTCCCTCTCCATCTCTCTCCCTCACTCCCTCCACCCTCCCTCTCACTCTCCATCTCCCCCCTCTCTCCCTCTCTCCCTCTGTCCCTCCATCTCCATCTCCATCTCAATCTCCCCCTCCCTATCCCTCTCTCCCTATCCTTGTCCCCCCTCTCTCTCTCCATTTGCCTCTCTCCCCTTCCCCCCTCTCTCTCTAAGCTCAGACACACCCTTCATACAAACAATAATTGCAAACAAAGTGAATTGAATTTTTAAACATACAAAATGAATGAAATATAAGTTAACACCAAAGTTCCAATCCATCCTTCACACAAACAATAAATATATCAAATTAGAGTGAATACCAAAGTTTAAACACACATTTCACATAAACAATAAGTAGATTCCAAATTAAAACACAATAAACAAACATATTTAGATTGCAAGTTGATTAATATCACAGAGTTCTAATAATTACAATACATACAAATTGAATCAAACATAAGTTAATGCCAAAGTTCAAATCCACACTTCACACAAACAATAGGTAGATTCTAAACTAAAACACACTAAATGAACATATTTATATTGCAACTTGATTGACATCACAAAACTAATAATTACAATGTATGAATAAAGTATAAGTTAATACCAACAAGGTTCTTCTTGAAACCATGGTTTGGGAAATTTCATCCAACAAGTATTTCCAACAAGGCTATGAAGAGAGTATTTCCAACCATAACACAGTTCAAATAATAAATCAATGAAGTCCTACAAATCTATTAATTATACACTGTGTTTCCAACCACGACATTATTTAAACAATAAATCGATGAAATCTAAGAATTTTTCTAGTTAAGCACTTCAAATCCTCAATCTTGGCATACAAATCAGAGAATGGGTCAAATTCGGTCTTGGTTGCTACATATGTTTGGAAGGGTGGAGAGGCTAGGGCAAAAGGAATGCTAGGTTTAATAAATTTATATTTTTTAGGTTATGTTGGCAGTGAATCAAATGGCAATGTTCTTCGGGGATCAACTGCCTAGTGTTTTTAGATTCTGACTTTTCAAGCCATACTACCAGATTCGGATCCATAAGTAGGGAAAAAATACTACACAGTTGATACTAGAAGCACATTGCTAGTTCAGGAATTTATTTGAAATTAATTTCAATGTGAATCAAATAAAGATAACATTATCAAAAGTACAATGGAAGAACAAAAGCATCTCCAACAAGTTGACACATAACTGAAATGAAGCCAGAAAAATAGAATAGCATCAACTATAAAAAAGTACAATGGAGTAGTACTGTAAGACTCAACCATATAAATCATGACAATTTTCTAGATGAGTTAGTGCATTTTATCAGCTATCCATAGCTATAGCTACCTGAATATTTTATTTTCTTACTAGAGAATTTAGCCATATCAAACTTAAGAATTTGTTCTCTAACATGTTTGGCCTCTACTTCATTGTTGAGAGTGAAATAATAACTGGAGGCTGAAGATGAACGGTTGTTTAAGTTATACCTTTCTGAGATGCTCTAGTCTTTTTAGATGAGAGAAGTTTTATCTTTTCCTTGGCTTGAGAGTACCATTGGAAGGTCTTACAACCCAATGCAGGCTTCTGAAAGAATGGATGCTAGAGTGATGTGCAAGGCCAAAGCATGGCAGCTGCATTTGATTCCTTGTCTAAACATTTATTTAGTGAAGATAATATATATATTGCAGGTTTGGGTCCTTTGCTTTGGTCCATTATAATAGTTTAGTCATTTTCCAGATTTACATGTCAACAAAGAATATGGAAACAGTAACAAAGGTTAGAAAACTATAGCATAAATACCGATATGAAAATCAAAGCTCTTAAATATTAATTCCAAGTTGTAGTTTGAAATTGAAGAAGCCTTTACACTTTCATTAAGTTGTGGTGAATAATGCAGGCATGTTCTGCATTCTAGCTTTAGAGTTTGAACATTATATTGCCAAAAAGACTGCATCACAAACTACATGGTGTTTAAATGCATCTGTTGTTGGCAACAGGGGGAAGCGGGGGAGGCAGACCACTGACCTAAAAAAACAAATGCTACAGCAATATAGGACAACTTAAAACAAATGCATAGAGGAGAGAGATAAAACAATTGACAACAATATATTTTGTATATATTTTCCTTTACTAGAATACATTCAAACTTCATACACATTACAATGTTGAGTTTCTACTCTATTTTTCTTGTTCTACTACAATCACTGGAGCTACAAACTAAATGATTCTGGAGCTGCCTGTAGGAACTCCGTAGTAGTCTGTACATCACTGTTGCTTTCGTAACATTCACTTCTACTATTTTCTCTCTATTGTTCTCTGTCAGAACATTCCCTTCTCATTCCTTTTGCTGCTGCACGTTCCTCTTACTTGCATTCTATTCTCTCTCTGCGGTCAACAACATTCCCTCTCTTTTGTCTCTTCTTTCCTTACAAGAGAACTGGCGCTCAAACTCAATTTGAATTCAAAATGACCTACCAAAATTGAATGCTGGCAGGCCAACGGTGTTGGGGTATAGATTTTGGAGATCTCTAGACTGACGTGGGGGCATGGTGCATTTAATTTTCTGATGGAAGATTAATTTCTTCCAACACTCCCCCTTAATCTAAAGTCAGATGTCAATCAAGAATTTTATTTCCGGAACTGATCTCCAGAGTTGTACCTATCCATTTGCCTTTTTGGAATGGATCTCCAGAGCTATTTATACCATTCAGCATCATCTCTGAAGCTATTTTCTGCATCTCCAGAGCATCTCCAGAGCATCTCCAGAGTCTATTTCTGCATCTCTGGAGCATCTCCAGAGCTGCACATACCTTCCAGAGTTGAACCTCTAGAGCTCTCCTACTGTCTTTCTATATCTGAACCTCTTGAGCTGTCCTCTTTCTAGGACTGCACACCTCCAGAGTTGTCAGCAATGTCTAGCCTATCCCTTAGGCATTCAAAAGAATCTTTTGGCAATGCCTTTGTGAAAATGTCAGTGAGCTGCTGCTCGGATCTATAATACTGTAACTCAATCTCTCCTCATTCTACCAGCTCCCTTATGAAGTGATAAAGGATCTTGATGTGCTTTCTTCATCCGTGGAAGACTAGATTCTTTGTCAGGGCTATTGATGAAACATTGTCACAATGAATGGTTGTACCATCTTCTTGCTACTCATTTAAGTCTGCAAGGATCCTTCTCAACCAAATGGCCTAACATGCTACTGCATTTGCTACAATATACTCAGCTTCTGTTGTAGAGAGAGAGAGAGACAATGGGTTGTTTCTTAGAAGCCCATGATATCACACCTAAACCCATGTGAAATACATAGCCAGATGTGCTCTTCTGATCATCTACATTTCCTACCCAATCACTATCCGTGTAACTAGCCAACTTAAACTCATTAGAAACATCATACAAGATGTCAAAACCTATTGTGCCATTCACATATCTTAGGATTCTCTTTCCTTCTTGCCAATGTGTGTCCTTAGGCTTCTCCATGAACCTAGAAATCAGGCTTACAACATACATCAAATCAGGCCTAGTTGCTGTCAAGTACATGAGGCTTCCAACCATGCTCTTATAGAGGGTTGGGTTTACTTCCTTGCTGCTATCCTCTTTACTCAATTTTAGACCTGTGGCTGTTGGTGTAGGGGTAGGTTTACTATTCTCCATTTTAAATCTCTTCACAATCTATTTGGCATACTTAGTTTGCAAAATAAATATGCCATGCTCTGTTTGTTTGACCTCAATGCCAAGAAAATACTTCAGCAGACCTAAGTCTGTCATCTCAAACTCATTCTCCATTGCCTCTTTGAAATCAACAATGAAAAGATCACTATTGAGAGTAAAAATTAGATCATCTACATACAAAACAGTGATCAAAATATTACCTTTAGCTACTTTGATGTAAAGAGTAGGCTCACTGTTGCTTTTGCTAAAGCCATTACTCACTAAATATGAGTCTATTTTATTGTACCATGCCCTAGGTGCTTGTTTCAGCCCATAGAGGGCTTTCTGAAGCCTATATACTTTGTCCTCTTGCCCTGGGACTTCATAGCCAGGTGGCTGCTCCACATACACTTCCTCTTTCAGCACTCTATTCAAAAAGGCTGACTTTACATCCATTTGAAACACCTTCCACTTGTGTTGGGCTGCTATTGGAATGACTACCCAAACCATTTCTAGCCTTGCAACTAGTGCATATGTCTCATCATAGTCTCTTCCAGGCTGTTGTTTGTACCCTTTGACAACTAGCCCTACCTTATGTCTTTCAATTTTTCCTTCAGCAGTAGACTTGGTCTTATAGACCCACTTAACTCTAATCACTTGTTTACCATTGGGTAAATTAGTTAGCTGCTATGTGTCATTCCTCTCTATGGCATCCAATTCTTCATCCATGGCCTTACACCATTTCTCTTCTTTCATAGCTTCTTCAAAGTAGATTGGATCACTATAAGAAAATAAAGCAAAATCCAAATTTTGATCATCATCAGCATACCTTGTGCTATCATAAATGTCCTTCACACTCCTTGTCCTCCATGGAATTAATGATGTGAGTGTGGGGTTTGAATTACCTTTAGAGCTACTGTTCTGACAACCTCCAGAGCTACTGCTCTGACCTCTGAAGCTGCTGCATTGACCTCTAGAGCTGTTGTTCTGACCTCTAGAGCTGTTGTACTACTGTCCACCTCCGGAGCTACTTTGCTGAACACCTTCAGAGCTGCTGTTCTCCATAGTTCCTCCAGGGTTGCTATCCTCCAGAGCTTCTTCGTCTTCAAGGGGTATTGTGACTGAAATACCCATGGTGCTATCCACCATTCCATCCCATGCTTCATTTTCAATGAACTCAATGTCTCTGCTGATCACAACCTTTTTGGTGATGGCATTATATAGTTTATAGGATTTTGACTCTTCACTATAGCCTGTGAAGATACATTTTTCACCTTTATCATCAAATTTCTACCTCTTCTCTTTAGGTACGAATGCATATGCCACACACCTAAAGATTCTTAGGTGCTCAACTCTCCATTTGTTGTTTGTCCACGCCTCTTGTGGAATTCTATCATGAATGACCTTTGTAGGACACCTATTCATTAGGTAAACCATTGTTGCTATAGCCTCACCCTAATAATCACTTGACAGTCCCTTTGCCTTTAGCATGCTTCCTACCATCTCTGTGATGGTTTTGTTTTTCCTTTCAGCAACTCCATTTTGCTATGGAGTATACCTTGTTGTGAACTATTTATGAATGCCTTCATTCCTACAGAAATTTAGAAATTGTTTGGAGATATACTCTCCCCCTCTATCTGTTCTTAGGGCCTTTACATAGCAGTCCCTTTACTTTTCAGCTGATGCCGTAAACTCCTTAAACTTCTCAAAGGCCTCAGATTTGTTTTTCAAAAATTAAATCTAGATTTTTTTGCTATAATCGTCAATGAAGGTCATGAAATATACATTCCCACCTAATGTGGGGGTCTTCATAGGGCCACATAAATCTGAATGCACCAGCTCCAATGGTGCTATTGCCCTCGTAGAATACCCTGATTGAAAGGGTTGTCTATGCTGCTTTCCTAAAATGCAGGCTTCACATTTTCCATCGGGCTCTACAATTTTTGGTAGCCCTCTAACCATGTCTTTCTTGGACAATAAACTCAAACCAGAAAAACTTAAGTGCCCATACCTCAAATGCGACAATTTGGATGGGTCCTTGATGACTATCCTAAAGGCTATTTGTTGTCCCACTACTGTGAGCACCAGAGATAGTGCTGGGAAGTGTGCCATAGATAGCGCAGGAGATAGCACCGAAGACTCTACGTGTATCCTAAGAGGAAACATTCTGTTCCTCGTCATCTGCACTACTGCAATGACTTTCTTACTACCTCCTTTATCAAATATTGTGCACTCTCCATTTTCCATCAAGATTTTATAACCATTTTAGACCATCTGTCCAATGCTCAATAGGTTATGTTTTATGCCAGGGGCATAATATATATCCTAGATCTGCATTTTCTCACCTTGCTTGCTCAGGACTGTGATGATGCCTCTTCCTATGACATGAACCTTTTGACTGTTCCCCATCATGATCTCAGACTTGACATTTCTGTTAATGCAGGCAAACAAGTTTGTATTACCACTCATGTGGTTGCTACACCCGCTGTCCAAATACCAGACTTTAGGGCTGCTCTTCTCAGCAAGGTTGCACACAATAAACACCTTAGACTGATTTTCATTTTCATTCCTATTCTCATTTGCTACAATAGCATTTTGGCCTCCATGATCATGTTGTTTCTTTCTATACTCACTAGCATAATGACCAAACTTATGACAATAATAGCATTGAACATTACTTTTGTCATACCTCTGATTAGAACTAACGTTCTTCTTCTTTCCTTGATAGCTTGGATGTGAGCTGCTTGCCTCTTCTTGGTTGTTTGAAACTCCTTTTCCAGAGTTGCTTCTTCCTCTACCCCTTTGACCTCTACTTCTGCTATTTCTTCCTCTTCCCCTACCTCTTACATTGGTTTGAGCCTTGAAGGCTTGCTCAAGGGAAGGAGCAGATCTATTCAACCGCTGCTCATGGCTTTGTAAAGAGCCCATCAACTCATCCACTATCATCTTGGATAGATCCTTTGTCTCCTCAATGGTTATAACAATAGGGTCAAATCTAGAAGGTAGACTTAGGATTTTCTCAACAATCCTTTTATCATCCATGGTTTCTCCATTTATCCTGAGCTGATTTAGCATGGTAGAAACTCTAGTGTGAAAGCCTAAAATAGACTCACTCTCCTTCATTTGAAGGGTCTCAAAATCCCTTCTAAACAATTGGAGCTTGATTGATCTTATCTTGTCAGTTCCCTTATAGCTGTTCTGCAATATTTCCCATGCCTGTTTTGAATAGTTTGTTGTTGCAATGCGGGGGAAAATAGCCTCTATCAAGGTTGCCTCAATTAGACTGAGGGCTTTTGCATCCTTCATTCTTGTTTCCTTCAACTGGTTTCTTTGTGCATTAGTTAGGACTGCATAGTCTGCTGGGTCTGTGATGTCTGTGAACCCATTGGTGACCAAATCCCATAGGTCATTAGCAACCAGTATTGTCTTCATCTTCTTAGCCCAAATATCAAAGTTTTGCCCATCAAAACTCGGTGGCTACTACCTTCCATTTTTGTCCCCACCTACCATGCTTCTCAAATCTGAGAAGGTTGATAATGCCTAGACACACTAGGGCTTATATTAAACACCCACTTGAATCTAACTACCCAAAAAAATAGGGCTCTGATACCACTTGTTGGCAACAGGGAGAAGCAGGGGAGGTAGACCACTAACCTAAAAAAATAAATGCTACAGCAATATAGGACACAAATTCATAGAGGAGAGAGATAATACAATTGACAACAATATATTTTGTATATATTTTCCTTTACTAGAATACATTCAAACTTCATACACATTACAATGCAGAGTTGCTGCTCTGGTTTTCTTGTTCTGCCCCAATCACTCGAGCTGTAAACTAAATGATTCTGGAGCTGCCTATAGGAACTCCGTAGCTGTCTGTGCATCACTATTGTTGCTGCAACATTCACTTCTACTGTCTTCTCTCTATTGTTCTCTATTAGAACATTCCCTTCTCATTCCTTCTACTGCTACACGTTCCTCTTACTTGCATTCTATTCTCTCTCTGTGGTCAACAGCCTTCCCTCTCTTTTGTCTCTTCTTTCCTTGCCAGAGAACTAGTGCTCAAACTCAATTCAAATTTAAAATGACCTACTAAAATTGAATGTTGGCAGGCCAACGGTGCTGGGGTGCAGATTTTGGAGATCCCTAGATTGAGGCAGGGGTAGGGTACATTTAATTTTCTGATAGAAGATTAATTTCTTCCAACATCTGTGTCATCATCTAATTGTCTCTTAGGAAGCATTATGGAAAATTAAGAGAAAAGAATGCCCCTTTCATGAGAATTACAAGGGAAAATAAATTGCCTGAGGAAATGCACTCTATGCTCTTAGACGCTCAACATGTAGCCTTGCACAAAAAGCATGCACAAGTACAAATGGAGGACAACATTAGCATGCATAGTCGAAGATTCCACAAGGCATGCACAAGTAGAAACATGCGAAAGTACAAGATTCAATAAAGCATGCACAAGAGCAAGTGGAGCATGCCAAGAGAAATAATGCATGGGTAAATCTGGAGCATTCATCAGTTAAAGAAAAAGGAAAAACAGAGACAAAACATGTTCACAAGAATAATAAGTTATCACAAGGTAAGAATGCATAAGTACTCATTTAAGACTCCTTAAATAGGGACAAAGAAAAAAAAAGAAACACTCACAAGAATAAAATTCTATCACATAGTAAACCATATGATGGCTACTTACACTAAGTATATATTGTCACCAACAAAATGTATGGTTGAAGTACGGTTCATGGAGCCTTTATTTATCAAGATTATATGCAGTATTAGAAGCAGGAGACTAGGACTTTGTCTTCCATTTAGTTATTTGCTAGGAGCTAATATTCAACTAAAAATTGAAGGAAAATAATTAATTTTTTAAATCTGATTCACATGCTGCCAAAGGTCATCAAACAATGTGACACATATAAAGTGTTATCATTCAGATTGACATCTTATGGTTTAAATGAATTTAATCTATAAAGGGACGTCTCACAAATAATTTTTAGGATGGTATAAATTATTCCCAAGATGAACAGAAGAAGATAGAAGAAAATAATTAATGGATCCATTTACCAAAGAGTAATGGATTCACTTACTGAAGGGTACCTATTCCTTGATGATCAGCATGTAGCATGGGATGAGCCAGCTGGACAGATGAGGCATGACAGAGAACGATGCAGGGGTTATTATAGTTAGCCTTTTGTCAGAATACTAGAGACTAAAGTAGGGGCTGTTACGATTAGAGTTTCATTGGCATTTACATTATTTTCTAGAATTTTACCCACTTTACCGAGCGGCTGGATAGAGGCAAATACCTAAAAAACAAGAAACTCACCTCATTAGAAACGAGCAAGTCAAAATGTTCAGAAGACAGGGTCTGAAAATGCTGCTGCCTATGGATGTGAATATGACAGTCATAAGCTTTCCACTCAATTTCAAACCATTAAATGGTAATAATAAAGAACTTACCCCATACAACAGCATGAAAATCTTGGGATGGGATGAGATCAAATTGACTAGATAGTCATTATTTTGATTTCTGTATGTTACCGTTTAGAAAAGCACGATTTCACCAACAAAAGCTACTTAAAAAATAAGTCCGATAATGTAGCAAACCCTATACCTACATTAGGCCTACAAGAAGCATGGAAGATTATGGAATAGAAGCCTGACATTATTCTGATATTGGCTTGCCTTCTCCCATCGAGCAGGATATTTATAGTTCTACATCAGGGAGAGGGATTGTCCTGTTGATAATTTTAGGTTGAAAATAGGTCTTCGTAATTACCCATCAGGGAGAGGGTTTGTCGGGTAATAATAAAGAACTTACCCCATACTCTAGCTTAACTTTTATAGATTTAATTGCAATTTTTTCTTATGGCTTGTTGCTCATAACCAGTGCCTTACTTGGGATAATTTGTGTAAGCGTGGTTTCCAAGGCCCTTCTATGTGTGTTTCGTGTCATAACTATGAGGAGAGTGTCTCTCATCTCTTCTTCCAATGTTCCTATGCAAGGGAGATTTGGGATTTTTGGTGGAGGGTGTGGAATATGCCCTGTTGGCATGTCTCCTCCCTAGTTGAGTTTGTGCATCGGTGAGGAAAGGCCCCTATTTCTACTTCCTTTCTTCAAGCTGCTTGGGCTATTGGCCCCTCCTTTATTATGTGGAACCTTTGGTTGGAGCGGAATCATCAAATTTTTCAAGAGATGATGCTGGTGGCCCCTCGCTTGTGGTGGAAAATTCTACATTCTTTGGGGGAAACTATTGCGGCTAAGTGCGATCTTATGGCATCAGTGGACCCTTGTGATGTTGGTTGTTGTCACTGTCTTCATCTTCCACCTCCGCAACGTCAGCTCATATGCAACAGATGTAGACATCCTACCCTGAAGGTGAATAGGGAGGGGAGATGGTCTCCTCCACCCCAGGGTACTCTAAAAATCAATATAGATGGCTCTTCTCGCAGAAACCTTGGTCATGCTGGAATTGGTGGTGTTGGTCGGGATAGCTCTGGAGAAGTTCAGTTTATCTTCTCTATTTATAAGGGTCTTCATACTAATAATCTTATGGAGGCTCAGGCTATTTTAACAGTTGTGGAGCATGGAAGTCAATTGGGGTGGCGAAGGATCATTTGTGAGTCTGATTCCCAGGTTGTGGTGAACTTGTTGAATAGGAGGCAGTTAGATAATGTTAGTTGGCATTTGTCTTTGATTGTTGGCTAGATTCTTAACCTCTGTGCTTTGTTGGAGTATGTTACTTTTACTCATATTCCTAGAGAATGGAATAGTGTTGCGGATTGTTTGGCTAAATGGGCTTCTGAACATATTCATGATTGGAATTTGATGGACCACGGTTGTTTACCCCCGGATCTGTCTCAACATCTAGCTCACTTAGTGGAGCTTGATAGGGCTTTGTAATTTTCTTGCTTTGTTCTTCTTCTTATTTTAATAAATTTTAAGCCCTCCTTTATGTTAAAGATATAAATCGGTTCAGTGTTCTTTAACACTAATCACAATTTGTTAGGTACAAGAGTGTACATTAACATATATCTCAATTCTTCTTCTTTTTATTTTTCAACATCATTTTCAAGATATACATGGCTTCATTGTTCTTTAACACTAATCATAATTTATTGGTACAAGAGTGTAAACTAACATATGTCTTAATTCTTCCTTTTAATACTACTTACTAGGAGAATAAAGATCTTCTTAATAGTACTTATGAGGAGAATCAAGATCTCTTTTTAATACTAATTGTTATGGACAAAACCTCATAACTCCTTAGCAAGTGGCATTCCCCTCACTTGTGGTGTCGTTAGGGTTTGAACACAAAACCAATATACGTGTTTTCCAACAACTTATCAATCAATCTAGACCCTAAGGGCATCTTGATTTGAAATATATATAGATCTTCAAACCCTTTATACCAATTAAGTTTGTTTAGTAAACACAATTATTATTATGGTTCAAATTACCTACCCATGCCCCTTCTCCCTTATGTATTGGACCCACTTTGATGAGAGTGTCATAAATGTAATTACTAGTCTACAAGTGGCAAATTCTTACATAAATTTGACTCATGACATCACCATATCTCGATACCGTTATCATTCATAGCCTAAAATTAGTCTTTCTCCCAAGATCTCCTATTTGTCACCCTAGACGAAATTCACAGGGGTAGACTTGACCCCAAAAGTGCCTAAAAACAAATCTAGGTATACATGGCATGTCCAATGATGACAACACAACCAAACACCCTAGGAATTCATCTCTAAATCAATATCTTATCACATGCATGCATATTGAGATTATTTAAATAGCCAAAATGTGACCCAATATATTACTTTCAAGTATCAAAGAGAAATAGAATAATTTAATTAATGAGATATGGGTAGGTATTGAGGGTTGGGAAGAACACATAAAAGTGGGTGGGGTGTTTATAAGTGGTATTCCAAATCCTCTACATATCTCTTTGCATAATTCAATCATGAAACTTTATCTTTTTTCTACACCACATAGTCTTGGATTTTTTCTAAATCCTAAACAAGCACTAAGCCTGGACAATTCAATAAAAGAGAGGAACCCCAAAAAATAAGGAACAAATTTTATTTCAAAAATTAACTCAAAAGTTACTCATTTACTAATTCAAGTGCAAAAGATTCTAATGTGATATTTAACTTCCATTAAAATTGGTAGAGCTAAACTTAATAGGCTAATTAATAGTATTTGTCCACATAACATTCTTATCTATTTCTTTGCAAATACTCTTACCTATCAAAATTACACAAATCATTCATATCGTGGTTCTTTGATTTGAGTTCCACAAATCATTCATGCTTTGTTTGGATCTCTTAGCCTTGTTTTAGGATCTTACTTTTTTAAGCCCCAAATTACACTCTTTTGGTTCAAACTTTTCTTATTTAAAAGCCAAAAAAAATCATATATTACAATTTTTATAACTATTATAATAAGCTTGTAGTCTAAATATTTCCATAATTTGGGTGCATTTCTTCGCAATTCATAATCTATTTTATATTGTGTTGTGTGAATTTTCACAATACTTTTGAATTGCATACCAAAACCCAATCTCTTAATAGTTATATTTTCAATGCAACCTTAGAAATGTTAGTGCTTATTGAAACAATTTGGTATGTAGCTTGTTAAACACTTTTTAATGGTGTTTATTCTTCATATTTGTTCACCTTGATAATCTTTCATGCCACCATGAGAGATAGAATGCCAACAATTGACATAATTATAATGTTGGAGAACTGTATGATTCTAAGCTCTTTTTAAGTAGTATTAATTATATTTGATAAAATAGTTCAACTGAATGTTTTATATGTATATAGAGTTGATAGAAGTAGAATAATTAATATAGTAGTAAAAAGTAAATAAAATAACTTATTCATATTATGAAAAATTATTTAATGCTAAGTTCCAATTATTTAGTTTATTTTTTAATATTCCAACAATATGAAATGATTTATGCATACACCATTAACACCATGCTAAAGCATACAAAATAAGAGCAAGCCAAAATAATTTTGAGAGATGATTATTTAAATTTTTATCAATAGTGATTTTGATTTTAATTTTTTTGTTGCTTCTTGATTTTTATTTTGTGCTTATAAATATTTTTAGAAAGAAAACTAAATTCATATAATCAAGAAAGGGGATTAAAAGAATATTAAAAGTAAATGGGGATTTTAGGAGTGTTCAATTGACCCCATGTCATGTGCCATGTTTTTTTGGGAATATATATTATGATGTTTGTAAATTGTAAAAAGTAAATAAAATAACTTATCCATATTATGAAAAATTATTTAATTTATTTTTTTTAATATTGCAGCAATATGAAATGATTTATGCATACACATTAACACCAACTTAAAGCATAAATAATTTTGAAAGATGATTATTTAAATTTTTATCAATAGTTATTTTGATTTTGATTTCTTCACTACTTCTTGATTTTTATTTTGTTCTTCTTCCTTTTGTAAGTCATGATTTTATTTTTGGCTTCTTCCTTGTTCTACTATAACTTATCTAATTGTTTTTGGTATTGGAGAGTTGTCAAACATTTATGTTATATATGTGTGTGTGTGTGTGTGTGTGTGTGTGTGTGTGTGTGTGTGTGTTTTAATTATTAATTTTCATTTGTTGGCTATATTTTTGTAATGTTTATGATTATTATTTTAATATGTCGGCTATATATATTTTTTAAAATTTGTTTTTGTTAACACACTCATCCCATTGCACTCCACCCTGTGCTACCACTATAGGTTATGCCTCTCAACGTAATTAAGATTTATGGATTTCAAATTTGACTTAGTTGAATTAAAATGTGTTATGATCCTATTTTTCTTTAGAGCACTTAAGATAGAATTCAAAAATGGAAAGGAGATTTGAAGTGAGATCAGATCTAAAGTCACATCTAACTCAACTAAGCCACCTTTGAAATTTAGAAGGCTCACTAAGTTTTTATTAAGCTAAAAAGATCATCTGGCTTTGTTTAATAGTATGCACATTATATTTCATACAAATTATAGGGAAATACATTCAGACATCTAATTATAGGATTATTTACACTATAGTGAGCCCTCTAAGATCTTGATACATTCATAGTAGGATGGTCTAATGAAGGATAGTCCAGCCATGCAACCAATACCAATAAACACATACACAAAATTGAACTCACAATAAGTTGACACATGATATATCGTATGAAAATTCCTCAAAGAGAAAAAAACCTAGCCTTCAAAATCTATTCATCATTATAATATTAATTCTTAATAATTTGTAATATGTCACAAGGGTGTATATGTTAGGTCATATTGATATGACAACTAAAACATATAAAATCTTTATTCTCAAACTTTATCATAAATCCTCATGCTCTTTCCTATGCTTAGACTTCCAACGAGGTTGCTTAGCATATGTCCTCTCTCTTCATGATTCCAAATAATTGTGGGCAACCAATTTATATGAATTTCCAGCCTCCATAATGATCTACATCGACCGTAGGGTGGCCCAAAGTTCTATACTCCTTGAAAAGTGTTGTCATCTAATGCAAGTTAATTTCTTGGACTAAACCAAATCAATAGAAAAGAAAATTGTGTGATGCCCAATCTTTGCTCCCATGGGTCCAAGAAGTCTTCACATGTCTTCCTCGATTGTCACAAACCCCAAGTTCTCTAGTGCTAATGGTAAATCTATAATTGTGATACTCTACAAGTTTGATACATGTCCATAAACCCAAATAAAACATTACAAGAATCCAATTATCTTCAAATATGGATATGACCTATAGATACTCCTTGTAGTGCCCCTCAACTTGTCATCTGTCAGATTGATGTTTGCTTAGTAGTATTAGACATTATGACAGTATCTTAGATTGTTATTTTGTTAATTCATTATGGACCTAATCGTTATGATAACAGTTGTTAATGCTGGATTCTGTTATTTTATGCTTTACAATTTGACAAATAAACCAAATGTTACAGATATTTTGATGTTAATTGCTATATTTGATTGTAAGATAATTGATTGTTTTATGTTGTTGACTAGTAATCAGAAATTTTGTTCAATATAGCTAATTGTTTATACATAAACATGAATGGAACAGTGTTGTATTACTCGCTCTCGAGTACCCTACCCCACTGCGATTTCCATTCACTATATGACTGCATCTGGATATATATCTTGTTATGTTTAACCAGGCGTTGTTGTAGGATGCAGGTACTAGGTACTGAGTCCACCTGATTTACCAGGTCTAAGCATGCCTTCACCAATGGAATAGTTGTTTGGAGTTAACATGAGGTCCCTTGTCAGTGTTGTCTGGTCGTCAGTTTACCCTTATGGTTATTGTCTGTCATTCGATCATGACCTGCAGACAGGTAATATTGCACCTTGGAGTCTAACTAGGTCAAAAGGTGTCTAAGTGTGTAAGGTAAAGATGTGCATTAGATAGAATTATTATACAGAAAATATAATAATTGTAAATGTCGATAATTGTTAATAATTGTTGTAAATAAATTATTATTTTATTGGAAGTAAAATTGTTAAATAAAAGTTGTAAGAAATTTTGTATTGTTTAATATAATATTATTTATAATGGATATTTAAATAAATAAATTAATTGTAAGTCATGTTGTAATTCGTGATTTACAATTTAATTGATAAAATAAATTATATTGAGTTGTAAATTTATAGAGAGATGTAATGTTAAAATTTTATTAATAAAAATATAGGTGGTTGTTCATAAAAAGAATAAATTGGTTGGAATCATATATATTTTTTTTTTTGCAAAAAAGTGGATAAACCACTAAAATTATATTAATAAAATGAGTTACAAAATGCCAGATTCAGAAGCGGCATACCGGCAGGAAAGAATCGGCAAAGAAAACCTCCAGTTATAGCCGAAATTTATCAAAATTTATACATAATCGTTTCAACATCATAATTCGATCCCAAACTTAGGATCATGCCAGAGAATATACAATTTATAAAAAAGTAATTACAAAACATCTGGCAGGTACAAAATCGACAAATATTTGACCGAGATCCCCATTAATCTGCTATTTCAATAACCTGCAAGTCTTGGTCTTCAAAGTGTTCATCAGCCTCTGCAAGTTGAGGGGGAGGTGGCGGCGGAGGAGGCACATAGTTTAACAAAAATAGCAGCACATTAAACACTTCCATAGCTGAGTCTACCAGTTGAGGACCCAATTCCTTCCTATGACAGTGAATGGAATTTCGGAAGGAGATGATACAATTATTGCGGAGACCATGCGAAAAGGCATTATATAGGCAGTATAAACTAGGAAGTCGAAACAAACATCTGCAGTCGAACAACCCTCCAACAGGAGCAGACCCTTCATGCACATCGTAGTCAACTAAAGCAGAATTAAAAACATCAACAGAAAAATGCACATTTTGAATAAAATTTAGCCCCAAATCCCTTACCTTGTCACCAGACTGCAAAAGATCCATGGCATTTGACAAAAAATGGGAAGCAACCTGAGAGGGATAAATAGCAACTGGAGTAGAAAGAGCTGGTAGATTACACACCTGGAGAATAGCATTACCTACCGATGCATCATGAACCTGGAAGACTTCCTGCAGAGCATTAAAAGTAAAACAGCTGAGAAGGGGACGTTCCCAATTCCGGATTGGCCAAGAGAGTCTAGTATTCCGGTGAATGGAACCCATAGAAATCTACCAAAACTTTGCCATAGAACAGAAGACAAAATACAAACACAGCTAACAGGGCAGAGAGCAAAACCTTATACCAAGAAAGTTAGATAACATGAAACAAAACGACAACGGCAGCAAAGAATAAAAAGAAACCGATTAAGTGCAAATGAAGCTACTCATGTGTCATAAATAAAAGGAGTGATGAGATGCCAATTTCCATGTGCGAGATCTGCCAGCCGCCTCAGAAGTAATTAACAGAGTACAATTTGTTCATGCGAAAATAATTCACAAAACTTAAACCGACGTCAGCTAAGCATCATATACACCATAGAATAATGGTAATGATTAAACATGAGATCTAAGAAATGAACCCAAAATATCATGACTTAATCAATTGCATCCTTGGACAAAATAAAGCTTATACCGAGGATCTGGAGAAGAGAATCAGAAGTCCATTCAATAGCACTTTCATCTAAATTAAAAGCAGTATTAGCTAAAAAATCAGCTAAAAGATTACCTTCTCGATAAGTATGCTTAATTTGAAATGAATGAAACCTATTTAATAAATCTTTGCCCGCCTTAAGAATATAATCTATTTTCCAACTCGAAGAAGAATTTTTGGAAAACGCTGAAACAATATTCAAAGAGTCCCCTTCTATAATGATGTTAGTGAAATCATATTTTAATGCTAAATTCAAACCTGCAATTAGAGCCAAAGCCTCAGCCTCATTATTTGTTAAGGTACCAAGTTTAATTGACAAAGCTCTAAGAATTGTTCCATGATGATTTTGAAGAACACAACCAGCACTGGAAATTCCTGGATTACCTCTACTCGCACCGTCAAAATTTAGCTTGACAAAAGATGCAATGGGAGGGATCCATTTGATAATAGAGCGATCAGTCAAAACATCAGACTTAAAGCAAGAAGTACCAGGCACTTTTAACTGCTTCCAAGTTTGCAATATCATATTATCCCAACTTGTAAAAATAAGAGAACCCGCCTTCTTTGATAACAAGGATGCTAAAGTTACTTCTGAAATAGATGTTTCAACTTTGCCCAACACAATATGAAGTGGATTAGTTACCCTTTTAAATATTCTACTATTTCTCTCTAACCAAAGTGACCAAATGACAATGCTTGGCGAAACAATCCACAAAGCAGAAAAAGTAGACTTCGAGAATAGGATAGGCCAACTTTGAAAGACTTGTAGTAGAGAACAAGGAAGAGGACCCGACCAGTTTAGTCTAGAAAGAAGCCAAGACCAAACCTGTGAAGAGAAACCACAATTCAATAAAAGATGATCAACAGATTCCTCCACTTCCTGACAGCAAGGACATAAGAAGGGATTTGCAACCCCAAGCTTAACTAATCTATCACTAGTAAGGATTCGAGAATGCAATGCTAACCATGAAAAAGCTCATGCTTTGGGCAGACATGAATCACTCCAGCAAAGCTTATAGGGCCAAGAGAGAAGTGTATTAGAATCCTTACTAGTTATACTTAGATAACCTTGTTTAACTATATAACGTCCTAATTTCGAAGGAGCCCAGACTAACTTATCCTTTTCACCTGAGATAAATAGCCTACGATCCTTCAAAATATTCCTAAGAAGGGTCTTTTGTTCATCTGGAATCATGAACTCATCAAAGTTTTTCCATTTTACTGAATGAAAGGCTGAATTAGGATCAACTTCATAATAATCTTTAACCTTTGTTCCCCACACCTGACATAACAAAGATTTAATCTCGTGGAGACCTTCTGTGTTACTTAAAGGAGGATGATTATTACAAGAATCATCCCAGAAAAGAGCAGAACTGCCATCATGAATAACCCAAGATAAATAAGAAGAAATAACTTCTTGACAATGTATCAAAAAATTCCACATGTGAGAACCTGCCTTTGGATTTCAAAGAGTAAATAATCTTTTAGGATTAAAAGAATCTAGATACTTAGCATACATTATTCTCCCCCATTTAGAAGTTGATTTTTCATACAAATTCCAAACAAGTTTAGCTCCAAGAGCTTTATTGTGAGATGCAATATCATGGATGCCAGTGCCACCAAATTGTTTTCGAGTGCATATTTTATCCCAAGAAAGGAGTGGAATCTTTCTCCCCTGTAAATTAGTGCCATTCCAAAGAAACTTTCGTAACATATTCACAATAAAAGTAAGTACAGTTTTTGGGACTTTTAAAACTGATAACAAGTAAACTGGCATCGCTGATAAAACTATTTTAATCATCAAAAGTTTACCTGCCAAAGTAAGCCATTTGCCTTTCCAAGAAGAGATTTTAGATTTTATACTTGATAAAAGCTTATCCCAAAACATGTTTTTAATCCAACCTGAAAACAGAGGGATTCCTAGATACCTTGAGGGTAAAGTGTCAATTTGAAAACCAAGATACTTAGCTATCCTACTTTGCACCAAATCAGAAGAGAAGAAAAAGAAAATTTTAGATTTACTATTGTTCACTTTTTGACCAGATACTAAACAATATTTAGAGATGACTTCCTTCAGAACTTTAGCTTCTTCCATCATAGGTTGTCCAAACAACAAAGTATCATCTGCAAACAAAGCATGCGTGATAGAAAAAGGAATTCTAGGGATATTAATCCCTCTCCAATGACCCAAAGTATTCTGACTCAGAATTAATCTACTCAAACCTTCAACCATTAAAATAAAAAGAAAAGGGGAAAGAGGATCTCCCTGCCATATGCCTTGAGAAGATTTAAAAAATTCAGATTTCATACCATTAATCAGTACTAAAAAACTGACACCAGTAATACATGATTGAATCCATTTACACCATTTAGAAGAGAAACCAAATTTGAGGAGTACTTTGAATAAAAAATCCCAAGAAACTTTATCATAAGCTTTTAGCATATCCAATTTAATCATCATTGCAGGAAGTTTGTGTTGATGAATTGAATGGATTACCTCATGAGCGATCAAAGCACCTTCTAAAGTTTCCTTGCCTGGGACAAAACCCCCTTGTTCATCAGAGACAGTTTTTGGGATTAGTGCAGCTAGTCTTAAAGTGATTGCTTTGGAAATGATCTTATAAAAGGTATTACATAATGAAATGGGTCTGAAATCAGCAAAGGAGGAAGGAGAATTGATTTTAGGAATCAAAGCAATTAAAGTTGAGTTTATCTCTCTCAGAATAGTTCTATTTCGATGAGCTTCTTCTACAGCCAGCCAAATATCCTTACCCACAAAGTCCTAGCATTTTTGAAAAAACAGAGGAGTAAAACCATAAGGGCCAGGTGATTTGTCTGGTTCCAATGAGAAAACTACTGCCTGAACTTCTTCCATGGTAAACTTTTTCATCAATTCCAAATTATCTGCAGGAGAAATGAGAGTAGGAATATGATCCAGGACTTCAAAAACAGTTGTACTAGGGATCTGAGGTAAATCTTTAGAGAGTAGTTTCTGAAAATAGTTGATTCCTTCTTTTTGGATAAGAGAAGCATCATGCAAAATGTTACCCATTGAATCTTTAATGGAGAAAATAGAATTTCGATGCCTTCTTAGCATGGTCGAGACATGAAAAAATTTGGTATTTCGATCCCCTTCCTTTAGCCATACTTCCCTAGATTTCTGTTTCCAAAAGAGCTCTTCCCGAGATAAAATTTCCTCTAATTGTGCTTGTAACATTTTTATATTTTGAAAAGATGCATTATCCATGCCATTAGAGATAATTGTTTCATTTAGCTGTTGTAATTGAAGTTGTAGGGCTATTTTTTGGGAAAAAATGTTACCAAAAGAAGATTTATTCCAATTCATAATTTTTTTCCTTATAAATTTTAAACGTTCATTCACCCAATACATACGTGAACCATTGAGAAAAGGAGCATTCTTCCACCAGGATTCAAGTAAGGATAAAAAATGTTTATCTCTAAACCACATAGCTTGGAATTTGAATGAGGACCTTATAGTATTTTGTTTCCCACAAGTGACACCAAGTTGAACAGAAATAGGAAAATGATCTGAAGCGGTAAAAGGAAGAATAGTAGTACCAGAAATATTTGCTTCAAGACACCATTCAGGAGAAAAAAGAAACCTATCCAATCTTTCTGTTATGTTTAAAAAGCCGTGCCTCCTATTTGACCAAGTGAAACTCCCATTGAGTAGCGGGCTATCTAGTAATGCATTGTCAGCTATGAACCCCTTAAAGTCCTCAATTACCCTCTGAGGTGGGGAGATACCACCTGTCTTTTCTGACAAACAAGATAAAGCATTAAAATCCCCTCCAAAAATAACTTTTTCACCAGACAAATGCTCGAGAAGAGCTGTGAGAGTATCCCAACAGTGTTTTTTTTCTCTAGTGGCAGTAGGACCATAAATATTGAATAACCAAAAATTAACAGTGGAAGTAACCCTAACCAAAAGAAAATTTGGAACAGAGAAAATTAACTCTACTGCACACACTGTGCTGTCCCAGAGAACAACCAGCCCACCAGAGGCTCCTTGAGAGGGAGAATGAATATACTTCCAGTTCAACCAGCTTGGGAAAATTCTATCAGCTTGAGAAATAGATAATTTTGTCTCTTGGAGCATGACAATATCTACACCTGAGGAATCTAATTGACACTTTATCAAGCATCTTTTGTTACGGGCATTAATACCCCTAACATTCCAAGAAAGGAGCCTCATTGTTCGCGGGGAGAGTTCCTTACTCTCCCCGATCTCAGACATGTTTCCAAAGTGGCCTACAGGCCCGCTTTTATTTCTTCTTGTGTTTTAAAAGATTTTGGTTTACGTCCTCTCTTAGAGGGAGAGAGAGAACTCTGTTTAGTGGGTGAATCCTGGCTCAACGATTGAGAAATGGAAAGTTTGGATGAAAAATCATATACCTCACTATTATCTCTTAAAACAGCAGAATGTTCTTCCTTCCCTTGACTAAGACAGCTCTCAGGATCAACACCAGGGACAGGGGTATTTAAATAAAGTGAATTACCAATAATAGGGCTTGGCTGTTCTGCTATTACCTCATCCGCCAATTCATCAATAAGATCAGAAGCAACATTACGAATAGTAGTTTCAACAAAAGCTTGTGCTTCTTCTTCAGTAAGAGGAAATCCATCCGATTCTAAAGCAGGCATTTCATTTACTACATCCCTTGAGCAATTTGCCTCAAAATTAAAGGAGTTGAACAGACATTTCTTAATGTTATCACTAGGAAAAGCAGGAGTTTCAATATCTTCAAGCTTACTAATTGCAAATTCAAAAGAACAGTCATCCTTTAACCCTGCAGCAGTCTGAAGAGCTTCTTCAGAACCGTTAGTATTGAGAAAATGATTAAGAGATGCTTCCCCAATATTAACAAAATCTAAATTGTCCTTAGCATAAAATGCTTCTTCAGAATCAGCACAAGATTTAGTTGAATGCAATACTTCCTCTTTATCAATCGCCATAGGGTTTTCAAAAACAATTACCTATTTCCAATTTCCAAATTTAGAGTGGAACTCAACAAATTTGGGAAAGGGGAACGAAGTATTAAGGACTATTGAAAACCTAATTGGCAGATCTGGTTTGTCAAAAGAGGACAGATCATGCTTAATGAAGAAACCCAATTTTTTAGCGCAAAATTCAATAATGGCAAAATCCCGATATTCCAAAGGTAAATTCGGCAAAGAGATCCAAAAAGGAACAAAGTTCATATTAGCTTTAACCGGATCAAAATTTGGTTCCCATTTTTGGAGACAAATCCCTTTGCCACGATAAAACCACAATTTTTGACTAAGGGTTTCATCTCGGAAATCCCCATTATAAAAAACCACTGTAAAAACACATAAATCTTTGTTCAAAAAGAAGACATCCGAAACCCCTTTCCATGTAACCCTAACCCATGCATGAAATTCATCAAAATTAAATGTAGGGTTCCAATCTACAATCAATTTGTATTTTGAGTTTTCGCCACCGAATCTTTAATCGGGTGCTCATTTCTATAGACTGTTTTCTCTACGTTTAGACAGTACAACTCTTAGGGTTTTAAATCATTTTCTACTCATGGAATTCATTGTTCAATTGTCTCCCTTCCACTCCATTTGCTGAATCATTCTGTCACTATTGCAATCATTTAGTTTTAATGGACTTCTTCATTTCATTGAGGGTGTATTCTGCAAATTTCCTTATCCTCTCAGCTATTAAACTATTCTGTCAAACAACATTTCAGACTGCAATTGTATACAGTCTCTATGCAAGTGTCTTGGTAGGTTATGACAACTCCATATTCTATGGAACGCCCTTGGAGTGTCACAAACCATGCATCTGGATAAGAAACAGAAATAAACTGTAAATGGTGTCTCCTATCTAATTAGTATTCCAATCATATATATATTTACAATTGTGTGTTCAAAAAATAAGTAAACTAAAAGACTTTATTAGCTGATAGGCTTATGACGAGGGCATTCATGCCTAGAATTAAGTAGTTCTCACACCTGTTTTCTTTTGCAGTTACCAGTTTTATTGGCATTCAAATAGGTAGTCGGAATTGAATATAAAAGATAGGTTTTTACTGTACCTCGTAACAGATTATTTTTGGGGATTTCATGGATCACACCCATTGTTTTCATCAGTAAATAAGGTATTAAAAAAATGTATTAATTAGACTAAGCAGGAATCGAATGGCACAAGCCATGTAGGACTTTCATAGGTTGTATGGCAATTGCTAAACTAGCATAATTTCCTGTCTAGCTATTGTATGAAATGGTGTACATGTAGTCCAAGTTGTATGGAATGCACTCCAGGATCTTTGGAATGAATCTGCACCTTACACATTTTGAAAATTAGCAACACTTTATGCAAATTTTATGTTGTTATAATACAGCTCTCAAGCTTGGTCAATAATAATGCCAGATGAGAAGCTTCGTTTTTCCTAATCTATTTGTACAATTCTTCCATGAAGCATGATTTCCATGTGACCACTTTAGTCCATGCAAACAAACAGGCAGGTTAAATTTAAATCATAAATTTGGAGGTTTTATTCATTGCACCCCCGTTGGTTATACCCTACAATCATTTCCATCAGATCGCTATTTTCAGTTAGTTGCCCTTTTGTCTATAACCAGCAATTATGTCTTATCGTTAGAGTTACCATACGATTGCATATCAAGCACCTTCTCTATAGAAATTAGTTTGGCAACCACAATACGCCTTATGGAAAGTTCTTAAAGTCTTTGCAACAAATCCATTTTGCTTATTTCCTACAATCCTAGATCGCTGTTTGATTTAGCTAGTAGCACCTCTATTTTAGTTCAACGATTATCCTAAAAGCAATCCTCTTCTCTAGCGTAGTCAAGGAGGTCAGCGATGTGCACAACTTGAATCGATTCACCATACAACATGCACCTGTGGTTTAGTTCAATGGCTTAAAACAATCATCACAATCAGTGCAAACTTAACAGATCCTGCAATCATTCCAATCTTGTAGATCGTTGTTGTTTTGCTGGGCGCACATTTGGACAGGTTTTTACATGTAGATCGCATCCTCATTACAGTTCAATAGTTTTTTTTAATAATCCTATTAACCAGCGATCATTGCATAAACTTCACCAACATCTGGTCAAAACCAGCATTCCTTCATCAAAATGACATTGAATGTGCTAAAACCCTTGTGCTACGAGTCAATTCGAGGCCTATATACTTGTGACGTGTTTTATGGAATATCTCATCCACATTATGCTCTAAGGCCTCGTTCTCCCTCGTTAACCCATTATGTGACCTAAAAAGGGATCATGTTATGAAGACTTTTGAAGATTTCGTGGTGTGGCTTACTATGGTGCCATGATTGTCTCAAGAAATCTGTGGTGCCATCATGGATTATTCCTTTTAAGTCATATGGTAGATCTAATAGCTATTTCCATATTCTTGAGATTTTACTTCATCTTTTTCAACACATGCATTTAGGGTGCCATTTATAAGGAAACCTTGGAAACCAATATACATACCAAGACATGATCCTCTACTCTCATTGTCATTCAACATATAGGCTATTGTTGTGCATTCAGTTGTCCACAACATCAACAAAGTGATTAGTTAATCCATAATTTTGTAATTCCATTTGATCTCATTTAGGAGTTGTTCTCTATTTAGGAGTTGTGATTTTGATTTTACTTGGAAGCATTAACAAGATGCTGGGATCTCAAAGAACATCCTTGGAACCTACAAAATGTTAATTCTCAAACCTATTGCCTTCATTTTTTGTGACCATTGACTTTCGTGAAATATTGTGATAGAGAGAGAAAACTGTCAAAGTTGATACCGTCAAATATACCAATTTGCAAGTTCAAAGAGTTGGATGGGCATTGCCATAAGTCGTTAGACTGAATAAACCTCATCATAAAATAGTCAATAACAATTTTAGACCTCCTCTATGATTTATGCCAAACCGTTACACGTTCCTTGCAAATGGGGGATATCTATGGTTTCCTTACAACTCAATAGGTTGTAATGCTCGAGACAGTTGTAGTGGGAGCATATACATGAAAATGGGAATGCCTTGGAAACAAATGCAGATTATACAACTACCAAATGATGATCGACCATACCGTTAGATCTAAATCATCATGGATAAATTCATTTCCAAGGAGGTTTATATCACGAGAACCGTCAGAATATTATTACTCATTCTACCATTGGAAATGGTAATTTGGTGGGTAAGACAATTTGTTATCATAAGTTGTTTTCGGTTGAAGCGTTATTGGTTAAAGCGTTAGGTTATTCTCAAGTCAGAGGAAATTCATTTGAGGTGGTCGGAAGATATGTATTGTAACAGCTACTAATCATGATAGGGCAAACAGTTGTAAACATATATCTTGAATGAGGTTAGCACAAACTAAATAATGTAGTTTAGTCGAAAGATTATCTAGGAATGGATTGTAAAAGCTTGTTTGGTTAAATCTTGTATTTATTTTAGAAACAATACGAAGAGTATTTAGATAATTTAAGTTATAATGTATTAATATAATTGTTGCATTAAATTTAAAATCAATTGGTTCAGTTAAAAGAGTTAATGTAATTCGCTATTGATTTTATAACAAAGTTATTTACAAGAAGGAATTTTAGTGTAACTCTAGAACTTGAATTGAATTGTATGAATTAAGAATTTTTGTTGTCATAATATGGTAAATTGTTAATGGTCAAAATTCCAGAGGCATAGTATGTCGTGTTTTGAGTACAACCAACATGGGGATAGGTGTTCTAGTGTTGTGGTGTTTTAAACATGTGATTCTAATTGAGTATGAAGTACAATTTATTACGAATGTAGAATTGTCGAAAGTTGTTAATGTATTTTGTGGATATAATATTCTCAGGATGAGATATTTAACCACTTGTGACTATTTTGTATCCGTTTTGTTGAAAATGTCATATGGAGAGACTTGGAATCTGTAAAAGAGTAAAGTGTTGTAATGTTATGAGTGATGGATAACAATTGGTGTTATGATTCTGTTTGTAATGCAAGAGGGTTTATGCCTTGCAGTGATCATGTATGTGTATTGTTATAATGTCTTGTATGATGGTTAAGGTTTACTAGGTGTTAGGAAGGAGAGTGGCTTTCAACGTGGGGCTGGCGCCCAAAGTGGCAGTCAGGATAACCCATTGAAAGTAGATTAATCAAGTGATAATTTAAAATGAACTAGGGGGTTAAGGGTAGACTTCACATTAAACAAGATTAATGGATTTCCTCACCCAGGCCTGTAGTGCTCGTTTAGACTAAGGATGGGTTGAGAAGGCATGGTCGGCATGATTGACTTCCTTTTCCTCACGAAAGGAAGGTCGATTCCGCATGTGTCACCCTATGGGGCCGGTGCCTAGTGAGAGGTTGTCAGGATAACCATAGATGGGGGCTGGTACCTAGTGAGAGGCTGTCAGGATAACCCATGCTAGGACAGTGCGATGACACTCTCCCTACTACAACCTAGCATTCCTTGTTTGGTCTCTCCACATATGTTATGTGTTGCCTCTGAAAGTTGTGTTGTGTTGTTTATGTTATTGACATGTGTTGTATTGGAGTTTGGTCATCCTTTGTTCATGTTAGTCTTTGTCTACCTGACTGTTTAATTTTGGGACCTCATGTTAACTCCTAGTTCGAGGGGTGGACCTTAGGGTTCCACATGGTCGGGTGGAAGAGCTTTATTATCCATTGGTTATTCTTGTCAATGTTCATGTGCAGAAAAGATTTATCTCAGTTTACAGACAATTGTACTTGTACCAGTGATGATTATGATGTATGTGTATAACCTTGTACTAGATTTGTGTATCAGATCATTCATAATGTATGTAATTCTGATGTAGTCTGAAAATGGCAATGTAGTGATGTAATGATGTACTTATGTGTATGGAAAGCATTTCAGTTATGTATTTAATCATGTAGATTGCATTATTTGACGACATGTAATGAATATGAATAAGCTATTGTGCATTGGATTTAGATCAGTTACTGATGTTAGTAATGTATGTTAAATTATGTTAGTTTAATAGTTAAGTAATGCCACCTTGAATCCTTAGTGAATATGGTGTAATTGGTTATGTTAACATTACTTTTTTATCTTAATCACTTAAAAAAAAATTTCGTGTTTCATATAGCATAAATGTGAATTTCTCTAAGGTGTTCAAGGTGGGGTGTTACACTCCTCAAGAATGGTATACCAAAACTACAAGACTCAAATTCAAAATGTGGAAAAATATGGTGACATCTTCTACAACCAATTGATGAATTAAAATTGTAAATAAATGTCCAATGGTGATGTAGGATTTCTTTGTTCCCCTAAGGATGCTCTTACATCAGACACCTTAGTTAAATTCAAAAGTGAGTCCCTCACTTTACAAAGACTAGAGAGAAACCTAGTTGGTTCACCTTAGGCTTGGAAATCTAACTTGAATATTCTTCTGGCCTTCCTCTCCATTTCATAAAATACTCCTCATATTTCCTATTCTTGATGCTTTTCCCAATTCTATATTCTAGTATTTCTTAAATTTCTTCTTTTGGTTGTAGTGGTATTGGGTTTTGTCCTCAATCCTCCATGTTGCTTCCCTCTGAATCCCCCTCATGATACTGGTATAGGTTTGTAATGTTGAATACTGGAGATATACCAAGGTCATCTGGTAACTCTACCTTATATGTAAATGTTATCGAAGTCAAATATCCATATGATTCTGCATGGATCAAACTTATTAATTTTCATCTTATTATATGTTCTAGATAGAAATCTCTCCTTTATAAGATATACCTTCACTTCATCTCCTAATGAAAAATCTCTATGTCTTCTAGTTTTGTCCACCTATTACTTATACTTATCATTCATCTTCTTTAGGTGATCCATTACCTCTATATGTACTTTCTTCATGTGTTCAAAAAACTCCTCTGCCTCTGCACTCCTTTTATCTTGTTTTCTAATATCTCTTAGTTTTGATATATTATTTGGATTACTTCCATTAATAGTCTGAAATGGTGTCTTTTTGGTACTCCTATTCACTGAATTGTTGTATGTAAATTTTACTTGTGATAAGACCATGCGTTAATTTCCTACCTTTTCTCCAACCCAAGATCTTAGAAAGTTACCCAAACTTTTGTTTACTACTTTTGTTTGCCCATCAGTCTGTGAATGATATGTTGAGTTGAATTTCAAGTCTATTTTCATCTTCTTCCACATGGTCCTCCAAAAGTATCCCATAGACTTAGTATCCCTATCTAAAACTATAGTCTTTGGCATACCATGCAATATTATGACCTCTTTGAAGAATATATTAGCTATGTGTACCACATCATTGCTTTTTTTATGTGGAATGAAGTGCACCATCTTAGAAAATCTATCTAGTACCACCATGATTGAATCATTTTCCCTTTTTGTCCTTAATATGATCAATACAAAATTCATATATATGTCCTCCCATGGCTTACACAACACTAGTAGTGGTTGGTATAGCCCAACATTTTGACTATTTCCTTAGGAAACTTGGTAAGTCCTACAACATTGAATGTATTTCCTCACATCCTTGTATATTTGTGGCCAAAAATATTTTTTATTAATTGAGGAAATTATCTTGTCTATCTCAAAGTGTCTAGCAAAACCTCCTCAATGCTTTTCCCTAATTTGGTTCTCTCTCATAGAGCTCCTCGATGTGCATAACTATCTTCCTTTCAATATCTCTATTTGAATCAAGTAATCCAACCAATTACTTCTTTCTATGCTTACCAACTCCCTATATGCCTTCCAAGCCTCCGCAAAATCAGGATCAACCTCATACAAATGTTTTAACTCCTCAAAATCAACTACCTCTACCCTAATTTCTATTAGCAAATTATGTCTTCTACTTAATGCATTAGAAACCTTTTTTGACTTACCACTCCTATGTTTTAGTATAAAAGTGTAACTCTACATGAATTCTACCCACCGCATATGTCTCTGATTAACTTTACTTTGATTAAGAATTATAATGTTTGATAATTAGTCTACAAAACAAACTCTTTCGGTAATAGGTAATGTCTCCTTATCTTTAGGGCTGCATTATAGCATAAAAATCTTGGTCATAAACTCAATACCACTTTTTGGCATCATTTAAGTTCTCAATGAAATAAGCTATTGGTCTTCCTTCTTGGATTAACACTACCCAAATTGTATTCCCACTTGCATGACAATCCACCTAGGATATCTTATTGAAATTTGGGTCAGCGCAAGTTTGGTCCACTTTTTGGCCAAAAAGTGCAAGTGTTTTCTCTAATTTTCAGAATTTGTCACATTTGACCTAAAAATTTGAAGCACTTAAAGATTGAATCTCAAAAAAGTTAGTAATATAAAATGTAGTACTTAGATTCTAGTTTTCAAATATGTAATTTATTTTAATACCTAGATGATACAAATTGATTTTCAATAAGCATGTCTAAAAACCACTATTTAAAAGTCATTTTTTTTACCATCCTATGCACATGTACGACCAACATAATTTGACCTAAATAAATGTATTTTTCTGAATCCTTTTGGGGAAATATGTGTAGTACAATGAAGTTTGATGAGGATATTTTTTTATAATTTTTTTTGAAATATTTGTTTTAATTAATTTTTATTAGCCCTAATTGTTGTTTTTGAAAACCCCACGTGTACAACCAACATAATTTGAGCAAAAATAATCATAAAATGAACTTTTTTTTTCATTGTGTAGAGAATGATGTCTAGATTGATGACATAATTTTTTTGAAAAAAATTTAAAATTAAAAGTTATTAAAAAATACAAACACCTGTCATTTCAAGTTTTTGGACCAGTTTGCTCATAAATTAATTAATAAATAGAAAAATAACTCAAATCAAAAAACAAATTACATATTTGAAAACTACACATCGTCATCTATAATAGGTTTTAATTTTGTTCAAAATTTTGGAAAAAAACATCATCATTCATATTGGTAAAGTTGGTCTTTTCTCTTGATCTGAACATGAACGTGTACTTGTAGGTCCAAGGCAAGGGGTTGACTTACCATGTGTCATGCCCTAAATTTAACTCAATCTAAAACAAACACAACTATCAATTTTTTTTTGAATTTCTAGTCCTACTAAGGTAAATTCAAGTTTTAAAGTTAATCTAGAATCGATGACATTAAGTTTACGATGTCCTCTCACTACTTAAACAATCTTAGTTTGCATTTTTCCCTAAGTGTTTCCTTATTGAGATGTACAAAACTTTTCCTAGGTATCTTAGAGTATAGAATTTGGTTGCTCTTCTAACTAATTTCCCATTTTCTATCTACATTTGTTTCCCTAGTATAGCTATAAAGAGAAAAATTATTGCTTAATAAAAACTTCACTATCAAGAGTTTGAAAATGAAGAGCTACGTTTAATATAAATAACCTTACACAAATAATAATGTGTACAACAAACTTTAAATGTGAATGAAACTATTTATTTACTTTACTATTAACATCAATGACACAAGAATCATTTGATGCTATCAAGACTCAAAAGATAGATTAGCTTAGTTTCAAGTTCTAAGTTATAAATGACAATTACTTATTGTTTCTATTAGTTTTAGATTTAGATGTAACTACTTGCTACATTTTAATTCATATACTAAACTTTGATTTCATTGACTTAATGTTCAAACTAAACAAAATTTCCACCTAGTTATACTACTTTTCTTGATCAAAGGTTTAAATAAGTTATGTATTACTTTATTGACTTGGTTGTCAATTCAGGATTTCCTTGCTCATATACAGTTCAAGAAGATCTCCTATATTTCTCTATGGAATTTATCCTATCTACTAGATTCATTCATTGAGATAAATTTTAAGATTAATTACAACTCCAACTTATTACTATTATTGTCAAACCATAACTTTATAATTTATTGGCAATTGATTCACCACCACTAGATGAGTTTAACATTTAATGATAATTCAATTCTAAGTTTGATTAATGTCTAAGTCAAGTTAAAATACATGTATATATTACATCACAATATTAATGGTTTTAGAAATTTTAATTACACTTTCATTAAATTTTAAATTGATAGATTTATTACAATTATATTTTAACTCCATTTAACTTAATTTTTATTCCCCAGATCCTAATTTAAAGATTCTTAAATAGAAACTACCTTATTCTTAACTCAAAAACTAGTTCTCTTCTTATTGATTTCCTTTGTTGAATCATACAATGCAATCAATATGATTATACATTCAAATCATTTTTGTCTTTGTTTAACATTTTCTAAATCAAGTCTATAAGAAATGATTACAAGATAATCTATAAAACATGATGATCCTTGATAACTAAATAATGCAATGATACAATGATCCATTTTTTTACTTAAAACTTAACAATTGATCTTTTCTTTTTCTTTTCCCTCAAATGCATAAGTAACAACACAAGTTTTCTACTTTAACACTTTTCAAATGATCTACAAAATTTGGTACATAAAGTACATCATGAAGAAAGATGTCTTTCTTAAAAACAAAACAATATTTCTTTTCTGTCCAAGAGACTTGAACAACTCCAAAACATCTTCAACCTGCATCCAAGAACCTGAAAATGAACAAGAGAGGGGAACAACAATATCCCAATGGCCTCTCCACCCATCCATAGGGTTGTATAATAGCCCACCCCCAAGCATGGGGTAATCACTTAGCCATATGAAGCCACATAACTCGTACACAAGTACAACAATGTTTTACATAGACATATTGAACAACATATTTCTATCACAATGGTTTAACTCAAGAGAAAACCACTTAGGGGGAGTGGGGGCTCAACCAGACATGGGGAACAAAATATATCATACTCTCCACCCAATCCACACCTTATACCTCCCAACAATATATATATATATATATATATATATATATATATATATATATATATATATATATATATATATATATATATATATATATACATTTCTACAAAATACAAAGGAATACTCAGATATATATATATATATATATATACATTTCTACAAAATACAAAGGAATACTCATATATATATATATATATATATATATATATATATATATACATTTCTACAAAATACAAAGGAATACTCATATCCCATAGATACAAGGGTACTCATACCCCGGTAATGGCCATTACGTGAATGGAATACTCATATTCCAAAAATGAAGAGCCCCAATGTGAGGGAGCTACTCCCACTCAAACCCCTATACATGGAGGACCATGTAACGCCCGCCTTGAACACCTTAAAGAACACACATGTATGCAATATAAAACAGGAAATTTTTTTTTTTAAAAAACTGATAAAGTAAGTTACACCACTAATCACAACATATTCTCTAAGGGACCAAGGCTGCATCACTTAACCAATCAACTAACATAAAATTAACATACATCAGTAATTGATCCAAAATTCTTTTTCAATAAATAACTCATTCACATTCATTGCAAACATCAGATAACGAAATCAGCATGATAAGATACGTCACTGAAATGCTTTTATATAAGTACATCAAAGCATCATTACAATGCCACTTTTAGTTTACTTTTAAAGTCACATACATAAAGCATATTCTGTTACATAAATCTGGTACAAGGTTGTACACTTACATCATCATCATTGAAACAAGTACAACTGAAACAAATCCTTTTCTGCATAAGATCCTGACAAGAGAACCAATGGATAAAGTAGCTCTTCCACCCGACCATGTGGAACCCTAAGGTCCACCCCCCGAGCTAGGAGTTAACATGAGGTCCCAAACACTGACAGTCAGGTAGACGAAAGACAAACAAGAACAAAGGACGACCAATGCCAATACAACACATGGCTATAACAGTACAACACCACATAACTCAACTTTCACTTCATTTCCAGAGGCGACACAAAACAAACGAGGAGAGACCGAACAAGGGATGCTAGGTTGTAGTAGGGAGAGTGTCATCGCATGGTCCTAACATGGGTTATCCTGACAGCCTCTCACTAGGCGCCGGCCCCCATCTATGGTTATCCTGACAGCCTCTCACTAGGCGCCGGCCCCATAGGGTGACACATGCGGAATCGACCTTCCTTTCATGAGGACAAGGAAGTCAATTATGCCGACCAGGCCTTCTCTACCCATCCTTAGTCTAACCAAGCACTACAGGCCATGGGAGAGGAATCCATTAATCTTGTTAGTGTGAGATCTACCCTTAACCCCCTAGTTAATTTTTAGGTTATCACTTGATTAATCTACTTCCAACGGGTTATCCTGACTGCCACTTTGGGCGCCGGCCCCACATTGAAAGCCACTCTCCTTCCTAACACCTAGTCAACCTTAAAACATCATGCAAGACTTATAACCATACACGCAAATGAACACTGCAAAGCATAGACCCTTTTGCATCAAAATAAAATCATAACATCAATTGTGATCCAATACTTTTAACATTTCATAACTTTATTCTTTTATAGATTTCAGGTCTCTCCTTACGACAAAACAGTACAATAAGGTCACAAGAGGATTAATATCTCATCCCGAGATTATTACTTTACAAGACACAACATTCAACCGTGACAGTACCTCATTATACAACACACTTTGTTTGATACATATGAATGCTATTACATCACAATCATAAAACAGCAATACACCAGTTGCCAATACTTAACAACGACAACTCAGCCTCTGGAATACAAGTTTGAACAACCTCAATACGACTCATTACAACACTCAGACAATTCAATTCAAAACTCAAGAGATGAAATACTACAATTCATTCTTAGTTTTAATGCAAACAACTTCTGAAATAAAATCAACATTATATCTTAACACTTGCAACCACATTTCTAACAAATCCTTATTTTGTTTCAAAAGATCAGTAAATTGATTAACTGAATCATTACCGTAATTGATATAGGAACCACTTAATTCCAGGTACAATCTTATATACTATCCTTCAATCTTATCTAACTAGTTTATTCTATTAAGGATAATAACGCTAAGAGAGATGTCTCATGGCTGAACGGCAATCACACGAGGCGAAATTCAAACACGAAATCCAAAAGAATTCTTTTATGATGATTTGAAGTTATCTCCGATACTGATCTTATAGTGTTTTACTTTCTCAAGAGAATGATCGTAATTACGCCCTATGCGAACAGCTTGGGATATTTTACTACTGAGGTGTAAAACTGCTATTGACTGTTTAATCACTGACGTGAATAATATGCATTTGGTCTGATGACTTCCGGCTATGTTCCCTGAACTTGCAAATTTTACTGCGTTTACAGTATCCACGTAAATCGGAAAGAACTAGAGAGTGTTTATGATGTGATAAAGAAGACCTCGGTTTTGCCCTCACAGCAATCTCTTTTCAACTCAGTAAGCGAACTGCATTCGTTAGTATACTAGAATGGCTTTCTGCCTGTAAGAAGAGCTATATTGATAATTTTTTCTATCACACTGCTGCTGCCGAATCTGTTATCAGATTTCCGAGATATTCAGATGTGAGGATTAGCCAAAACGAGACAGTAGCTACAGGAAACCGACAGCTGCTCAAATTACACTTGGAACTATTACTACATTATACCAACAGTTGGCTAATGACCATCTTGCCTTCACTGGCTATCTTGAGGTCACTCCAAACTTTTCAGACGTGCATCAGCTAAAACAACGGCAGCCTACAGATTAAACCTGACTAAGTTTAGACTTTCACCTCTAACAACTGCAGTAAGCATAAACTCTTAAGACATTATTACTGCTATATAAACTATGAGTGCGGACAGAGATTGCTGTATGACGAATACCCTAATCACTTCGATGTTGCATGCTACAGCCTCCATTATCTTCCAGGGTTAACGGTGTTTGCTCAGCGTTTTTGAAAGCCAGTGATAACGTGCTATCCCAATCTATAAGATGGCTGGTGTACAACGAATCATCGTCGCAAAACTGACAATGACTAACGGTGGCCATAAAATGGTCACGTTGAAAAGACTTCTGTGACTGCAACAAGAGCGATCGGCAATAAGGCCACGGCAGCGAGCATTTCAACCTTGCAGCGTGACCTGATATCCCGATCCACTAATAGCCAAAATCAACTGCAGCTAAAAACATAGACTCTCAGACAAGTTGGCTCACCCGTTTTCTTTTAACAAGCAGAACTGAGAGCGAATGGTGAGACAACTACTCGACTCATCCCCTCCCATCGCGCCCTGACTCAACAATATGCAGCGTCTCCCACAAAACCTTATCAGACGCCAAAAGGCATGACGAATGGGGTGCCGGCCAGATCGCTACACTAGGGTTAAACAGCAACGAACAGCCTGCCAAAACAAGCATTCGACCTCTCTAGAACGAATCTGCATTTTACACGCTTGGGAATTTACGCAAATCTAAGCATTTCTGTAAGTTCGATTTGCTCCAGGTGATAAGATCGATCTGGCTGTTAGACGCATTGTCCCTGAGAGACTCCTCTTACACTTTCATGGAGATCCATGACCAGATAACCCTGAGGCGTGTGCAGAAAGGTATCAACCAAAAAGAACTCCAGCTAAGGAATGCGCTAGACAATGGAGAAAAAGAACCCGTGGGTTGACAACACCACCTGGCCGCTCAGCTATAAAGAACAGGAGAAAGATTTTTTTGATCCTCCCGTTAGCCAGAATTCGCTAGTAACCAATCTAAAATAGGGATGACGTAGTATGGAGAGCCATATCTGAGCCAAAGGCGACATTCATCCCTAATATCTAACATTTACCGTCACAACCTAGACGCTTCAATCTATTTACAAAAAACATATATTGCAAAGACAAAATGGTATGGATCCCCTTACCACGCAATAAGATCCTAGAGACGCCCTTGGTTGCTTAAATCTGAGACTACTGAAATATTGAAGTTGAATTTCTATTGCAAATCTACCAATTAAAGTTTCCTGTCAACCCTCGCAAGACCATCCGTCCTACAGAAATGAAATTGCAGATGTGGGAGCAAGCACGCAGCCTAAGCAGATCGTTGGGTACAAGAGACATACAGCGGTTTTCCTTGACAGTTTCCAGCTAACACAGAGAGAGAACACTAATAACCTTGATCAGATTTTACAGTGACGACTAGCTGAAACCAACAGCGGTTCACGGCAACTCTATCGAGGTGTCCTACAAACCCTACCAAGATCTCGCCGGTCTGAGAAAGTATGCGGAAAAATTCGGCAACCATTGAAAGGAAAGAAAACATTTGACTTCCAGAATCCTTGGGCAGTACCTATGTATTTAAACCCTAAGAAAGGTTGCTGTTCACACACAGAAAGGACAGACTGCCGAACAATGCGGAATCAAACAAACTAAAAACACATTTTGCAGATTGAAAGGAAGTTCAGAGATAAGGCAATCGACGGAACCTGATTTCGCAACCACCGTGACGAACCCGCTCCAATTGTTGCAGTTCCCAGCTGCTTCTTCCTTACCCCTGTGTTGATCTCCTTGTTGCTCCGACAATTCTTTTATAACTCAGTCCCTTTCTCTTCTCCTAGGGTTTCCCGCAAGATTCCGAGAAGCTTCTTTTTAAGAAAATGTATTTTTTTTTTTTAATTTAATTTAATGATTCCCAATTATTAAGTACTTTATTTTATTATTATTATTTTCTTTATAACCGACCCCAAAATATTATTATTAATAGAATAGTACTATTTCAACTATCCATATTTTTGTACTATCCTATAATTTATTTTATTATTCTAGTTGTGAAACACAATTTACAAGCATGGCTATAATTGTTTATTTATTTAAATATTTATTATAAATAATATTATATCGAATAATACAACTTCTTAGAACTTATTTATCAACAACACCTCTATTAAAATAATAATTTATTTATAACTTAAATCGACAACTAACGACAATATGTCTATTTAACAACACTAGACTCTTCCGTAGAATATTTCTAATTAAAGCACAATATTACCGCACATACTTAAACACCTTTGAACTTGGTTTGACTCCAAAATACAATGTTACCTGACAGTGAGACATGGGCGAATGACAACCAATAACCACAAGGTGAACTGACGACGAAGGAACATTGACTAGGGACCTCATATTAACTCCAACCAACTAATCCATTGGCGAAGGCACGCTCAGACCTGTAATCAGGTGGAGTCGATGCCAAGTACCTGCATCCTGCAGCAACGCACAGTTAACCGTAACAAGATATACATATACATCACATGCAGTCCTATCGTGAATGGAAATCGCAGTGAGGTAGGGTACTCGTGAACGAGTAATACAACACTGTTCCATTCACGTTTTAAAATAATAATCACTACATTGAACAAGATATCAGATTACTAACCTACGACATAAAATGATTAGCTAACTTCCGATCCCATATAATGAATAACATCAAAGCATCTGAAACATCAGTTCGTTTATCAAATTGTAAAGCATAATGACATAATCCAACATCAATATCTGTTATCATAACTGAAATAGGCAAAATAACTAGAAATCCATCATCAACGATCTAAAAATACTGTCAAAATGTCCAATACTACTAAGCAACCATCAGTCCAAAAGACGATAAGCTGAGGGGTACTACATCCTCCCCCCCTAGGATCAGGCTTACTCCTGGAAGCCTGCGAACAAATATGGATATAGCTCTCGCATACGGGAAGTATCTTCCCAGGTCGCTGAAGTCTCATCATTAGGATCCCATTGGACCCTTACCTGCTCTATGGCTCTGCCCCTGAGAGCGAGTCGCCTGTGCTCTAAAATGCCCACGGGCTCCAAAGCTAGCTGCCCGTCCTCTACCTGTAAAGCATTCCAGTCAAGGACATGAGAAATATCTGGGTGATAAGGTCTAAGAACAGAAACATGAAATACGTCATGGACGCGTGACAAGCTAGGCGGCAAAGCAAGACGGTATGCAACAGGACCGATCCTCTCCAAAACCTCGAATGGCCCCACAAAGCGTGGCGCGAGCTTAGAGCCTTTTCCGTAACGGATCGGACTCTTTCGCGGACGCACCCGCAAGAACACCCGATCACCAACTGAAAACTGACGATCAACTCTGTGAGCATCTGCATATTTCTTCTGTCTATCCTGAGCTGCTACCAGATGCTCTCTGATGCGATCAACCTGCTGCTCCATCTCTTGGAGCATCTGAGGACCTAGGAGAACTCTATCCTCAAGGCGATCCCAACTCAATGGGGTACGACAAGGACGACCATACAGGGCCTGAAAAGGAGACATGCCAATGGAACTGTGGTACCCATTATTGTACGCAAACTCCACCAAATACAAATAATCTTCCCATCGGTTTTGCTGATCCATCACATACATACGGAGCATATCCTCGAGGACCTGATTGACCCTCTCAGTTTGCCCATCAGTCTCTGGATGATAAGCTGAACTGAAGTTCAATTGAGTCCCCAAAGCATGTTGAAGAGACGTCCAAAGAGCTGAAGTAAAAACTGGATCACGATCGGAGATAATCTTGCGAGGAATCCCGTGCAATCTGACGATATCCTCCATGAAAATTTTGGCCACAGAAGAAGCATTATATGAAGATCGAACAGGAGAAAAGTGTGCTACTTTCGTAAGCCTGTCTACAGTGACCATTATCGCATCATGGCGACGAGAAGACATGGGTAAACCAACTATGAAGTCTATTGAAATGATGTCCCATTTCCATTCCGGAATAAGATGTGGCTGAAGAAGACCTGCGGGATGCTGATGTTCCGCCTTAACCCTCTGACATTCTAAGCATCTCGAAACAAAATCAGCAATATCCCTCTTCATTCCGGCCCAAAAATATATCTGACGAAGGTCTGCATACATCTTCTTGACACCTGGATGCGCAGAATAAGGTGCCCGATGAGCCTCAGTCATGATTAGGGTGCGGAGATCCTCTGTAGAAGGCACATAAATGCGATCTAAATGTCGCAAGAGACCATCCGACTCGATAGAATACCCAGCATATCTACCCTCCAAGGCTCTACCAGACTCCACTTCAGCTTTCACTTCCTGATACCATCTATCTGCAGGGAGAGCTGCAAGAACCTGTCCTCTCAAATCCACTCCAAGAGTAATAGATGAAAGTTCATGTCTTCGACGACTAAGGGCATCCGCCACCACATTCTCCTTACCTTGGATATATTTTACCTCAAAATCATACTCACATAGAAACTCCATCCATCGCCTCTGTCTCGCATTCAGGTTTGGCTGAGTAAAGATATACTGTAAACTTCGGTGATCACTGTGCAGCTCAAACCGATGCCCCAGCAAGAAGTGTCTCCATCTTACCAATGCATGAACAACTGCAGCTAACTCTAGGTCATGTGTAGGATAATTCAACTCATGATCTTTGAGTTTACGGGACTCGTAAGCTATCACACGACCCTCCTGCATTAAAACTGCTCCTAAACCTTCCAAAGATGCATCAGTACAAACCACAAAATCTCTGGCAGGATCCGGCACTGCTAGAATAGGTGCACTGGTTAACCGCTCCTTAAGACTCTGAAAGGCTGCTTGACACTGATCTGACCAAATGAACTTCTTTCCTTTTCTCTGAAGTGAAGTTATAGGGTGAGCTATCTTTGAAAATCCTTCCACAAATCGCCGATAATAGCCTGCTAAACCCATGAAACTACGAACCTCCGAAACATTGGTAGGAGCAGGCCAATCCATGATCGCTTGAATCTTTGAAGGATCCACTGCAATACCCTTATCCGAAATAACATGTCCCAAATATTTTACTTCAGTTTGAAAGAAATCACATTTAGCCAAATTTGCATACAACTGATTTTCTCTTAAACACTGCAAAACCTGCCGCAAATGCTCTTCATGCTCCTCCATAGACCTTGAATAAATCAATATATCATCTAAGAAGACAAGAACAAATCTATCCAGATAGGTACGGAACACACCATTCATCAGGCTCATGAATACTGATGGCGCATTAGTCAATCCAAAAGGTACAACAGTGAACTCATAATGCCCATAGCGAGTACGAAATGCTGTCTTGTGGATGTCAGCCTCAAAAATGCGCAACTGATGATATCCCGATTTTAGGTCTATCTTCGAAAATACCTTAGCTCCCTTGATCTGATCAAAAAGGTCATCAATTCGCGGCAATGGGTACCTGTTCTTCACAGTCACCTTATTAAGCTGCCGATAGTCGATGCACAAACGCAGAGATCCATCCTTCTTCTTCACAAAAATCACAGGTGCTCCCCATGGAGAGACACTCGGACGAATGAATCCCTTCGCTAATAACTCTTCTAGCTGCAAGCGAAGCTCCTTAAGTTCCTGAGTAGTCATTCGATATGGAGCTCGTGAAATAGGCTCTGCTCCAGGAACAAGGTCTATCTTGAAATCAATATCCCGCTTCGGTGGCATACCTGGAATTTCGCTAGGAAAGACATCCTCATACTCCTTGAGAATAGGATAATCATCAAGGGATGCCTTCCTATTTTCCCCAAAATCTGAGTCATTAACTATTACAGCAAACAACTTGCATCCTTGACGCAGACATCTCTTCAATTGCATAGCAGAAATCATGCGCAAGGAGATGGGTCTCTGAATCCCAACCACTTCTACTTCTTTGCCCGAATCATCAACACACCTTACTAATTTGCGGCGACAGTCTATCACCGCTTGATGAGCATCCAACCAATCCATTCCCAGCACTATATCATAGGATCCTAATGGTATAATGCGAAGATCCGCTGTGGAAGATAAAGGTCCTATCCTCAACTCGCAACCATGCACAAGAGAATCTACTGATACTCTAGATCCCGAGGCCAATTCTACCTGCCACTTGACATCTTGCTTTGCTGCCACTAATTTGCAACGTTCCACTATAGAAGGGGAAATAAAAGAATCTGAAGCACCAGAGTCAAAAAGAACAGAAATGGTAATACCTCGCAAGACACCTGTAGTCTCCACAACGGTACCTTGGTGCTCCGCTTGGCGATTATCCACCGCCGCAAACACTCTATGTGATCTGCCTGCATCACCAACAGTGGGCTCTGAAGCTGCGGGTCTCTGACCAAATCCTGAAGTATTCTTATGCGGGCACTGTCTAGCAATGTGGCCCTGCTGACCGCAAGAAAAACATCCTGTTCCCCTGCCAAAACCTCCACCGCCTACAGGAGCATTTGACTGCTGAAAACTACCTCTGCTTGCTGCAGATTGTGTGCTTTGCGTTGGTTGACTAGCACGATCACGTTTAACTCTCTGCCAACTTCGATCCTTTTTGGAATGAAATCTGTTGCTTTGCTGATACTGAGAGTTTCTTGATTTCGTCTGAGAAAACTGTTGTTGTTGCTGTCCACTCTTAGAAGGTACCTGATGACTCCTCGAGTTACCTGCTGCATGAGACTGACCACCTCGGAAACCTGAACCTGCTCGAGATGAGCTACCAATCTGTACACCTGTATGACCTCCTAGGGCCATGGTCAAGTTCTCTTCCACCAATCTAGCCTTCTCCACTGCTACCTCCATGGTTTTCGGCTCGAACACACGAACTCCTCCGCTGATGCGTGCATTCAGACCTCTGATAAAATGCTGAACTAACATGGCCTCGTCGTTTCCAATCCCTGCATATTGCTTGAGTTCATAAAACCTGCGCTCATACTGTTCCACTGTCATGGCCATCTATCTCAACCCATGGAATTCATCCGCTCGTCGTTGCCTCCAGTGATCAGATAAAAATCGAGCTCTGAACCTATCCAGAAATAGTTCCCATGAAACTGTCGCAATATCTAGATGCAACTTTTGTTCCTCAAGACGCCACCAAGTAGAGGCAAATCCTCTTAGATGCATGATGGCGCATCTTGCCTTAGTGTTACTGCCATATGGATGCATAGCAAAGCATCTCTCCAAATCGATGAGCCATGTTTCTGCTTCCAAACCGCTACCGGAGCCATCGAAAGTAGGAGGACGGGCTCTCATCAGATCTCTCATGTGGCCCGCAAGAATGGCTTCTTGTTCAGCTGTGACCTCTCTCCTTCTAGGAGATCTTTCTCTTTCTCTTTCTTCCGGTTGCACCACCTCCTGCCTCGGACCAAGACGAGCAAGCACCTCTTCAAGGAGCTGGCGTAGTTGTGCACCCTCAGGCTGAACCTGATTCTCCTGATTCTCGCTTCCACCTTCTTGTGTACTTCCATGAGGGGAGCTAGGAGGAGGGCTGATTTCAACACCTCTCCCACGACCCCTACCTCGACCACGTCCTCGGCCTCGCACCCTAGGCATCTTCCTGGACAACACATCCAAGAACAAACTTCAGGTTGTTAGGCAAGGACTAAAAATGAATATGTCCTTCAGAGTTTAAGCAACTAGCATAGCTTAATGGGCTAATTATAAAACCAGAGTACCCAGTGTTAGTAACTTGGCTCTGATACCAGATGTAACGCCCGCCTTGAACACCTTAAAGAACACACATGTATGCAATATAAAACAGGAAATTTTTTTTTTTAAAAAACTGATAAAGTAAGTTACACCACTAATCACAACATATTCTCTAAGGGACCAAGGCTGCATCACTTAACCAATCAACTAACATAAAATTAACATACATCAGTAATTGATCCAAAATTCTTTTTCAATAAATAACTCATTCACATTCATTGCAAACATCAGATAACGAAATCAGCATGATAAGATACGTCACTGAAATGCTTTTATATAAGTACATCAAAGCATCATTACAATGCCACTTTTAGTTTACTTTTAAAGTCACATACATAAAGCATATTCTGTTACATAAATCTGGTACAAGGTTGTACACTTACATCATCATCATTGAAACAAGTACAACTGAAACAAATCCTTTTCTGCATAAGATCCTGACAAGAGAACCAATGGATAAAGTAGCTCTTCCACCCGACCATGTGGAACCCTAAGGTCCACCCCCCGAGCTAGGAGTTAACATGAGGTCCCAAACACTGACAGTCAGGTAGACGAAAGACAAACAAGAACAAAGGACGACCAATGCCAATACAACACATGGCTATAACAGTACAACACCACATAACTCAACTTTCACTTCATTTCCAGAGGCGACACAAAACAAACGAGGAGAGACCGAACAAGGGATGCTAGGTTGTAGTAGGGAGAGTGTCATCGCATGGTCCTAACATGGGTTATCCTGACAGCCTCTCACTAGGCGCCGGCCCCCATCTATGGTTATCCTGACAGCCTCTCACTAGGCGCCGGCCCCATAGGGTGACACATGCGGAATCGACCTTCCTTTCATGAGGACAAGGAAGTCAATTATGCCGACCAGGCCTTCTCTACCCATCCTTAGTCTAACCAAGCACTACAGGCCATGGGAGAGGAATCCATTAATCTTGTTAGTGTGAGATCTACCCTTAACCCCCTAGTTAATTTTTAGGTTATCACTTGATTAATCTACTTCCAACGGGTTATCCTGACTGCCACTTTGGGCGCCGGCCCCACGTTGAAAGCCACTCTCCTTCCTAACACCTAGTCAACCTTAAAACATCATGCAAGACTTATAACCATACACGCAAATGAACACTGCAAAGCATAGACCCTTTTGCATCAAAATAAAATCATAACATCAATTGTGATCCAATACTTTTAACATTTCATAACTTTATTCTTTTATAGATTTCAGGTCTCTCCTTACGACAAAACAGTACAATAAGGTCACAAGAGGATTAATATCTCATCCCGAGATTATTACTTTACAAGACACAACATTCAACCGTGACAGTACCTCATTATACAACACACTTTGTTTGATACATATGAATGCTATTACATCACAATCATAAAACAGCAATACACCAGTTGCCAATACTTAACAACGACAACTCAGCCTCTGGAATACAAGTTTGAACAACCTCAATACGACTCATTACAACACTCAGACAATTCAATTCAAAACTCAAGAGATGAAATACTACAATTCATTCTTAGTTTTAATGCAAACAACTTCTGAAATAAAATCAACATTATATCTTAACACTTGCAACCACATTTCTAACAAATCCTTATTTTGTTTCAAAAGATCAGTAAATTGATTAACTGAATCATTACCGTAATTGATATAGGAACCACTTAATTCCAGGTACAATCTTATATACTATCCTTCAATCTTATCTAACTAGTTTATTCTATTAAGGATAATAACGCTAAGAGAGATGTCTCATGGCTGAACGGCAATCACACGAGGCGAAATTCAAACACGAAATCCAAAAGAATTCTTTTATGATGATTTGAAGTTATCTCCGATACTGATCTTATAGTGTTTTACTTTCTCAAGAGAATGATCGTAATTACGCCCTATGCGAACAGCTTGGGATATTTTACTACTGAGGTGTAAAACTGCTATTGACTGTTTAATCACTGACGTGAATAATATGCATTTGGTCTGATGACTTCCGGCTATGTTCCCTGAACTTGCAAATTTTACTGCGTTTACAGTATCCACGTAAATCGGAAAGAACTAGAGAGTGTTTATGATGTGATAAAGAAGACCTCGGTTTTGCCCTCACAGCAATCTCTTTTCAACTCAGTAAGCGAACTGCATTCGTTAGTATACTAGAATGGCTTTCTGCCTGTAAGAAGAGCTATATTGATAATTTTTTTCTATCACACTGCTGCTGCCGAATCTGTTATCAGATTTCCGAGATATTCAGATGTGAGGATTAGCCAAAACGAGACAGTAGCTACAGGAAACCGACAGCTGCTCAAATTACACTTGGAACTATTACTACATTATACCAACAGTTGGCTAATGACCATCTTGCCTTCACTGGCTATCTTGAGGTCACTCCAAACTTTTCAGACGTGCATCAGCTAAAACAACGGCAGCCTACAGATTAAACCTGACTAAGTTTAGACTTTCACCTCTAACAACTGCAGTAAGCATAAACTCTTAAGACATTATTACTGCTATATAAACTATGAGTGCGGACAGAGATTGCTGTATGACGAATACCCTAATCACTTCGATGTTGCATGCTACAGCCTCCATTATCTTCCAGGGTTAACGGTGTTTGCTCAGCGTTTTTGAAAGCCAGTGATAACGTGCTATCCCAATCTATAAGATGGCTGGTGTACAACGAATCATCGTCGCAAAACTGACAATGACTAACGGTGGCCATAGAATGGTCACGTTGAAAAGACTTCTGTGACTGCAACAAGAGCGATCGGCAATAAGGCCACGGCAGCGAGCATTTCAACCTTGCAGCGTGACCTGATATCCCGATCCACTAATAGCCAAAATCAACTGCAGCTAAAAACATAGACTCTCAGACAAGTTGGCTCACCCGTTTTCTTTTAACAAGCAGAACTGAGAGCGAATGGTGAGACAACTACTCGACTCATCCCCTCCCATCGCGCCCTGACTCAACAATATGCAGCGTCTCCCACAAAACCTTATCAGACGCCAAAAGGCATGACGAATGGGGTGCCGGCCAGATCGCTACACTAGGGTTAAACAGCAACGAACAGCCTGCCAAAACAAGCATTCGACCTCTCTAGAACGAATCTGCATTTTACACGCTTGGGAATTTACGCAAATCTAAGCATTTCTGTAAGTTCGATTTGCTCCAGGTGATAAGATCGATCTGGCTGTTAGACGCATTGTCCCTGAGAGACTCCTCTTACACTTTCATGGAGATCCATGACCAGATAACCCTGAGGCGTGTGCAGAAAGGTATCAACCAAAAAGAACTCCAGCTAAGGAATGCGCTAGACAATGGAGAAAAAGAACCCGTGGGTTGACAACACCACCTGGCCGCTCAGCTATAAAGAACAGGAGAAAGATTTTTTTGATCCTCCCGTTAGCCAGAATTCGCTAGTAACCAATCTAAAATAGGGATGACGTAGTATGGAGAGCCATATCTGAGCCAAAGGCGACATTCATCCCTAATATCTAACATTTACCGTCACAACCTAGACGCTTCAATCTATTTACAAAAAACATATATTGCAAAGACAAAATGGTATGGATCCCCTTACCACGCAATAAGATCCTAGAGACGCCCTTGGTTGCTTAAATCTGAGACTACTGAAATATTGAAGTTGAATTTCTATTGCAAATCTACCAATTAAAGTTTCCTGTCAACCCTCGCAAGACCATCCGTCCTACAGAAATGAAATTGCAGATGTGGGAGCAAGCACGCAGCCTAAGCAGATCGTTGGGTACAAGAGACATACAGCGGTTTTCCTTGACAGTTTCCAGCTAACACAGAGAGAGAACACTAATAACCTTGATCAGATTTTACAGTGACGACTAGCTGAAACCAACAGCGGTTCACGGCAACTCTATCGAGGTGTCCTACAAACCCTACCAAGATCTCGCCGGTCTGAGAAAGTATGCGGAAAAATTCGGCAACCATTGAAAGGAAAGAAAACATTTGACTTCCAGAATCCTTGGGCAGTACCTATGTATTTAAACCCTAAGAAAGGTTGCTGTTCACACACAGAAAGGACAGACTGCCGAACAATGCGGAATCAAACAAACTAAAAACACATTTTGCAGATTGAAAGGAAGTTCAGAGATAAGGCAATCGACGGAACCTGATTTCGCAACCACCGTGACGAACCCGCTCCAATTGTTGCAGTTCCCAGCTGCTTCTTCCTTACCCCTGTGTTGATCTCCTTGTTGCTCCGACAATTCTTTTATAACTCAGTCCCTTTCTCTTCTCCTAGGGTTTCCCGCAAGATTCCGAGAAGCTTCTTTTTAAGAAAATGTATTTTTTTTTTTTTAATTTAATTTAATGATTCCCAATTATTAAGTACTTTATTTTATTATTATTATTTTCTTTATAACCGACCCCAAAATATTATTATTAATAGAATAGTACTATTTCAACTATCCATATTTTTGTACTATCCTATAATTTATTTTATTATTCTAGTTGTGAAACACAATTTACAAGCATGGCTATAATTGTTTATTTATTTAAATATTTATTATAAATAATATTATATCGAATAATACAACTTCTTAGAACTTATTTATCAACAACACCTCTATTAAAATAATAATTTATTTATAACTTAAATCGACAACTAACGACAATATGTCTATTTAACAACACTAGACTCTTCCGTAGAATATTTCTAATTAAAGCACAATATTACCGCACATACTTAAACACCTTTGAACTTGGTTTGACTCCAAAATACAATGTTACCTGACAGTGAGACATGGGCGAATGACAACCAATAACCACAAGGTGAACTGACGACGAAGGAACATTGACTAGGGACCTCATATTAACTCCAACCAACTAATCCATTGGCGAAGGCACGCTCAGACCTGTAATCAGGTGGAGTCGATGCCAAGTACCTGCATCCTGCAGCAACGCACAGTTAACCGTAACAAGATATACATATACATCACATGCAGTCCTATCGTGAATGGAAATCGCGGTGAGGTAGGGTACTCGTGAACGAGTAATACAACACTGTTCCATTCACGTTTTAAAATAATAATCACTACATTGAACAAGATATCAGATTACTAACCTACGACATAAAATGATTAGCTAACTTCCGATCCCATATAATGAATAACATCAAAGCATCTGAAACATCAGTTCGTTTATCAAATTGTAAAGCATAATGACATAATCCAACATCAATATCTGTTATCATAACTGAAATAGGCAAAATAACTAGAAATCCATCATCAACGATCTAAAAATACTGTCAAAATGTCCAATACTACTAAGCAACCATCAGTCCAAAAGACGATAAGCTGAGGGGTACTACAGACCAAATCTCCTCTATATAAGAGGGGTTCAACTCCCCTATCAAACACATAAAGAACATCACACAACATAGAGTAAAGCATGTATTGACAAACCCCAACAAAATCCTTAAATAAAAATTGTTCCTTCTTTCAATTTTCAATGCAATATGACATATGGAATGAGGTACAACAAATTAAAATCAGATTTAATAATGTAAATTATAGAAGCAAATCTGAAACAAGATATTAAATTCAAATCCTAAATTTCAATAGTAACTATGTCTTCTAAAAAAATGTTATTTTTTTTCTTTTTAGTAAAATATAGCAATGAAGATATTTTAAATGTAATATGTATAATTATTAAATGACAAATTCTTTTTGTTCTAATCAGATCTAATGTAAACATCAGAAATATAATTCATGCTATGATGATCTAGGTTTATGACATGCTAATAAGGCAACAAGTATGGTTCTTTCAAGATTTACATTGAAATGTTTGTTTTTCCAATTTCACAAGCAACAAACCCTTAGAAAACAACATTTACATTTAATAAATAAATAAAACATATAATATTTAGGACATACAATATTTACATTTAACCAATAAAGAAAAACATATAATATTTACATTAAATCAACAAAGAAAAAACATATAAAATTTGCATTTAATCAATAAAGAAAAATATAATGTTTACATTTAATCAATAAAGAAAAACATGATACCTCAATCGCGATATACCACTAATGGTAGAATCCTTGAATGAAAATCATAAAAATGAGTATCTCACCCCCTACTCCATAAAGAGTTTTTAAGGAGAAGAATGGAGCAACTTCCTACCCAAAACTAACTCAACCACCCAACTAACTCAACCAACGAACTACCTCAACCACTCAACTAACTTCCCATTTTGGTCACTTTTGTAAGTGGGGGATAAAGGAGGGTCTAAAAGCCTTTTAAAATATTATAAATGACAAAAATAAACTTCTAACCTATCTACCTTTGACATAAGACAATTTTCCAAACATAAAATACAACCTAGACCTCTTAAAAACACTTAAAAATCATTTTAAAAATTACAAGGTTAAAACCCACACAAGATCATAATCATTTTATCACATAAAACTAAAAATAACATTTCTTAACATCATGGCCAATAGACCTTAGGGCTCCATGCCTAGGTCTGACATCACACAGAAAGACATAAAGTGGCTAAATGACCCCCATCATCCATTGACATAATAAATCTACATGTACACTCAACAAGAAGTGTTAGTATAATATATAGCCAGAATATATATCACAAATCCATTAGTAACCATAGACTAACATATAAAATTCATTATTCACAAATACATAAATTAAATAATCTCATCAAAGTATATCATATGGAATCAAATCATAAAATATAACATCCATAAGTATATCAAATACCATACACACTAAATAACTGTACCATCCAGAAGTATTGAGTATCATAATCATCAAAATGTCTCTATGAAAATCAAGGATCTCAAATAAATAGGAGTACACAGAATGGGGGTCTCACACCATGTAGTGCCCCTCAACTTGTCATCTGTCAGACTGATGTTTGCTTAGTAGTATTAGACTTTATGACAGTATTTTAGATCGTAGATGATGGATTCCTTGTTATTTTATTAGTTCATTATGGACCTAATCATTATGATAACAGTTGTTGATGTTGGATTATGTTATTTTATGCTTTAGAATTTGATAAATGAACTAGATGTTATAGATACTTTGATGTTATTCACTATATTTGATTGTAAGATAGTTGATCATTTTATGTTGTTGACTAGTAATCAGAAATCTTGTTCAATATAGTTAAATGTTTATACATAAACGTGAATGGAACAGTGTCGTATTACTCGCACTCGAGTACCCTACCCCACTGTGATTTCTATTCACTATAGGACTGCATGTGGATATATATCTTGTTATGTTTAACTGTGCATTGTTGCAGGATGCAGGTACTAGGCACCGACTCCACCTGATTCACTAGGTCTAAGCATGTCTTCACCAATGGATTAGTTGTTGGAGTTAACGTGAGGTCCCTTGTCAGTGTTGTCTGGTTGTCAGTTTACCCTTGTGGTCGTTGTCTGTCATTTGATCATGACTTGCAGACAGGTAATGTTATACTTTGAAGTCTAAGTAGGTCCGAAGGTGTCTAAATGTGTAAGGTAGTGTTGTGCATGAAATAGAATCATTATACGGAAATTATAATGTTGATAATTAAATATATTTGTAAAAGTTGATAATTGAGCATAATTATAAATGTCGATAATTAAGTATACTTGTTGTAAATAAATTACTATTTTAGGAGAAGTAAATTTGTTAAATAAAGTTGTAAGAAATTTTGTATTGTTTAATATGATAATTATTTACAATAAATATTTAAATAAATAAATTAGTTGTAAGTCATGTTGTAATTTGTGATTTACAATTTAATTAATAAAATAAATTAAAATATAATTGTAAAATTTTAGATTGATGTAATGTTACAATTTTATTAATAACAATATAGTTGGACGGTCATAAAGAAATTAAATTTAGTTGGAATCATGCATTAATATTAATAAAAACCATAAAATTTCATGAAAAATTAGCTATTAGATTATTAAAAGAATAAAAAAATTATGTTTAGTTGAGGAGAGATGCACGGGATCACATGCCGAGTTCCTTCGAAGATGGAAGGGACTGTTTTATAAAAGGGAAGTTTGTAAAGGCAAAGAGAGGGGATTGCAAGAGAAGAAGAGAGAAGAAGACTAGAGAGAAGCTTGGTCTGCAGCAGTTGGAACAGCTTCCTCGATTCGACGTCGCAGCCAGGTTCCTTTGAATGCTTGACTTCTTTCGCTGTTTCTTTTTCTCTGAATCGGAGTATGTTGGGTTGATTGCTTCTTTATTTGCAGATGGATTTCTTTGGTCAAATAGTTTTCTACCTTAACATTCTATCATTTCTGCAAAAGTTTATTTTTGATGTATGAATTTAGATGTGAATCATTGGGTCCATAATAGATAGAATTATCCTTATATTTCTCCCACCGTCCTCCAAACCCTTATACTAAATAGTGTTTTCTATCTGCGAATTAGATGACTTGATATCTGAGGAGTAGATAAGATCATTGCATTCTCATTGATATCTATACTGGAATCAATAGCTTTGTAATTGTTCTCCAGGTTAAATTCAAAGGAGATCGCCTTTATGATGTTCCCATTTCGTAGATGCCATGATGTGTTTTCTATATTTCACCTGCTCTCTCAACCATTAGATACATACATCATACAACAGTTTTCCTCCTCCACATTGCATCCTTCTAACAACTTCTATGCAATCAACTAGATATGCCAAAACATTGCCATGATGAGTGGAATGCTTTTGAAGTCTCATCGAACTCTTTTACAAGGCATTGACGGTGTATTTCTGCCAATTCTATATGCAATCTTAGATCAGCACATAAATGATAGGGTTTGAAGATACAAGATGACATTTCCTTAAGATCTCTCAGATCTCTCTTTGTAAATTTTTTGCATAGTTTCAATCATGTGTTTCCCTCTGCAAATTCTTTATTCTCTCAGACATTAACTATCCTACCAACAAACAATTCAGCGCAGTAAGTTATCAGAGTCCTCAGCTATCAAATTGTTAAATGGCAGCATTTCTTAGATCGATGTTATATGGATATGTGACGCTTTTGGATTGTTGCCAAAAAACCTAGCGTCTAGAAAGAGAACAGAAATAGACTTTTAAACGGGCATTTGCATCATATCTTGGTCTGATTAATACCTTTATGGAGTGGTAGAAACAAATAAATAGGTAGGTCAAATTAAAAGGTTACATGTTTCACTTTGCATCTGCCGATTTGCACTTGCTTAAAAGTTTCCTAAGCCTTTTTAACAAATCTATTATGTGCATATCATGCAAACATGGTTTTCAAGGGATAGCCTCTCTGAGGCCACTGTTGAACTTTCATCAACCTGCCCACATCTGCATAGGTGTTTGAGTTGTAATTAAAAAAAAAAAACCAAATCCAAAGGCAACATCCCTAAGCCTATAATCTTATGTGATCAGCTTGCACCAGGAAGTCGATCCATTCATTCAACACAGATTTAATTGGTATCTCAATGAAAAAGTTTGGGGTGTCCTCAAGATAGCTAGTGAAGGCAATGTAACGCCCCGCCGTGAATACCTCAGAGAACATCACATTTATGCTATATGCAATAGGATAATTTTTTTTTTTTTTTGTTTTAATTTGAAAGAGATAGTAAAGTAACAAAGTAATATTAACGCATCATTTAAACTAATGACTTGTCCTCTAAGATATCATGGTTGCATTAATTGACAAAACAATTAACATAATCTAACATACATCATGAATTAACATCAGTAACTCATTGTAAACCTAATGCACTAAATCAATAAACTTTTACATCTACATAACATCATATAAGTATTCATCAAGATCTAGTAGATAGTTACAATTTCTCCTCACATATGAGTACAACATTACATCGTTACATTATCATCTTCTAAATACACATGAATACATACATTATGAATAATTTGATACATAGGATAGCACATGAGCATAAATAACTGTCTCCATAAACAGTTACATGATCTGAATCTACTACAGGAGTTACAACCTTCTTGCACATGAACAAAGGCAAGGAGAGACCAATGGATAAAAGCTCTTCCACCCGACCATGTGGAACCCTGAGGTCCACCCCCCGAGCTAGGAGATAACATAAGGTCCCAAAATGTCATACAGTCAGGTAGACAATTGCCTAATAGGAACAAAGACCAAACAAGACTCCATTACAACACATGACAACACCACAAGCAACTCAAAATCACTTCCAGGGCAACACACGATAAATGGGGAGAGTACAACTAGGGAATGCTAGGCTGCATTAGGGAGAGTGTCATCGCATGGTCCTAGCATGGGTTACCCTGGCAGTCTCTCACTAGACTCCGGCCCCCATCTATGGTTACCCTGGTAGTCTCTCACTAGACTCCGGCCCCATAGGGTGACACATGCAGAATCAACATTCCTTTCATGAGGACAAGGAAGTTGATTTTGCCAACCACGGCCTTCTCATCTCATCCTTAGCCTAAACGAGCACTACAGGCATGAGTGAGGCATCCAATTATCTTGTTAATGTGAAATCTACCCAACCCCTAGATTAATTATTAGGTTATCACTTGATTACCAACTTCCAATGGGTTACCCTGGCAGCCACTTTGGGCACTGGCCCCACATTGGAAGCCACTCCCCTATCTGCACCTAGGAAACCCTATCCATCAAACATAACAACTATCATCATGACAACATATATACATAACAATGCAAGGCATCAGCCATCTTGCAACCAATCACAACGGAATAAATCACCAGAGCAAGGGATGGGTCCTCTTGCTCCAACATTTCAACCATAACAAGGTGTAATCCAGAGCAAGGCATGGGTCCTCTTGCTCCCAAAATCAATCCTTAACACAGACCAACATAGAATATTAAAACAAGCTCAACACAATAGGGAACCACAACATTTAAGAAGAGCTCAACAACATGGATTCAAGACATAACAATGGGACTAGATATACAAGGCATTGTCCCTCTTGTACAGTCATGAAAATCATATAAACCATAAGCAGAGGAAAGTCAATATCACATAAAACCAAAACATGCTCATTCTTCAACCAGAATGCAACAATGCAAGGATAAAACCCACAACTACCCCTACTGGCCTCTGGGATAAACTTTCACTAGACACCACTGAAACACAACAATTCCCACATTAACATTTACTCTTAAAAACACAACTCCTTCAAATAGACCAATCCAATAACATACCCTAAGTGCAATATATAATATGACATACTAACCATGGGTCTTCAAAGTAGTACCGTACTCATAAGATGCCCATGAATCAATACAACATTCACTTCAATTATTCTACTATTCCTTGTAACTAAGAAGATATAAACAACAACATAATTTATTATATCAAATGGGATCCATGAATGTGGACTTCATTATGAATGCAAACAACATCTCATCAAAGTCCAAAACACTTATAACAAAGAGTTAGCACTTATACTCAACATTTAATTCACTACTAGGAAAAGTTAGCAATAACCATTACTCGACAAGACACTTGACGAGCAACGCTTAGAACTAAACTATCTAAAAGAGATCACAAATGATTCTATTCTTAATTCAATAACATGATAAGCATATCACTTTTAAACTAAGATGCGATACTCACTAAGAACCTCAAGATCCAAACCCTACATCCTACCTTATTTATGATAACTAAAGTTCTCATACAGGAGACATAATACTCTACCAACATATTATTATTAACAACATTACCTGGATTAAAACATAGACAAGCTAGGTATCGAGAATTCAAACTTGATCACTCACATAACCTTTATTATGCCAATAATTAAAGTTTTCTTACACAAGGAGTTCCCAATTAGCTAAATTCTAGTATGGATGCCATTCTAGTAAATCAAAATAAGAATAAGTCATAGTCCAACTCAATACAACATCCTATCTTTAAATGCAATGAAGAACAATTATAACCAGATTAGATACTAAACAACTTTAACATAATACACTTGAATTACCACTTATTCAATCCTAAATACAATTTTTTGTTAGGTAGAATAATTAATTTGAACTCATATTTAACCACAATTGTAGCATACTATGATGCACTAATAAAGAGTTGAAGAACATTTCCTCTAATGATAACATTACTATGATGGTACTACAAAAGTCTTATCCTAATATTTTTTTCTTTACAACAATAACCCGCAATAAAAGATTGATTCCCCTACTCATAAAAGAATAAACCTAGAATTCTATTAACATCATGATCGATATCTATTCCTTAAACTATTAAGAAAATAACTCCCTTTTAAAACAGGACAAGGTTATCAACATTTCCTAGAGTTAAAGTCTCATGACTATACATTGCCGAAGGTATCTCTCAAGAGAGCACCAAAGTTTAACTATGTGTAAGGAGGTAATAAGAGGTCTGAGGTAATGAAATTAATAAAATGTAAAATACTAACCATATGAACTTAATGATGATATTCAGCACTAAAGGCTACTACGATTAATTAGCCATGTTTTTCCTACTTAGTGACAAGACATCCACATTCTATACTTGTATTTAGCTAAGCATCGTCAACAAAATAAGAATACAACATGGGAAGAACTTAAGAGGAAATATGGTCTATACTTATGTTAATCAAAACTTGAGATTCACAACATTCTATTTTATTTATGAATAAGGCCCAACAATTTAAGGAACCTTCTTAGAAAACATCACCAATTCTAGAGTACAAAATATGGTTTCTACAACTATTATACATTACTTCCATAACCTTATTAGAAACATTAATTCTACTTACACAAGATTCGCTTATGCTATGATGATCCAGGTGTATGACATGCAAATAAGGCAACAAATATGCTTCTTTCAAGATTTACATTGAAATGTTTGCTTTTCCAATTTCACAAGCAACAACCCTTAGAAAAACAACCTTTACATTTAATAAATAAAGGATACATATAATATTTAGAACATACAATATTTATATTTAACCAATAAAGAAAAACATATAATATTTATAATTAATCAATAAAGAAAAACATATAAAATTTACATTTAATCAATAAAGAAAAACACATAATATTTATATTTAATTACTAAAGAAAACATGATACCTCAATCGCAATATCCCACTAATGGTAGAATCCTTGAATGAAAATCATAAAATGAGCAAATCACCCCCACTCCATGAAGAGTTTTTAAAGAGAAGGAAAGAGTAACTTCCTACCCAAAACTAACTCAACCAACCAACTAACTCAACCACCCAACTAACTCAACCACCCAACTAATTCAACCAACCACCTTCCCATTTTCGTCACTTTTGTAAGTGGGGCTTAAAGGAGGGTTTAAAAACCTTTTAAAATATTATAAATGACAAAAATAAACTTCTTACCCATGTACCTTGGACATAAGACAATTTTTCAAACATAAAATACAACTTAGACCTGTTAAAAGCACTTAAAAATCATTTTAAAAGTTACAAGGTTAAATCCCACACAAGAACATAATCATTTTATCACATAAAACTAAAAATAATATTTCTTAACATCATGGCCAATAGACCTTAGGGCCCCATGCCTAGGTCAGACATCACACAGAAAGACATAAAGTGGCTAAATGACCACCATCATCCATTGACATAATAATTCAACATGCACACTCAATAAGAAATGTTAGTACAATATATAGCCAAAATATATCCATCATAAATAACATATTATCACAAATCCATAAGTAACCATAGTGTAACGCTGAATCAATACACTCTTGATCCAATTGTTAGGCTTCGTCAATTGGATGATAGGACTGTCTCCTCTCTACTCTAGGGTCTGGTTAGTGCGTTCACTAGTGTTCAACGACCTTCCCTTAATTAAATCAATTTAATAGTAGTAATAACATAATTCACATTCAAACAACTTAAATAATTATTTGAACTAGGTAATTATCAATTACCAATTTAATCTTATTAAATATTAATAATAATAATAAGAATATTATATGACCTTATTAAATAGTAAAGTATGACTATATAATGAAATATAGGCATACAACATAACCCACTAAGTAGGATAGCAGTCAACACCCAAATCAAACATGTTCTCAAAAAGACAAAATCAAACATATTCTCAAGTTAGGCCAAAATGTACTTATCCAACAAGCTCCATCAAATATAAATCAATTGCAAGACTGACATACTAACAGAACTGACAGGTTGACTAGACATGTCATGCATCTTGATTGAGGATAATGACTTGGGATGTGGGACCTTAAGTTATCTCTAAAACAAAGTATCCATTGGGTTCAAGGCATGCTCGGACCTATTAATTCAGGTGGAGTCGATGTTTGGTACCTGCATCCTGCAACAAATGTCACGGTCAAGCATGTATAGATGCATATAAGCTAGCACTAGGTGGAAAAAGGAATCGCAACATCGCAGGGCGCTCACAAGTGAGTGATGCGACATCGTCCCTTCGACGTCATATCAATCTAGATTAGCTCAACACATAATCATAACCAAATCAAATCTATCTCTTAACCTGAATAGAACCCTACGCTTAACATACAAGTGCATGAAATCATAAGTGTCAGAAGTACCATCATAACAAATAAATCTAACAGAATCAATCACATGAGATACATTCAATATATAACAATTGTAGTAAGATCGACATCTTAAACATTGGAATGCAAAACAATATCAAAGCCTACATCATCAGTGCCGCAATAGAGGTTATCAATAAAACACATTATCTTTCATATGAAACCACACATGGATGAAGCATCTACCTATATTGTACAACATCAATTGTTTACCTTATCTTGAATATTTCGGTTATTTTACCTTCACCTTCATGCGCCTTGACCAGTTCACCTATACATCCAAGGTGCGAACGGACGGGCACTACATCCTCCCCCCCTAAAACTTGACTTACTCCTGGAAGTCACAGACTAGGGTGGAAACATAACACATTAATATTACAATTTTCTATTGCCGACATACGCATTCACATTAAGCAAATGTTTCTAAGTCAAGCACAATCATTCAATAAAGGCATACAAGACATCATTTCCTACCCTTTAAGGTGTATCATGTGATCTACCAATCACACATATTTTGAGAATTTCATACAATTCAGGGAATTGTATTTACAGATTATCAAAAATTACATCTCATTTCCTATTTCCACTATGGTTCCAACTAATTACTAACATGTAAAGTACAATTCTCTGCAAAGTCCTCCCTTGTACATACTATCAGAGGTTCGAAATGAACATGATAGAAACCACACTTAACACAGTACGGGGCTAACAGAAACAAACATTCAAAATAGCCACCATTTGAAATTTTAAAGAAGGTGAAAACCCAAGTGGGAAAATAACCAAATCCAATCTTAAGTCACAAAATGCCGGCAATTTCCAACAATAACACAAATATAGAGAAAAGAGTTTTGGTGACCACTCCTGTCATAAGAAATTTCAAAGAAAACAAATTCATTGTTAGCCCCTAACAACACATGAAACAACCATCAAAAATTTCAAATTAACCAAATTGCAAACAAATCCACATCACAATGTGGCTAATTTTAGCCACAAAAAGGGAGTATCCACTACACAACACCCAGGACACAAGGTCTAGAATGCATTAGAGAATGTACGCCAACACATAAATAATTAGGTTATCTACATCCTCATACCTAAGCAACTTTTATACAAGGATTTAAGGCAACAAAATAATTACTTATTTACAACAAACTCTACCTTTAATGCAATACAATTTCCTTATGTGAGGAAGAATAGATAATATTGCACACAAGAACATACTTAATCAAGGCTACATTTTACTTAAAGTATCACATTTATATGAGATGGATCTAACACAAGCTCCAATTTGATCTCCTGCATTTGGTTTTTACATACATAGACAATGATAACTTTCATAATCCACAAAGGAACTTCCACATGAAGTCATGGCAACTAAAAAAAATAGATGTCAAACTACTACTTTATGATACCCACACATGACAATACCTCTTAACCACATGTGTTACAATGCATGATGCCTCCAAATATTTAAATCATTCCAGTACTTACACAAATAATGTCATTAACATATAGATGGTATGGTGCTTCCACACCCTAAACATAACCTCACAAGGTATGGTTACTTCACCAAACCAGGGAGGACAAACACCACTGTCCCTTTACAATACCCCACATAAAATGGGTTCAGGATATTCACATCACTAGAGGGGCTAATTCCATTCTCTTGATTTCATGCACTAAAAGTAACCGTGCCTCTAGCTTCTAAAGCACTAAAGACCACAAGAGGAACTTGAGGTCTCAAAAATCAGCAAGCACTAGTGTTCAAGGAACACATATGGTTAGATATATCATCTTATTTTCGCATAACAGACACACAAATAAAACAAAGCATAAAGGATTTATTTCTTCTAGAGTCAAGAACAAGTTAATAAATTTGGCATCCTTCTAACACCATACTAAGGTTCATAGATGAGACATACTATTACCAACTCACCATAAGGAGAAAAATGTTTAACCTAAAACCACGATGAGAATCCAGAGATCCCAGTGTTGCAAACCTGGGATACAGTTAGTCTACAGAGTTTAAGCAATTGGTCACATAATGGGCTCAATTGTAACCAGAGTACCCAGTGTTTAAACCTGGCTCTGATACCAGATGTAACGCCCTGCCGTGAATACCTCAGAGAACATCACATTTATGCTATATGCAATAGTATAATTTAAAAAAAAAAAAAAAAATTGAAAGAGATAGTAAAGTAACAAAGTAATATTAACGCATTATTTAAACTAATGACTTGTCTTCTAAGATATCATGGTTGCATTACTTGACAAAACAATTAACATAATCTAACACACATCATGAATTAACATTAGTAACTCATTGTAAACCTAATGCACTAAATCAATAAACATTTACATCTACATAACATCATATAAGTATTCATCAAGATCTAGTACATAGTTACAATTTCTCCTCACATATGAGTACAACATTACATCGTTACATTATCATCTTCTAAATACACATGAATACATACATTATGAATAATCTGATACGTAGGATAGTACATGAGCATAAATAATTGTCTCCATAAATAGGTACACGATCTGAATCTACTATAGGAGTTACAACCTTCTTGCACACGAACAAAGGCAAGGAGAGAACAATGGATAAAAGCTCTTCCACCCGACCATGTGGAACCCTAAGGTCCACCCCCCGAGCTAGGAGATAACATAAGGTCCCAAAACGTCATACAGTCAAGTAGACAATTGTCTAAAAGGAACAAAGACCAAACAAGACTTCATTACAACACATGACAACACCACAAGCAACTCAAAATCACTTCCAGAGGTAACACACGACAAATGGGGAGAGTACAACTAGGAAATGCTAGGCTATAGTACGAAGAGTGTCATCGCATGGTCCTAGCATGGGTTACCCTGGCAGTCTCTCACTAGACTCTGGCCCCACAAGGTGACACATGCGGAATCAACATTCCTTTCATGAGGACAAGGAAGTTGATTTTGCCAACCACGGCCTTCTCATCTCATCCTTAGCCTAAACAAGAATTACAGGCATGAGTGAGGCATCCAATTATCTTGTTAATGTGAAATATACCCAACCCCTAGATTAATTATTAGGTTATCACTTGATTACCAACTTCCAATGGGTTACCCTGGCAGCCACTTTGGGCACCAGCCCCACATTGGAAGCCACTCCCCTATCTGCACCTAGGAAACCCTATCCATCAAACATAACAACTATCATCATGATAACATATATACATAACAATGCAAGGCATCAACCATCTTGCAACTAATCACAACATAATAAATCACCAGAGCATGGCATGGGTCCTCTTGCTCCAACATTTCAACCATAACAAGGTGTAATCCAGAGCAAGGCATGGGTCCTCTTGCTCCCAAAATCAATCCTTAACATAGACCAACATAGAATATTAAAACAAGCTCAACACAATAGGGAACCACAACCTTCAAGAAGAGCTCAACAACATGGATTCAAGACATAACAACGGGACTAGATATATAGGGCATTGTCCCTCTTACACATTCGTGAAAATCATATAAACCATAAGCAGAGGAAAGTCAATATCACATAAAACCAAAACATGCTCATTCTTCAACCAGAATGCAACAATGCAAGGATCAAACCCACAACTACCCCTACTGGCCTCTGGAATAAACTTTCACTAGACACCACTGAAACACAACAATTCCCACATTAACATTTACTCTTAAAAACACAACTCCTTCAAATAGACCAATCCAATAACATACCCTAAGTGCAATATATAATATGACATACTAACCATGGGTCTTCAAAGCAGTACCGTACTCATAAGATGCCCATGAATCAATACAACATTCACTTCAATTATTCTACTATTCCTTGTAACTAAGAAGATATAAACAACAACATAATTTATTATATCAAATGGGATCCATGAATGTGGACTTCATTATGAATGCAAACAACATCTCATCAAAGTCCAAAACACTTATAACAAAGAGTTAGCACTTATACTCAACATTTAATTCACTACTAGGAAAAGTTAGCAATAACCATTACTCGACAAGACACTTGACGAGCAATGCTTAGAACTAAACTATCTAAAAGAGATCACAAATGATTCTATTCTTAATTCAATAACATGATAAGCATATCACTTTTAAACTAAGATGCTTTACTCACTAAGAACCTCAAGATCCAAACCCTACATCCTACCTTATTTATGATAACTAAAGTTCTCATACAGGAGACATAATACTCTACCAACATATTATTATTAACAACATTACCTGGATTAAAACATAGACAAGCTAGGTATCGAGAATTCAAACTTGATCACTCACATAACCTTTATTATGCCAATAATTAAAGTTTTCTTACACAAGGAGTTCCCAATTAGCTAAATTCTAGTATGGATGCCATTCTAGTAAATCAAAATAAGAATAATTCACAGTCCAACTCAATACAACATCCTATCTTCAAATGCAATGAAGAACAATTATAACCAGATTAGATACTAAACAACTTTAACATAATACACTTGAATTACCACTTATTCAATCCTAAATACAATTTTTTGTTAGGTAGAATAATTAATTTGAACTCATATTTAACCACAATTGCAGCATACTATAATGCACTAATAAAGAGTTGAAGAACATTTCCTCTAATGATAACATTACTATGATGGTACTACAAAAGTCTTATCCTAATATTTTTTTCTTTACAACAATAACCCGCAATAAAAGATTGATTCCCCTACTCATAAAAGAATAAACCTAGAATTCTATTAACATCATGATCGATATCTATTCCTTAAACTATTAAGAACATAACTCCCTTTTAAAATAGGACAAGGTTATCAACATTTCCTAGAGTTAAAGTCTCATGACTATACATTGCCGAAGGTATCTCTCAAGAGAGCACCAAAGTTTAACTATGTGTAAGGAGGTAATAAGAGGTCTGAGGTAATGAAATTAATAAAATGTAAAATACTAACCATATGAACTTAATGATGATATTCAGCACTAAAGGCTACTACGATTAATTAGCCATGTTTTTCCTACTTAGTGACAAGACATCCACATTCTATACTTGCATTTAGCTAAGCATCGTCAACAAAATAAGAATACAAGATGGGAAGAACCTAAGAGGAAATCTGGTCTATACTTATCTTAATCAAAACTTGAGATTCACAACATTCTATTTTATTTATGAATAAGGCCCAACAATTTAAGGAACCTTCTTAGAAAACATCACCAATTCTAGAGTACAAAATATGGTTTCTACAACTATTATACATTACTTCCATAACCTTATTAGAAACATTAATTCTACTTACACAAGATTCACTTATGCTATGATGATCCAGGTGTATGACATGCAAATAAGGCAACAAATATGCTTCTTTCAAGATTTACATTGAAATGTTTGCTTTTCCAATTTCACAAGCAACAACCCTTAGAAAAACAACCTTTACATTTAATAAATAAAGGATACATATAATATTTAGAACATACAATATTTATATTTAACCAATAAAGAAAAACATATAATATTTATAATTAATCAATAAAGAAAAACATATAAAATTTACATTTAATCAATAAAGAAAAACACATAATATTTATATTTAATTACTAAAGAAAACATGATACCTCAATCACAATATCCCACTAATGGTAGAATCCTTGAATGAAAATCATAAAATGAGCAAATCACCCCCACTCCATGAAGAGTTTTTAAAGAGAAGGAAAGAGTAACTTCCTACCCAAAACTAACTCAACCAACCAACTCAACCACCCAACTAATTCAACCAACCACCTTCCCATTTTCGTCACTTTTGTAAGTGGGGCTTAAAGGAGGGTCTAAAAACCTTTTAAAATATTATAAATGACAAAAATAAACTTCTTACCCATGTACCTTGGACATAAGACAATTTTCCAAACTTAGAATACAACTTAGACCTCTTAAAAACACTTAAAAATTATTTTAAAAGTTACAAGGTTAAATCCCACACAAGAACATAATCATTTTATCACATAAAACTAAAAATAATATTTCTTAACATCATGGCCAATAGACCTTAGGGCCCCATGCCTAGGTCATACATCACACAGAAAGACATAAAGTGGCTAAATGACCACCATCATCCATTGACATAATAATTCTACACGTACACTCAACAAGAAATGTTAGTACAATATATAGCCAAAATATATCCATCATAAATAACATATTATCACAAATCCATAAGTAACCATAGTGTAACACTGAATCAATACACTCTTGATCCAATTGTTAGACTTTGTCAATTAGATGATAGGACTGTCTCCTCTCTACTCTAGGGTCTGGTTAGTGCGTTTACTAGTGTTCAGCGACCTTCCCTTAATTAAATCAATTTAATAGTAGTAATAACATAATTCACATTCAAACAACTTAAATAATTATTTGAACTAGGTGATTATCAATTACCAATTTAATCTTATTAAATATTAATAATAATAATAAGAATATTATATGACCTTATTAAATATTAAAGTATGACTATATAATGAAATATAGGCATACAACATAACCCACTGAGTAGGATAGCAGTCAAAACCCAAATCAAACATGTTCTCAAAAAGACGAAATCAAACATATTCTCAAGTCAGGCCAAAATGCACTTATCCAACAAGCTCCATCAAATATAAATCAATTGCAAGACCAACATACTAACAAAACTGAAAGGTTGACTAAACTTGTCATGCATCCTGATTGAGGATAATGACTTGGGATGTGGGACCTTAAGTTATCTTTGAAACAACGTATCCATTGGGTTCAAGGCACTCTCAGACCTATTAATTCAAGTGGAGTTGATGCTTGGTACCTGCATCCTGCAACAAATGTCACGGTCAAGCATGTATAGATGCATATAAGCTAGCACTAGGTGGAAAAAGGAATCGCAACATTGCAGGGCACTCACAAGTGAGTGATGTGACATCGTCTCTTCCACGTCATATCAATCTAGATTAGCTCAACACATAGTCATAACCAAATCAAATCTATCTCTTAATCTGAACAGAACCCTACACTTAACATACAAGTGCATGAAATCATAAGTGTCAGAAGTACCATCATAACAAATAAATCTAACAGAATTAGTCACATGAGATACATTCAATATATAACAATTGTAGTAAGATCAACATCTTAAACATTGGAATACAAAACAATATCAAAGCCTACATCATCAGTGCCGCAATAGAGGTTATCAATAAAACACATAATCTTTCATATGAAACCACACATGGATGAAGCATCTACCTATATTGTACAACATCAATTGTTTACCTTATCTTGAATATTTCGGTTATTTTACCTTCACCTTCATGCACCTTGACCAGTTCACCTATACATCCAAGGTGCGAACGGAGGGGCACTACAGGCAAGATGGTCAACCATGCACACATAATAATCAACTGTTGGTGTAATGCAATAATGGTTACAAACATGATTTGAGCAGTTGATTTTTCCTTATATCTTATTGTATTAGTCATCTCATTAATGGTCAATTCTCAAACACCTGAACATATCAGAAACTCAAACAATAATAGACACGACAGGCTCAGCAGCGATAGTGTAATGGAAAAATCATTGACTTAGTCCATCTTGCAAAGCAGAAAGCTTTTCCAGTAAATTATCAAATACAGTTCACTTGCATTTTGACAAATATGAAATGAGATTTCTGTGTTGGCAAAATCGTTATCTTCTTTTCAAATATCACATCATATACATTCTCCAGTTTCCTATTTAATCAATTGACCGGGTTATTATCAGATTTACATTAGATTGACTAAATGATTACATCTCAAGTAGTTCTCTGTAGAATCTAGATGACAACCACAGTGTGCATTATGGAAAGTTCGTAAGTCCTTGCAACAATTCCATTTTGTATATATCCTGCAATCATTCTATTACTATGGATCGCTGTTTTACCTGGGCATACTTTTGAGAGGTTCCTTCCTACAAATCACACCTTCGCATTAGTTTAACGAACTGCAAAACAGTCCACACAACTGACACAGACTTAACAGATATCTCACTGATGGAGTTGGTGTTTCCTCTAAAGGCCAGTGCAGCAAGGGCATCAGCTAAGCACATACAACAATTAGCTATTTGAAATCTACTAAGATTTTGTAATCTATCAATTTCTATCAGAAATTAAACTAGACGGGAGGTGTTTTTTGTGTATTCTGAATTTGTAATTACACTTTTCATGTTTGGAGATCTACACAACAGTTGGAAGCATGAACAAGATGCTAGGATCTCAAAGAATGCCCTTGGATACCGTAAAAACTTAGCCATCAAACCTATTGCCTTCATTTTTTTTTGTGATCATTACCTTTCATTAGAGAGATAAAACTATTTTGTGGATGCCGTCAATTTTATTAGATTTGCAAGTTTGAGGAAGTTGTTAGACTAATCAAATGTCAAGCATTTCAATAATAAAACAGTCAATAGCAATTTTACTCCTCATTGACAATCTATACAAGCTATTCACGTTCCATTCAAATAGGCTCATTTACGATTCTCTTACAATACAGTAGGTTATAATAGTTGAAACAGTAATAGTAGAGGTATTTGCATGGGAATCAAAATGCCTTGCAAACAAAACGTAGTTTATACAACTATCAAGTGATGGTCACTTGAGAAATGACCATCTCGATCTTTTTCTTGGACAGAATCAAACATCGTTGACGTCATTACAATGAAAAATTTAAAGCATATTAAACTGTCTTCTGGTCAAGGTCAAAACAATATTGGAAAGACCATATTTAGGGTAGATCCTTGAGGAAAATGAAACATTAATGTTCATCGTTGATGGTTGGACCTTTTTCCTTGTTAGATTGTCGTATAGTTACAAGGTAATGGATTAGTGCTATTATTGAATTCATCATTCGAAAGGTATGTTAATCGATGTAATAATTGTTATATTTTTGTATTTTGTGATTTATTTTTAGAAACAACATGAAGAGAATTTAGATAATTAGTTGTAATGTGTAATTGTTGCATTTAATTTAAAATCAATTGGTTTGGAGAAAGAGATAATGTAATCTAATGTATGTTTTATTACAGAAGTTGTTTACATTGAACAGAGAAGAAATTGTAGTGTTAACTCTAGAACTGTATTGGATTGTATGAGTTAAGTATTTCTATTGTCGTAAAGACTCAAATTGAGAGTGGTCAAACTCGAATTTCAGAGGCTTAGTATGTCGTAGTTGAGTTCATGCGACATGTGGATAAGTGTTTTAGTGTTGTGATGTTATAACAAACATGTGGTTCTATTTAGTATGAAGTATAATGAAGTATTGTCAAGTTGATAATGTGTTTTGTGAAGTAATATTCTCTGGATGAGATATCAAACCACTTGTGATCTTATTGTACCTATTTTGTCGTAATTGTCGTATGGAGAGACCTGGAATCTGTAAAAGAGTAAAGTGTTGTAATGCTATAGGTAATGGATAACAACTAGTGTTATGATTCTATTTGTAATGCAAGAGGGTTTATGCCTTGCAGTGAACATGTATGTGTACTATTATAATGCCTTGTATGATGTTTAAGGTTTACTAGGTGTTAGGAAGGAGAGTGGCTTTCAACGTGGGGCCGGCGCCCAAAGTGGTAGTTAGGATAACCCGTTGAAAGTAGATTAATCAAGTGATAACCTAAAATGAACTAGAGGGTTAAGGGTATATTTCACATTAAACAAGATTAATGGATTCCTCTCCCATGGCTTGTAGTGCTTGTTTAGACTAAGGATGGGTAGAGAAGGCCTGGTCGGCATGATTGACTTCCTTGTCCTCATGAAAGGAAGGTCGATTCCGCATGTGTCACCCTATGGGGCCGGTGCCTAGTGACAGGCTGTCAGGATAACCATAGATGGGGGCCGGTGCCTAGTGAGAGGCTGTCAGGATAACCCATGCTTGGACCGTGTGATGACACTCTCCCTACTACAACCTAGCATTCCTTGTATGGTCTCTCCACTTATGATATGTGTCACCTCTGGAAGTTAAGTTGTGTTGTTTATGTCATTTGTCATGTGTTGTATTGGAGTTGGTTATCCTTTGTTATTGTTTGTCTTTTGTCTACCTGACTGTTATTGTTTGGGACCTCATGTTAACTCCTAGCTCGGGGGGTGGACCTTAGGGGTCCACATGGTTGGGTGGAAGAGCTTTATTATCCACTGGTTATTCCTTGTCGAAGTTCATGTGTAGAAAAGATTTATCTTAGTTTTTAGACAATTGTACTTGTACCAGTTGATGAAGATGTATGTGTATAATCTTGTACCAAACTTGTGTAACAGATCATTCATAATGTATGTAATTTTGATGTAGTTTGAAAATGGCAATGTAATGATGTAATGATGTACTTATGTGTAAGGAAAGCATTTCAGTTATGTATTTGATCATGTAGATTGTATTATTTGATGACATGTAATGAATATGAATAAGCTATTTAATTGTGCGTTGGATTTAGATCAGTTACTGATGTATGTTAAATTATGTTAGTTGAATTGTTAAGTAATGTAGCCTTGAAACCTTGGAGACCATGTCATAAGTTTAATGGTGTAATTAGTTATGCTAACATTACTTGTTATTTTATTCACTTTAAAAAAAAAATTCCTATTTCATTTAGCATAAATGTGAATTTCTCTAAGGTGTTCAAGGCGGGGCGTTACATCTAGTATCAGAGCCAGGTTTCTAACACTAGGTACCCTAGGTTTTATACTAGCCCATTAAGCTATACTAGTTGTTTAAAACTCTGGAGAAAATATTCATTCGTAGTCCTTGCCTAGCAACTTGAAGTTGTTTTTGGGTGTGTTGTCCAGGAAGATGCCTAGGTTAAGAGGCCAAGGATGTGGACGAGGTAGGGGTCGTGGGAGAGGTGTTGATAACAACCCTCATCCTAGTTCCCCTCATGAGAGTACACAAGAAGGTGGAAGTGAGAATCAAGAGAATCAAGGTCAGCCCGAGGGTGCTCAACTATGCCAGCTCCTTGAGGAGGTTCTTGCTCGTCTTGGTCCTAGGCAGGAGATGGAACAACTAGAAGAGAGAGAAAGAGAACGATCTCCCAAAAGGAGAGAAATCACAGCTAAACAAGAAGCTATTCTTGCAGGCCACATGAGATACCTGATGAGAGCCCGTCCTCCTACTTTCAATGGCTCTGGTAGCGGTATGGAAGCAGAGACATGGCTAATTGATTTGGAGAGGTGTTTTGCTTTGCATCCTTATGGTAGCAACACTAAGGCAAGATGTGCCATCATGCATCTAAGAGGTTTCACCTCTACATGGTGGTGACTAGAGGAACAAAAGTTGCAATTAGATATTGTGACAGTATCATGGGAACTATTTCTAGAAAGGTTCAGAGCTCGATATCTATCAGATCACTGGAGGCAACGTCGAGTAGACGAGTTCCATTTATTGATACAGATGGCCATGACAGTGGAATAGTATGAGCACAGGTTTTATAAACTCAAGCAGTATGCAGGCATCAGAAATGATGAGGCCATGTTAGTTCAACATTTTATTAGAGGTTTGAATGCATGCATCAGTGGAGGAGTTCATGTTTTCGAGCTGAAGACCATGGAGGTAGCAGTTGAGAAGGTTCGACTAGTGGAGGAGAACTTGACCATGGCCCTAGGGGGTCATACAGGTGTACAGATTGGTAATACATCTCAAGCAGGTTCTGGTTTCTGAAGTGGTCAGTCCCATATAGCAGGTGACTCAAGGAGTCATCATGTACCCTCTAAGAGTGGACAGCAACAACAACAGTATTCCTAGATTAAATCGATAAACTCTCAATATCAGCAAGGTAGTAGATTTCATTCTACAAAAGATCGAAGTTGGCAGAGAGTTAAACGTGATCGTACTAGTCAACCAGCACAGAGCACATAGTCTGCAGCAAGTAGAGGAAGTTTTCAGCAGTCGAATGCTCCTGTAGGCGGTGGAGGTTTTGGTAGGGGAATAGGATGTTTTTCTTGTGGCCAATAGGGCCACATTGCCAAATAGTGTCCGCATAAGAATACCTCAGGATTTGGACAGAGGCCCGCAACTTCAGAGCCAACTGTCAGAGATGCAGGCAGGTCACATAGGGTGTTTGCGGTGGTAGATAATCGCCAAGCAGAGCATCAAGGGACTGTTGTGGAGACTACAAGTGTCTTGCGAGGTATTACTATTTCTATTCTTTTTGACTCTGGTGCTTCAGATTCCTTCATTTCCCCTTCTATTATGGAGTGTTACAAATTAGTGGCAGCAAAGCAAGTGTTAAGTGGCAGGTGGAATTAGCCTCTGGATCCAGGGTATCAGTAGACTCTCTTGTGTATGGTTGTGAGTTGAGGATAGGTCCTTTATCTACCACAGCAAATCTTCGCATTATACCACTAGGATCCTATGACATAGTGTTGGGAATGGATTGGTTGGATGCTCATCAAGCAATGATAGACTGTCGCCACAAGTTAGTGAGGTGTGTTGATGAATCAAGAAATGAAGTAGAAGTGGTTGGGATTCAGAGACCCATCTCTTTACGTATGATTTCCGCCATGCAATTGAAGAGATGTTTGTGTCAAGGATGCAAGTTGTTCGCTGTAATAGTTAATGACTTAGATTTTGGGGACAATAGGGAAACATCTCTAGATGATCATCCTATTCTCAAGGAGTATGAAGATGTCTTTCCCAGCGAGATTCTAGGTATGCCACCAAAGCGTGATATTGATTTTAAGATAGACCTTGTTCCCGGAGCAGAACCTATTTCACAAGCTCCATATCAGATGACTACCCAGGAGCTTAAGGAGCTTCATTTGCAGCTAGAGGAGTTATTAGTGAAGGGATTCATTCGTCCTAGTGTCTCTCCATGGGGAGCACCAGTTATTTTTGTGAAGAAAAAAGACAGATCTCTGCGGTTGTGCATAGACTATCGACAGCTTAATAAGGTGACTGTGAAGAACAGATACCCCTTGCCATGAATTGATGACCTCTTTGATCAAATCAAGGGGGCTAAGGTATTTTCAAAGATAGACTTAAAGTCAGGATATCATCGGTTGTGCATCTTTGAGGCTGACATCCACAAGACAGCATTTCGCACCCGTTACGGGCATTATGAGTTCACTATTGTACCTTTTGGGTTAACGAATGCACCGTCTGTGTTTATGAGTCTGATGAATGGCGTATTTCACACCTATCTTGATAGATTTGTTCTGGTATTCTTAGATGATATATTGATTTACTCAAGGTCTATGGAGGAGCATGAAGAACATTTGCGATAGGTTCTGCAGTGTTTAAGAGAAAATCAGTTATATGCAAATCTCGCTAAATGTGATTTCTTTCAAATAGAAGTGAAATATTTGGGACATGTTATTTCTAACAAGGGTATTGCGGTGGATCCTTCAAAGATTCAAGCTATCATGGATTGGCCTACTCCTACCAATGTTTCAGAGGTTTGTAGTTTCATGGGTTTAGCAGGCTATTATCAACGATTTGTGGAAGGATTTTCAAAGATAGCTCACCCTATAACTTCTCTTCAGAGAAAAGGAAAGAAGTTCATTTGGTCTGAATAGTGTCAAGTAGCCTTTCAGACTCTTAAGGAGTGGTTACCTAGTGCACATTCTAGTAGTGCCTGATCCTGCCAGAGATTTTGTGGTATGTACTGATGCATCCTTGGAAGGTTTAGGAGCAGTTTTAATGCAGGAGGGTCGTGTGATAGCCTATAAGTCCCATAAACTCAAAGATCATGAGTTAAACTATCCTACACATGACCTAGAGTTAGCTGCAGTTGTACATGCATTAGTAAGATGGAGACACTTTTTATTGGGGCATCGGTTTGAGCTACACAGTGATCACCGAAGTTTACAATACATTTTTACACAGCCAAACCTAAATGCTAGACAGAAGAAATATGCAGATGCTCATAGACTTGATCGTCAATTTTCAGTTGGTGATTGGGTTTTCTTGTGGGTGCATCTGTGAAAGTGTCTGATTCGTTACGGAAAAGGCTCTAAGCTCGCACCGCGCTTTGTAGGGCCATTCGAGGTTTTGGAGAGAATTGGTCCTGTTGCATACCGTCTTGCTTTTACGCCTAGCTTGTCACGCATCCATGATGTATTTCATGTTTCTATTCTTAGACCCTATCATCCAAATATTTCTCATATCCTTGATTGGAATGCCTTACAGGTAGAGGACAGGCAGCTAGCTTTGGAGCCCGTAGGCATTTTGGAGCACAGGGGACTCGCTCTTAGGGGCAGAGTCATAGAGCAGGTAAGGGTCCAATGGGATCCTAGTGATGAGACTTCAGCTACTTGGGAAGATACATCCCAAATGCGAGAGCTATATCCATATTTGTTTGCAGGCTTCCAGGAGTAAGCCTGATCCTAGGGGGGAGGATGTAGTGCCCCTCAACTTGTCATCTATCAGACTGGTGTTTGCTTAGTAGTATTAGACTATAAGACAATATTTTAGATCGTAGATGATGGATTCCTTGTTATTTTATTAATTCATTATGGACCTAATCATTATGATAACAATTCTTGATGTTGGATTATGTTATTTTATGCTTTAGAATTTGATAAATGAACTAGATGTTATAGATGCTTTGATGTTATTCACTATATTTGATTGTAAGATAGTTGATCATTTTATGTTGTTGACTAGTAATCAGAAATCTTGTTCAATATAGTTAAATGTTTATACATAAACGTGAATGGAATAGTGTCATATTACTCGCACTTGAGTACCCTACCCCATTGCGATTTCTATTCACTATAGGACTGCATGTGGATATATATCTTGTTATGTTTAACTGTGCATTGTTGCAGGATGCAGGTACTAGGCACTGACTCCACCTGATTTACCAGGTCTGAGCGTGCCTTCGCCAATGGATTAGTTGTTGGAGTTAACATGAGGTCCCTTGTCAGTGTTGTCTGGTTGTCAGTTTACCCTTGTGGTCGTTGTCTATCATTTGATCATGACTTGCAGATAGGTAATGTTATACTTTGAAGTCTAAGTAGGTCCGAAGGTGTCTAAATGTGTAAGGTAGTGTTGTGCATGAAATAGAATCATTATACGAAAATTATAATGTTGATAATTAAATATATTTGTAAAAGTTGATAATTGAGCATAATTATAAATGTCGATAATTAAGTATACTTGTTGTAAATAAATTACTATTTTAGGAGAAGAAAATTTATTAAATAAAGTTGTAAGAAATTTTGTATTGTTTAATATGATAATTATTTACAATAAATATTTAAATAAATAAATTAGTTGTAAGTCATGTTGTAATTTGTGATTTACAATTTAATTAATAAAATAAATTAAAATATAATTGTAAAATTTTAGATTGATGTAATGTTACAATTTTATTAATAACAATATAGTTGGATGGTCATAAAGAAATTAAATTTAGTTGGAATCATGCATTAATATTAATAAAAACCATAAAATTTTGTGAAAAATTAGCTATTAGATTATTAAAAGAATAAAAAAATTATGTTTAGTTGAGGAGAGATGCACGGGATCACGTGCTGAGTTCCTTCGAAGATGGAAGGGACTATTTTATAAAAGGGAAGTTTGTAGAGGCAAAGAGGGGGGATTGTAAGAGAAGAAGAGAGAAGAAGACTAGAGAGAAGCTTGGTCTGCAGTAGTTGGAACAGCTTCCTTGATTCGACGTCAAGCCAAGTTCCTATGAATGCTTGACTTCTTTCACTGTTTCTTTTTCTCTGAATTTGAGTATGTTGAGTTGATTGCTTCTTTATTTGTAGATGGATTTCTTTGGTCAAATAGTTTTCTGCTTGAATATTCTGTCATTTTTACAAAAGTTTATTTTTGATGTACGGATTTAGATGTGAATCATTGGGTCCGTAATAGATAGAATTTTCCTTATATTTCTCCCACCATCCTCCAAATCCTTATATTGAATAGTGTTTTCTATCTGTGAATTAGACGACTTGATATTTGAGGAGTAGATAAGATCATTGCATTCTCATTGATATCTATACTGGAATCAACAACTTTGTAATTGTTCTCTAGGTTAAATTCAAAGGAGATCGCCTTTATGATGTTTCCATTTCATAGATGCCATGATGTGTTTTCTATATTTAACCTTCTCTCTCAGCCATTAGATACATACATCATACAACAGTTTTCCTCCTCCACGTTGCATCCTTCTAACAACTTCTATGCAATCGACTAGATATGCCAAAACATTTCCATGATGAGTGGAATGCTTTTGAAGTCTCATCGAACTCTTTTACAAGGCATTAACGGTGTATTTCTGCCAATTCTATATGCAATCTTAGATCAGCGCATAAATGATAGGGTTTGAAGATACAAGATGACGTTTCCTTAAGATCTCTCAGATCTCTCTTTGTAAATTTCTTGGATAGTTTCAATCATTTGTTTTCCTCTGCAAATTCTTTATTCTCTCAGGCATTAACTATCCTACCAACAAACAATTCGGCATAGTAAGTTATCAGAGTCCTTAGCTATCAAATTGTTAAATGGTAGCGGTTCTTAGATCGATGTTATATGGATATGTGATGCTTTTGGACTGTTGCCAAAAAACCTAGCGTCTAGAAAGAGAATAGAAATAAACTTTTAAACGGGCATTTGCATCATATCTTGGTCTGATTAATACCTTTATGGAGCGGCAGAAACAAATAAATAGGCAGGTCAAATTAAAAGGTTACATGTTTCGCTTTGCATCTACCGAATTGCACTTGCTTAAAAGTTTCTTAAGCCTTTTTAACAAATCTATTCTGTGCATATCATGCAAACATGGTTTTCAAGGGATAGCCTCTCTGAGGCCACTGTTGAACTTTCATCAACCTACCCACATCTGCATAGGTGTTTGAGTTGTAATTAAAAAAAAAAAAACCAAATCTAAAGGCAACATCCCTAAGCCTATAATCTTATGTGATCGGCTTGCACCAGGAAGTCAATCCTTTCATTCAACATAGATTTAACTAGTATCTCAATAAAAAAGTTTGGGGTGTCCTCAAGATAGCTAGTGAAGGCAAGATGGTCAACCATGCACACATAATAATCAACTGTTGGTGTAATGCAATAATGGTTACAAACGTGATTTGAGCAGTTGATTTTTCCTTATATCTTATTGTATTAGTCATCTCATTAATGGTCAATTCTCAAACACCAGAACATATTAGAAACTCAAACAATAACAGACTCGATAGGCTCAGCAGCGATAGTGTAAAGGAAAAACCATTGACTTAGTCCATCTTGCAAAGCAGAAAGCTTTCCCAGTAAATTATCAAATACAGTTCACTTGCATTTTGACAAATTTGAAATGAGATTTCTGTGTTGGCAAAATCCTTATCTTGTTTTCAGATATCACATCATATACATTCTCTAGTTTCCTATTGAATCAATTGACCGGGTTATTATCAAATTTACATTAGATTCACTAAATGATTACATCTCAAATAGTTCTCTGTAGAATTTAGATGACAACCACAGTGTGCATTATGGAAAGTTCTTAAGTCCTTGCAACAATTCCATTTTGTATATATCCTGCAATCATTCTATTACTATGGATCGCTATTTTACCTGGGCATACTTCTGAGAGGTTCCTTCCTACAGATCACACCTTCGCATTAGTTTAATGGACTGCAAAATAGTCCACACACTGACACAAACTTAACAGATATCTCACTGATGGAGTTGGTGTTTCCTCTGAAGGCCAGTATAGCAAGGGAATTGGCTAAGCACATATAGTAATCAGTTATTTGAAATCTACTGAGAGTTTTTTAATCTATCAATTTCTGTCAGAAATTAAACCAGAGGGGAGGTGTTTTCTATGTATTCTGAATTTGTAATTACACTTTTCATGTTTGGAGATCTGCACAATAGTTGGAAGCATGAACAAGATGCTGGGATCTCAAAGAACACCCTTGGATACTGTAAAAACTTAGCCATCAAACCTATTGCCTTCATTTTTTTGTGATCATTGCCTTTCGTTAGAGAGAGAAAACTATTTTGTGGATGCCGTCAATTTTATTAGATTTGCAAGTTTGAGGAAGTCATTAGACTAATCAATGTCATCCATTTCAATGATAAAACAGTCCATAGCAATTTTACTCCTCATTGACAATCTATACAAGCTGTTCACGTTCCATTCAAATGGGTTCATTTACAATTCTCTTACAAGACAATAGGTTATAATAGTTGAAATAGTAATAGTAGAGGTATTTGTATGGGAATCAAAATGCCTTGGAAACAAAACGTAGTTTATACAACTATCAAGTGATGGTCACTTCAGAAATGACCATCTCGATCTTTTTCTTGGACAGAATCAAACATCGTTGATGTCGTTACCACGAAAAATTTAAAGCATATTAAACTGTCTTATAGTCAAGGTCAAAAGAATATTGGAAAGACCGTATTTAGGGCAGATCCTTGAGGAAAACGAAATGTTAATGTTCATCGTTGATGGTTGGACCTTTTTCCTTGTTAGATTGTTGTATAGTTACAAGGTAATGTCTTAGTGCTATTATTCAATCTGTCGTTGGAAAGGTACATTAATCGATGTAATAATTGTTATATTTTGTATTTTATGATTTTTTTTTAGAAACAACATGAAGAGAATTTAGATAATTAGTTGTAATGTGTAATTGTTGCATTTAATTTAAAATCAATTGGTTTGGAGAAAGAGATAATGTAATCTAATGTTGGTTTTATTACAAAAGTTCTTTACATTGAATAGAGAAGAAATTGTAGTGTTAACTCTAGAACTGTATTGGACTGTATGAGTTAAGTATTTCTATTCTCGTAAAGAGTTGAATTGAGAGTGGTCAAACTCAAATTCTAGAGGCTTAGTATGTCGTAGTTGAGTTCATGCGACATGTGGATAAGTGTTTTAGTGTTGTGATGTTATAACAAACATGTGGTTCTATTTAGTATGAAGTATAATGAAGTATTGTCAAGTTGATAATGTGTTTTGTGAGGTAATATTCTCTAGATGAGATATCAAACCACTTGTGATCTTATTGTACCCATTTTTTCGTAATTGGCGTATGGAGAGACCTGGAATCTGTAACAGAGTAAAGTGTTGTAATGCTATAGGTAATGGATAACAACTGGTGTTATGATTCTATTTGTAATGCAAGAGGGTTTATGCCTTGCAGTGAACATGTATGTGTACTATTATAATGCCTTGTATGATGTTTAAGGTTTACTAGGTGTTAGGAAGGAGAGTGGCTTTCAACGTGGGGCCGACGTCTAAAGTGGCAGTCAGGATAACCCGTTGAAAGTAGATTAATCAATTGATAACCTAAAATGAACTAGGGGGTTAAGGGTAGATTTCACATTAAACAAGATTAATGGATTCCTCTCCCATGGCCTGTAGTGCTTGTTTAGACTAAGGATGGGTAGAGAAGGCCTGGTCGGCATGATTGACTTCCTTGTCCTCATGAAAGGAAGGTTGATTCCGCATGTGTCACCCTATGGGGCCGGCACCTAGTGAGAGGCTGTCAGGATAACAATAGATGGGGGCCAGCGCCTAGTGAGAGGCTGCCAGGATAACCCATGCTAGGACCGTGCGGTGACACTCTCCCTACTACAACCTAGCATTCCTTGTATGGTCTCTCCACTTATGATATGTGTCACCTCTGGAAATTAAGTTGTGTTGTTTATGTCATTTGTCATGTGTTGTATTGGAGTTGGTTATCCTTTGTTCTTGTTTGTGTTTTGTCTACCTGACTGTTATTGTTTGGGACCTCATGTTAACTCCTAGCTTAGGGGGTGGACCTTAGGGTTCCACATGGTTGGGTGGAAGAGCTTTATTATCCATTGGTTATTCCTTGTCGAAGTTCATGTGCAGAAAAGATTTATCTTAGTTTTCAGACAATTGTACTTGTACCAGTTGATGAAGATGTATGTGTATAATCTTGTACCAGACTTGTGTAACAAATCATTCATAATGTATGTAATTTTGATGTAGTCTGAAAATGGCAATTTAATGATGTAAAGATGTACTTATGTGTAAGGAAAGCATTTCAGTTATGTATTTGATCATGTAGATTGTATTATTTGATGACATGTAATGAATATGAATAAGCTATTTAATTGTGCATTAGATTTAGATCAGTTACTGATGTATGTTAAATTATGTTAGTTGAATTGTTAAGTAATGCAGCCTTGAAACCTTGGAGAACAGGTCGTAAGTTTAATGGTGTAATTAGTTATACTAACATTACTTCTCATTTTATTCACTTAAAAAAAAAAATTCCTGTTTCATTTAGCATAAATGTGAATTTCTCTAAGGTGTTCAAGGCGGGGCATTACACACCATGCCTTTCCTGAGCCTATGCTTTTAGGTATGGGTACCCATTCTAAAAAGGGTACCCGTTCCTTTTGTGTGGGGAAAAAAAATGCACAGGTTTTTTTTGCAAATTCAAATAGCTATATAGAAATGGGTACCCATTCCTAAACAGGTACCCGTTTAGGCTCGGGCACCCATTTCTAAATGGGTACCCATTCCTAAGTGGGTACCCGTTTAGGCTTAGGCACCCATTCCTAAATGGGTACCCATTTCTTTTAAAACAGGTACTCGTTTCTATCGGGATTTTTTTTTGCCTGCGACTTCCCCTCTATGTGGACCCAACTTCTTGTGGGTACCCTTTGGCAAGGCTAATATTGGTTGTTCTATTAATTTTCTCTTTAATTGTAGTAAACTTGAATTTATTCTTATCCCCTCTCATTGTTAGTTAGCAATGCAAAAATACTACAAAAACTTCTAATGAACTTCCTGTAAAAAAATAGCCAACCCATGAAAAAATCTTACCTGCCCTACATTTGTTGGTGTAGGCCACTCTACGATGGCTTTGAATTTCTCCAGATCTATCTTCAAACCTTCCATTGAGATCACAAATCCCAAATATACAAATTTTTTTCTCATGAAAAGTTACACTTCTTCAAAATGATTTGCAACTTTTCTTCTCTCAAGTTTTGTAGTACTAATCTGATATGCTCTATGTCACATCTAGTTTGCTCTCCTAGTTAATTATAGGTTGATAGAATAATTAGAAAAGAGAATTGAATTAAAAACTATCTTTTGATTTTAATTGAAATGATTTTTTTTTGTTATTTTTAATCATTTTCAAGTGATATTGATGGTGTGTTATGTTGGAGAGATAACATTATTTATTTATTTATTCCTACTTGGGCTTAGAGATGTACATCTTGGTACTTGTTAGTCTTATGCCTTAGTGGATGACTTTCCTTTAAAAAAATATTTGATTTAATAAATAAATAATTAGGAAATTGTAGTGTTGTGCATTGAATTAAATTAATTCTTTTTCTTTTAAATTGATTTTTTTTGTCTATGTTGTCTGAAAACACCTGTAGCTTTGTGAATTAGAAATTCTTTGATTTGAATTGATTAAACTAGTAAAAAAAAAGAGTTCTTTGAATTTATGTCAACCAGATGCAGAGCCATGTGTTAGATATGAATTTACATCTATTGAAATAGGATAAATTAGTCTAAGGAATTTAATTTTATTGAAACATGAGCGAGGAGGAAGGAGATGGTAAAAATAAGGGGTGGGGGAAGAAAGGAAGTTACGGGAAATTAGGATTGAAACAAAAAAAAAAAAAAGAGAAGAATTGGGAGCTGGAGCAAGCAAAAACTTCTGGGTTTTCAGTGGCTCAAATTTGGCAATATCCTACAGTTTGGAGGTATGAAAATGACAATCCTTCCTCTGCAAGTGTGGGAATTAATTTGGGCTGATTGAAATTATAGTAAGACAACAATTGTTCTATTTCAAGTTTGAATTCAAAGGTTAGTTTTATTAAAAGACAATTTAATTCTCAAATGATTTAGAATTTGGCTAAATGGAATTTAACTAGAGGAAAGAAATGGTCACTCGAAGTAAAACTTAAGAAAACCCATGATAGAAAAATAGTCAGGTTCTAAGTAATTGCATAAAAATTCAACTTCTGGGTAAAATATAGAACCCTTTTCTTTCATCAAACATTCACTCAGAATATTATAGTTTTACTATTTAAGATAACATGTAATTTCTCAATTGTGTTGAGCCAGTTTAAATGGAAGCAAAATTATTTATATCATGCCTGAAAGAATGCACATAAAACTCTCTAGTTTGGGTGTTTAAATGCACAGAAACATTTTTTCCACATATTTGAAATTACCTTTGGAAGAGAAAACTTTAGAATTATTTTAATTAAAACTAGGTCTTTGTTGGGGCAACCAAAAATAATACACACAATAAAAAAATAATTGGTTGATCTTTAAATGTCCAAGTAATGGACGTGGGGAGGAATCTATTAGTTTCTTTTAATAAAAAAATTTAAAACAAATGAGAAAGGATCTGTTCAAATCTAGCAAGACATCCCCATGAGTTGGGATAGTGCCTACAATAGAGAGGGGCGAGCCTCTCTCTCTCTCTCTCTCTCTCTCTCTCTCTCTCTCTCTCTCTCTCTCTCTCTCAAAATGGAAAAAATAGTAAGAAGTCAAATTTTTCATATTTTGGCATAGTATTAAAATGAAATTATGTTATTGTGCTATATTTCTATTTAAAAAAAAACTCTTTCATAAAACATGAGTTTAATTTACTTTATTATTACCATTCCAATTTAAGAATTTAATTTCCAATATAGAAAATCTGAGTCTTTCCTTGCCAGAAGATTGTAAACTCAAGCTAATGCAGCCAACAAATGTATTTTTATAACCATGGATAACCCTTGGAAATTTAATTGTTCATATGCATTTATTTTATGAATAATGATTGTGATTAAAACATCCAAAGTGTTAATATTTTGTCATCAAAGAATGGATTTGATAGTAAGGGAAAAAATAATATTTTTTCTTTGGTATGAGTAGTATAAATATGACAAATGTCAAATTTCCCTTGACTGAAAGGATTTATTAACATTGAAACACTTAAAGTATTTACATTCTATGATATTATTTTCTTCCATTATGCTATTAAAATTTAGATATATTTGAAGGGATTAAATTTTAGTTATATAATCTATGTTTTAGGCATGCATGATAGGTGAAGATGTGGATTAAATGTTTCGCCAAGCTATAAATTCAATAGGTTGTTGAATTTATTATGCCACTTCTACATGTTTTAGATAATGCATTGCTATATGTTTGCAAAATTTTGCATTAGTTAGAATGTATTTAGACACTAGGTCTTCATAAGATTTCATGCATATCAGCCTCGAAGGGCTAATATCTTCATGATGGGTTGGGATACTCATGTGATAGCATGGGGAAGTCTATGACTTCATGGTAGGGCAGAAGTCGACCCAATGATGCTCTCTCTTCTTTGAGGTATGAAGCAGGAGCTTGAGGCAAGAGTGTTGAATATCAAGAACATTGAGAGGGGGGGTGAATCAGTGTTCCATAGAACCTTTCACACACTTTCACTTTTAACTATTTACCAAAATTAATTAAACAAAAGCACAATATGCAAATGAATAATAACCACAAATACATAACACATGGACACCAAGATTTTTACGTGGAAAACCCCAAGGTGGGGAAAAACCACAGAGAGGATTAGATCTCAATCTATTGCAATCTTTTACAAATGATGATGTTCAGGCTTGGTCACACCACGGGCCTAGAACATACTGGCTCACTACCATGAAGTACAACTAGGTCTAGCAGGCTCACTGCCTCAACTCTAAACCTAGAAAGATTACAATAAGGGCTGTTAAACCCTAATAGTGGCTCACTACTAGACTCACTACCAAGTACAAGTAGAATTATATAGGAAATTTGAATACTACAAAAGCATCTATCAATATGCTAGGGTGCAGTCACTTAGCAACTGAATTATGAGTCCTGAGTCTTCACCATCATTGATTTTCTATCTCTGCTCTGTTATTCTCATACTTGCATCATTTATTATCATATCAATGTTGCCTCAACCAAAATTCATCGCTCTTATATAACCGCATCATGATTTGATCCATAATCAGGTCGACATCTAAAATATGAAATGTGTACATTGAAAGATGTAGCTTGTCAGATCAATCCAATGCATTATATGCTATATGGACCCAAATCCTTGCACAAACATGTTCATATAGGTTCATACAAAGCATTTAACTACTTAAGACATTGATCCATATAATATACCTTATCTGCATGAAGTTCAAACATGTCTGTCGGCTTCACCCTTAAGAACATACTTGAACAATTCGATTGTCATATCATAACTTGCATTGCAGAACAAATGGTACCTCACAAATCATATCCAATGTTCATTACTAACCACTTGACATACCTTCAAAACCACAGAGCTCAATATGCATTTGCAGAGAAATGCGGACCATTAAACTATGTCGCATTCACTATCTCTGTTATACCTCTGTTCATCTAGACTTTGATATTTCTTCCAAGTGACTTCCGAAGAAAGTTAGGACTTGATCACTGGAATATAAAAACACCAAACAATTATGAACATTATAACTGACCTGTATTTCTAGGTCTTCATCTACAGAAGCACACTAATCCTCTTATTGTCCCTTACTTTGTTTCTTGCCCATACTTAGTCATTTTTGCCAACCAGATATGAATTCCAATAAGACCTTCCAGAGTTATGTCTTCCTATCATGTTGATGACATCTCTAAGCATTGTTTCCATCAATGACAACATACAAGTCTATACCGGATCAATGTCTCTTGCCAACAATCTCCCCCTTTGGCATTGATGGAAACACTTAGTGAAAAATGCTTAACTGCTCCCCTTTACTATATACACTTTATTCTCCTACTCCTCCTGAGATGTTTATCCATTTTTCACTGATCTTCTTCTCCCCCTTTGACATCAATGGCAAAGGGTGTGTTTCAAAACCAAAAATTTGTCAAGTCTTCAAAATACTTATACATTACTTTGCCACATATTTACAAGTACAATCTTCATCTTTATATTACATGTGTTGGAGAATTCCATTGAATATGTTCTTGATCTGTGCCAACTCACCATCCTAGCCTTTTTTGGCATTATCCAAAATCTGGATGTGTCCATTGAGTATAAAAACTAGAGTTTCCACATTTTGTAAATTTGATGGTGTTGTAGTTTGTCCAGCAAGCTGTGCTTTAGCCACAAGCTTAGTCATTGAATCTAGTTTGGGACTGATCAATCTTCTCAATTGTCCCATTCTACTCTTTATTTGATACTTTTGATTTATTAAATCATTTAAGTCATTGTGGATGTTGATGACTTGAGCTTCTTTGTTGCTGGTTGATTCATGTACTGGATCAAAATTCATAGAGATATTCATCAGTTTTTCTTCCAATTCCTTGATCTTTTCTTCTCTCTTCTTTGTAACTTCCCACCATGATAAACAAAATTTATATACATTACCAGCTTCTACAATAGCACTCTAAATATTTTGTATCCCATTATCTAGCTAAGCCTTATCATGGGCTATCAAATTTGTCAACTCATCTAACCTTTTCTCATTAAACTATTGTCTAACTTTTGTTTTAGCAAATTTTTCAAGGGATTCAAAGTGTGTACTTATAGAATTAATTAGTCCCTTGAGTTGACAAGTGGCAGACAAAGAGGTATTCTTCCGGTATGTTGGCACCAACTTTTTTAGATTACTAGATGCATCCTTTATGAGTTTGCTGTCCTCAATATGGGTCCTCAACATCTCTTTTCTTGCTTTGGCTTGAGAAACTGAGGCAAATTTGAGCATCTAAGTAGGAGACTTACAATCCAAGTTTATTGGATCTTGGATTGACTCAGCCTCATCTAGAACTAGTTCCTCCTTTTCTAAGTGTTCTTTTACTGCCTCTGCAGTGTTTCTTGCTGCATCAGAGACCACATTTTTATGTTCCTGCTCCAGAGGATTAATGTTTACTGCCTTGTTTGTGTCCTTTTTCTATTCATTCTCTATTAAATCCTTTTCAATCTGATGTGCTGGAGAGGAATTAGTTTGAGTCGATGGTATTTCTTCTTCTATAGTCTTCATGCTAATAGCATTGTCCATTGTTTGTTGTTCTGGAGAGACAAGAGTTTCTTTTTCTTCACTCATTTGGTCAACTTTATCTGTCTCCTTTTCAATGTTGACTTCTGAAATAGATGTATTATCACTAACATTATTGTTTTCATTGTCAGAGAATGCACCCATCGGATCCACTTCTATTGCTTTGAATGGGTGCTTCTTAAATTTAGGTCAATGTCACTCAGTAATATCAACCACTTGTGAAGTTGCTATTTCAAAATTTTAATCAGATTATCTAATGGGGCTTCAATGAGAATACCTTGTTCTACTAAGTTAGGGTTTCCTTTCTTTGAATTTCTCCAAACACTTCAAATCTTGGTTGTTACTTCTCAAATTCTACTTCAATCTCTCTGAACACCTAATGGCTTCAAGAGAAAAATAATTTTGAGACTAAACTAGTTCCCTTTTATCCTCTGCATGATTTAACCTAATCGTTATTAATGCTTGTTCCAAAAAGCTGCCTATTCCCTTTTGATAGATATAGTTGATTAAAAATTGCTCCGCAATGTTTCTCATTAGCTTATTTTCTTCTAGTTTTTCTTTCAGAGGATTTATCTTGTCGGATTCTACCACATATCTTGGTGTTGGATTCCAGCACCAACTTTTTGGCTGGGGCATTTGGAGTTTTAACATTGCTCACCTTGAGCTAGAGCTCTTAATTTACTTCCCAGAGGAAATATCTGCACTAGAGATTGGTGTGAATCCATTCTTGACTTCATTAGCATCTTTCTTGATCTAGATCTTACTCATTTCATTCTTAGTTTCTTCTGGATCAACCTTGTTCTTTCCCTTGACATATTCCTACCCTATTTTACCTTTCTCTGTAGGATGGTTTCTTGTTACATTTATTTCATTATCTTTTGTAGGTTGCATCCAGAGGAATGATTTTTTTTTTCTTTTAATGAAGATTTGAAGGCTCAAACAAAGTGCTTTTTTAGCATTCTTCAAAGTTTTAGGTTGAGGAAGCAACCAGGCACGCTTTTTTAGGGTCCTTTTTTTAGGGGATCATTTTTCAGAAATTGGATTGAAGCTTTTTTAGTTTTCATCAAGATGGGTCCATCTAGAATATCATCCTCTTGAAGATTGGGAGTTTTTTTTTTCTTTGGGAATCTACTTTTTTTCTACTTTTTCGAGAAATCCTTAGCTTTTTCAAAATCTAACAATCTAGGTTGCTTCAAAATAGAATTACCTACAAAACCCATGTGCCAACTTTTTCTCTCAAAATCTAATTTTTAGAAGAAATCACCAAATAATATCAATGGATGACATCACCAATAAAGCAAGAATGTAGATGAAGATGTGACTCAAAAAGCAGCTTTAAATCAGATGCTTTTTATTTTAAAGCATTTTCTTTCATCCTAAGCTCATCCATTCTTTATTTAGAAGGAAACCACTTTACAATAGTTGGAGTTTTCTTTGATTTAAAGCAAATTGCTTTAAAGCATTTGTAAGTTGTATCTTTGTCTTAGAATAGAAATAAAGCTTGCGAGTTGGCAAGTTAGGGTTAATCAAGGAGATTTTAGGGTTCCCTACTCTGATTTTAGTATAAATAAGGGAAGCCTTTCCCATTGTAAAGGAGCTACTGTTGTGATAGCAAATTTGCTATGCCTATTCTAGCCTGCAGATTTTTTTATTCCAAGTGTTTGTTCACTCTGTGTAATTTGTTCTCCAGTGTTTGATCGCTTGTTGTATGCTTGCCTTTTACTACGGTATTGTTGTCTTGGAGTTGTGTTAACTTTATGATATTGAATAGAAGTCTCATGCCTATTTTTTCTCTGATATTCTATCTCAGATCATCAAGTTTTGTCGTCAGATGTGTGGCTTGTGTAACTTTTGTTGCATCTTTCATCATTAAAGTACAATGAGTCTTGTGATGTAAATCTGAGAGAAATTTACTTAAGTTTTTACGTTAAAACAATCATTTCTTATCCACTTTTAATCCCTTTGCTCTGAATTTTCTTAGGAGATTAAAAGCATCATTAGTTTAAGCCTAGTTGTAGTAGAAGTTTTAAAAAAGGAAAAAACCTCTTCTGCAACGTTTAGAGTTTTATAACCTTGTGCTCGTAGCTAAGAATCAAAAACAAGATAGGTGAAATTTGTCTTACTTATCTTTTCAGCGAACAACAGCAAAAAGGGAACTCCCCCTACCAATAGGAGAGTAGTTTATCTGTGCATAGCTATCCGTTTCCAACTTGCACTCTAGACGTGCGAATTGAAACACCAACAATTTTAACACAAAAATTGTTGTAATTGAAACAAAGAACATTTTTTTGACCATGATTTCTTCTATAATTAGGAATTGGCCTTGATCTGCACTGATTGGCCATATGCCCAAATCTATTGCATGTGAAACATTGCCCATTGAAGGATTGACTAATCCTTGAATTGTTTGGATAACTTCTTGACACACTTCTACACTCAATTGCTTTATGACCTATTTTCTTACAGTTGAAACATTGATCAGAGAAAGATGGAACATTTTGATTCATTTTGTTTCTATACTGAATAGCCCTATGACCATACTTATTGCATTTAAAACAATAACCATTGAAAGATGGGTACCTTTGAGCATTTGGTTGCCTCATCAGAGGTCCTTTAGGTCTTCTTCTTTGATTCCTTATTGGATGGTTTCTGCCTCATCCTTCTTTAGATCTGTCTTGTCCTAAATTTGAACTCTCTCCCTTTTCAAATCCCAAGCCTTGTTTATCATCTGGATACTTTTGACTGGCCAGCAACTTATCAAGTTTTGCAGAGCTTATTTTGAATTTTTCTAAGTAGCTATTGGCTACTTCTAGAACAAATTTCAAGAGTAGAACTTCTTTCCATAGTTTTTCATATTCCTCTAACTTGCCCTTCACAACTTGATTCAAATATTCCTCATTCTTGGTTTTTTCTTCAATCACCTTGAGATGACTATCTATAGATTCACTTGCTTGTTTAGTTGCTCACATAATTCTTTCCTTCTTTCCTCAGATTTAGTGATCTGCTCTTTTAATTTCAGAATGTAAATATAAACTTCTTTGATACTCTCCTCTAAATCCTTAATATCAGCCTTGGAGTTGTCAAGATCTTCTAGAGCTGTTTCAAATTGTTCATTATTAACATATACTTAATTACCAATGTTAATTCTTCCAGGAGGATCCACTTCAAGATAAGTGAGATACCTTTGTGTTTCCATGAGTAAACCTTCCCAGATCTTCCTCAAGTTGTGAGGCTTCTTCCAAGGAACCTTGCTCTGATACCAATTGTTGAATATCAGGAACACTGAGAGGGGGGGATCAGTGTTCCATATAACCTATCATGCACTTTCACTCTTAACCATTTACCAAAATTAATTAAACAAAAGCACAATATGCAAATGAATAATAACCAGAAAGACATAACAGATGGACACTAGGATTTTTACATGGAAAACCCTAAGGTGGGGAAAAACCATGGAGAGGATTAGCTCTCAATATATTGCAATCTTTTATGAATGATGATGTTCAGGCTTGGTCACTCCATGGGCCTACAACATACTAGATCACTGCCATGAAGTACAACTAGGTCTAGCAAGCCCACTGCCTCACCTCTGAACCTAGAAAGATTACAATAAGGGCTATTAAAACCTAATGGTGGCTCACTGCCAAGTACAAGTAGCATTATATAGGAAATTTGAATACCGCAAAAGCATGTATCAATATGCCAGGGTGCAGTCACTTAGCAACTAAATTCTGAGTCCCGAGTCTTCATCATCACTGGTCTTCTATCTCTTCTCTACTATTCTCATACTCATATCATTCACTATCATATCAATGTTGCCTCAACCAAAATTCATCACTCTTATATATCTGCATCATGATTTGATCCATAATTAGGTTGGCATCTAAAATATGAAACACGTACATTGAAAGATGTATCTTGTCAGCTCAATCCAATGCATTATATACTATATGGACCCAAATCCTTGCACAAGCATGTTCATATAGGTTCATACAAAGCATTTAACCACTTAAGACATTGATCCATATAATATACCTTATCCGCATGAAGATCAAACATGTCTGTCAGCTTCACCCTTAAGAACATACCTGAACAATTCAACTGTCATATCATAACTTGTACTGTGGACCAAATGGCACCTCACAAATCATATCCAATGTTCATTACTAACCACTTGACATACCTTCTGAACCGCAGAGCTCAATATGCATTTGTGGAGAAATGTGGACCATTAAACTGTGCCTCGTTCATTGTCTTTGTTATACTTCTATTCATCCAGAGTTAGATATTTCTTCCAAGTGACTTCCAGAGGAACTCAGGACTTGATCACTAGAATATAACAACACCAAACAATTATGAACATTATACCTGAGCCACATTTTGAGGTCTTCATCTGCAGAAGTACACTAATCCACTTACTATCTGTTACTCTGTTTCTTGCCCATACTTAGTTATTTTTACCAACCAGATTTGAATTCCAATAAGACCTTTCAGAGTTATGTCTTTTTGTCATGCTGATGAGATCTCTGAGCCTTGTTGCCATCAATGACAACATACAAGTCTATACCGGAGTAGTGTCTCTTACCAACAGAGAGATTGCACCGATAGGCCACAGATGATAATGTATTGAAAATAAAATCATGAAGTATTCATGTATGTAAAAATATTGCTTAAAAATATAATTGAATCAATGTATGTAATATCTGACTCTATTATCAACATTGTGAAATTACAAAATAGTTTGATTTCATAAGTGGCATTTCATATGTATGAAGGGAAACCATATGTTGAAGTTGAATATGTGGGTTAATAAGTGTTGTAAAACACTAATTAATATGAAAAGATTCAGTCATTTAAAAAGTACTTTTGGAATATCTAGTTGCATGATAGAAATAGCATGGAAGGAGACTATGAATTTAGTCTTGTGGATTTGTATTATTTTATTTCTTGGCATAGTGACATGATAAAATGCGAACATTGAAAATTTTAAAATGATTACATTATATGACATTAATATGTTACTATTAATGCCTTTTATAATTTCTTATATGATTTAAATTTGGTATAACTAACATTTTTAGATTGTGGGACTTGATGGCCATCGATATGTATAACAGGATTTTACAAATCCTTTAAAACTATATGTGTTGAAGACTTGTTTGTTTAAAAATACTTTCCTTGATTTTGAAGGGTTGTGTTGTTGAACTACAATGCCTATGCACATTACGTAGGCAAGGCCATCTTGGGTGAGCCCTTGAGGCCTAGATCCGGCCCTTAGGAGGGGTCCTTTTCATTTCTGTGAATTCTTAAAGTTCTTTGGCTGATAAACCAGATTAAATACTTAAGTAGAGTAAGTTGTAGCTAAGTTGAAAACTAATGATCATTTTGATTTATGTTTTTCTGTGATGTGAGTGACATGGAAACACCTTCATGTGTGGTTCTTCTTTTAATAGTAATTGTAAACATAAGTGATGTTTCATATAGTAATCTCGTATGAGCCTATAAGGCCATGTTGGTTTAAGGGACTAAGCCTTGAGTGAATTACGAAGCTAATTGTTCAATCCTTTAGCTATTCATTGATAGACTATGAATGATGTGAGATATTCTAGGGATGTAAACACATTACTCCCTTTCCATAGTAATTATTAATATAATTATTATTTTGTTGTTATTTATTTGGTTGGATCTTAAATAATGATGTGAGATATTTTAGGGATATAAAAATATTACTCCCTTTCCTCAGTAATTACTAATATAATAATTATTTTTTTGTTATTTATTTGGTCAGATTTTACATATGGTATCCTATCTCTGGCTTTAGCACTAGGGCCTAGAGTCTACTTCATAGAGTTGTATTTCTCTAAATTTAAACTTTTAGATGCTATAAAATACCACTCTAATAAATTAGAGAGTGAAATAAAACATGAAATAGTAACTATTACAAATTTAACTGACATGCTTTGGCCAAAGCATCTTTTAAACCACTAATGGGTAGGTAGGTTATAAAAAGAAACCTACCCTTCTCTATTGTTCCATATTTAGCATGCATCCATACTATTTCTCAATCTCAACAAAGAGAAATGTAGGAATACATTCACAACATATAACATCAACATTCCATACAAGATAGAACATATCTAGAAGAAATTCCTTAGGCAAGGCTCTTCAAGATTCATAAGCCTCTTCAACATTCCTAAGTTTGTGGCGGACATGATAGAATAGACCTAGAAGAAATTCCTTTGGTCTGGGGTTGAGGACAAATAGAGAATTGTCCTTGTTGGGTGGGAAAGGGCTTGCACCCCCAGGTATTAAGGAGGTCTTAGATTAAGAAGAATACATCTGTTGAATTGTGCCCTCTTATCCAATGTGGGATGGAACCTTGTTCAGGGTAATATGGACTGAGGGACATCATGGTTGCTAAGTATCTTAATGGGCATGAGGGCAAAAGTTCACTCTTAGAGAATGGACTCTCTAAAGGTTCAGTTATTTGGAATGGGATCCTCAAGACCCAGGGTCTTCTTCACCGTGGCATTAGGTGGAAGATTGGGGATGGTAGAGAAGTTCATTTCTATAAGTATAGATGGAGGAAGGACAATCCTTTGATCGAACTGGAGTATGGCAAAATTAGTGACAAGGTTGGCAGGGTCTTTGGTCCCAAGGTGGCCGATTATATAAGGTCTAATGGGGTCTCAGGAGCTAGATGGTTCTACCTGTTGGTGACTTGGAAAGTGGGGAGGATAGGTTGTTAGCTCTGTGGCTCCAGAAGGAGTGGAATGACTATAGACTCTCCCTATTTCCTAAAAGAGATATGATGATTTGGGATAAAGATAATAAAGTCTTGTTCACTATCAAAAGTGCCTATGGTCTACTACTAGACCCAGGAGAGGATCCTTTATGGAGAAGAGTGTGGAAGTGAAGACTTATACCAAAAGTTAGTTTATTTTGGTAGATTATGATACATAATAGAATTCTAACAATGGATAACCTGAGAAAGAGGGGATTCCAAATGCCGAGTAGATGCACTCTCTATGGTTCAGAGGAAGAGATGACTGGCCATCTTTTTCTTCAATATAGTTTCTCTTGGGAGGTGTGGGGTTTAGTTCTTGAAAAAATAGGTTTGAATTTGTCCTTCAACAACAATTTAGAAGCCTTGGTCTAGGATTGGAGGCCTCCTTTAAGACTAGCCCTCCCAGTGTCTAGGGAGCTTTGGTCACAAATTCCTCCTCATTTAGCTTAGAGCCTATGGAAAGAAAATAATAACAGATTTTTTAGGGAAAAGTGCAAAACCCCTAAGGAGGTCTTCCTAGGCTTCTCCAAATTGCTTATGGAGAACATTAGTTTGTGCAAGTATAAAGCTGTAGAGAGCACTCCAGGTGAGGATGAGTAGAGATTATTAAAGCAATGGAGCATTGGACATCACTATTGTCTGGTAGACAACTCTAAAAAGATTTATAGGGCCAAAATCAGATGGGCCTTACCTCAGAAAGGATGGTTCAAGATGAGGATTATGTGGAACACTAGAGTGCCACTGCACTTCTTGTCAAATGGATGACTGAGATGACAGGATGGCACATCATTAGATTTACTAGCATCAGGAATAGGAGCTTTTTGGAGATTGGGTATAGCTAGTTAAGAAGGACGTCGTGTGGTTAGTTGATGGAGTTATGGTTGGTTGATTGGATGGGTTTTCAGAGAGGTAATTATATTTGGGTTATGTCCGCGGCTGGTGACGTCCATCTTCACACGAGGTGGCAGCTGAATTCTCTCCCCAAGGAGACATTTTTAAGTGGCAAGGATGTAGTGTATCTTCCCATTACGCCATCATTATTATCTATTTGTTGTGCCTTGATCATTTTATGGGATTTCTTATTTTAATGGGCCTATTGCTAATAACCAAAGTTGCTCTAATAACCATAAGCTCTATAGGCTTTGTAACTTTGAAGTTATCATGATGGGCAGAGATATTGTCAAGATTGAACCCAACTCCATAGAGGAATTCAAACATGACCCTCTAGTGTGGCATATTATCCACGAGGTGGGGTGGTTCCTTTTCTGAAAGGGATGATTGGCCATGACAAGAATCTCTCGCACCAATTTATGGAGTCTTGGGACGATGTTACCAGAGAATTCAAGATTGGTGGCATTAGATTTCAAGTGTCTAAAGAAGTGATCGGGTAGGCTACTAGGTTGCCAATCAAAGGGAAAAAGCACTAGAGACATAGCACGGTGGCTGACCCTGAACACATGGCTCTTTTCTTCAGAGAGGGGGAGGCGCCTGTGAAGCTTCATGGAGGGTTTGAAAGAGAAAAGATGCTAGAGCCATGGGGGAAAATCTACCTCATGATTAAAAAATTACTCACTTTAGAGGGAAGATTCAAGTTTTTTTACCACTACCACTTTGCTCTCCTTAACCATTTTAGGAATAAGCTAGAAATTAGTTTTCATTTCTTTCTCCTTTCTTCTCTAGATAATTCTATCAAGTTAGTGTGGGAGATTAGAGATAAAAATGCTGGCCATCTACTTGTTCCCATCCATCAAGGCCTTATCCTTCATCTATACCACTTTCACCTTGCTCTGTGCCCCCCAAAACAAATTAAAGTAAAGTTCTTGAGGACCCCATAGCCAGGTGTTTCCCTGTTGCTACTAGAAAGATGAAGACCTATGTGGGGACCCCTAAGATTGCCCTTAAAAACCCTAAGGGTGACCCTCGTACCGATGAGGATACCCATGTTCAAACCCTAGCCACCTATAAGAAGAATTCTAAGAAAGGTGCCACCCAGATGACTGGGAAGAGGCCAACCAAAGGAGATAGAGTGGAGAGTGGGGATGAAGGGACGATTACTAAGGAAAAAGTCAAGAAAGGTAAGGAGATTGTGTTTATGGTGAATCCTAAATATGAAGGGGTTACCACTAAGAAAAAGTAAAAAAGGGCAAGGAGGCTGTGACTATGGCAGAGTCTATGAAAATTATTGAGCTAGATTATGGGACCAAGATTGCTGGTAGTAGGGAAGGTGCAGAGACTGTTAACCTGGGGGTTCATCAATCAACCTGCATTGTCGGTAAACCTACTGTGTCTCCTCAAGGGGTGGAGATATTTGATGAGTCAGAGTTTGTCAAAGAAACTATGGAGGAGGGAGGGGAAGAAACCCCCACTGAGTCAGTTCATGAAGTGGAAGGGACTAGCCACTTCGCCTCTATGAAAGAATCTAGCTCTGAGGAAGTGGGTGAAGCTGCTAAAGTTTATGGGGACTAGGACAACAAGGGAAGTTGGTCTTTGTGTGATAGGACTATCAAGGACCTGAGGCACCTCCAGGAGAAGATGGTGAGTATGTAGAAAAAGTGGAAGGTGATGGCGGAGTTTGTTGCTGAAGCCCTTCACAGGACTGCATCAATCTTCATGGCTACCAAAGACTTGGATGATAAGATCAAGTAGGTGGGCATGGATAGCCTAGGGGATTGTAAATACATGGTGGAATTCCTGGCCAAGTATCGGATGACTGATAGTCCCTAGTTTCTTGTTGTTTCTACTATTTTTCTATTTCTGAATAGTTATTTTTTGTCTGTTGTTCATCAACTATTAATGTGTTTTTTCTAGCTTGTTAATGGCATGTAGCCCTTGGGGCCATTTTGTATAGGGTTCTAGACCCTCTTTTCCTACTGAGCTTATCAAAAACATTGCATACAAGGTCACATGAAAAGTCACTTACATAATAAATCATGCATATTTACAAGCAAAAAATAAAACATTTGAAGAGAAAACAACAACATGCAATTGAAAACATAACCATACAAATGGATCAGCATTCAAAATGATTTCATGAAAATATGATATATTCTATAAGTCAATTTGTAGCTTAATAATTTCACAAAAAATTTTAGTAGGTATGCAACCCTTTCTAGGATCTAGTTCCCCAGACAGTTTCTCGTCGACTGCCACCCACTCAAATTTTCTAAAAGAGTTAAAAATAATCAATCAATAGATTAAAATTATTGTTAAAAAGGAAGAAAATTGATTTGAAGTGCCTAATAAGACTTACAGGATTCCAAAACTTGATCAAGAGAAACTACTTCCTAACATTACATAGAATCTCAAAAATATCCTACTTGAATGAATCTAACACATTCAATGACTACAACGAGTTAATGTCGTAAGAGCCAAAGAATATAACACTTTCAACTTGGAACCATTGTCGTTTATGCTAGGGTAATCATTCACTACTTACAACATTCAAGAAAACCTCACTCTTATGTCATTAGTTAAGATATCTTGCTGAGGTAGTACATGTTTAAAAAGGACAATATGAAATTACCTTGATCCTATTATAAATCTAAAATCTCAAGCCTAATCAATAAGGATTAATAATGGTATAAACATCAATTAAAATTCATTAGATTAACAAATGAAATTCACCTTGCAAATTATTATCATGAGATCAGTAGAATACAATACAGTATTAGTACAACCCTACTGTTAATGATTTAACTAGGTATATAACTTCAAAACTATGTTACTTGCTAATGTGTTGATACTTTGAACTTCCTACCAATGGATGTAAAATCACATTTGCATGCAAGTATGAGTTTTGGAACTAATCTCCTTAATGGAAAATAACACAAGTTATTTCTTAACAATCTTCAATATTTTAATTATTCTTATATAGGTCAAGAAGTATTCATAACTAATAATAATAATAACACAAGCCTATTTCTCCTTTTTTGAATAAAGATACAAGACATATATATATATATATATATATATATATATATATACTCAAAATGTCATCTATGATATTTATTACGAAGGATTTGCAATCTTAAATGCCAAGATCTAGAATTTAATTATATGCAATACAAGATCAAGTGTCGACTAAGTAAATTTATCTAACTATCCTAGTAATTTTATGTCTAAATAATAAACTATTCCTAGCTTAGCTACCACAAAGAATCCAAACTAAAACTTGATTAAAACCAAAGAAAAAGAATATTGCAGTCCATGAATAGGTTAGAAGAGTTTTCAACCTAATATCATCACCTTGTGGCATGATAAAATTATCAAAATAATTCAATATTCGGAAATGAGAATGAAACAATAGTATCCTAAATAACTGAACTAAAATTTTGAAATACTAAAGTGAAAATCTATAAATATAAAACAAGATGAAAAAACCAAGCATAGTGCATGTTTAAAGCTATATATTATTATATTATTTCTCGATATCTTAGTGCACAATAATAAATAATAAAAGAGATACACACCTTATTCTATAAGATTCCCTCAGAGACAATACTAAAGAAAAGATCATAGAAGACACATAACTGTTCTATAGAATACCCTAGAGGGATATCAAAATTTATGATGCTTTAAGTGCAGACTATGTGTGGATCTTCAAGGAGGTTTAAAAATCATTCAAATATGCGCAAATTGGTAGGAGTGCAGTCAAATTCCATGACCTTAGCAGACAGAGTGCTTAGATAAAATTCATAAACTATTTGATAGAGTAATGCAATGATTGGAGTATGAGTACAAAATGGATACAAAAAGAAGGCTTTTTGAAACATAAAAGGAAAATTAGTGGTAGAAAACCCGACATTGTACTATGCATACTAAATCAAGACCAAAGGCTTCAGTAAAAAGATTAATTATTTTGAGTTGGCTTATGTCAGGCTCACTGTGGACCATCCTCTCACAAGATAGAATCACAAACTTCATAGTATCAGGGCATTAAAAAAAGTAATTGATTATGGTTGAAGGAAATTTTAGAAACTTCCAAGAATATGTAAAAAAAGCAACCTAAAATTTGGTTCCAAAATATAATGAAGAGACATCCATTAAGGCATAGTGGAAATGGGTACACTTCTACATAAGATGAGGTTGCAAGTACCCATATGCAAGTAAAATATGGAAGCATATACTAAGCACATGAAGTGTTTGACAAAATATCTCAAAGAGGTGTCATCACCAGGCAATGATTTGAAAGTTGTTCATACTAGAAAACTAGAAAACCATATAATAGATTGTGCTACCTACTAATTTTAGTGCTATCTAAAAAGTGGAAGGACATGCAAAGCGTACAAGTCGTTTGATGGTAGGCCTAAAAGAGATGTCATCTCATGGAATGTGGTGGTTGCAGGATGCAAAAATTACTGCATAGGATTGCTATCAAGAGCTTAAATTTAAGACAAAATTCTCTAGCTCACATCCTAAGAAAAGAGTACTTCTTGCTTGAGTTCTAGTGCAATCAAAATGTATAAAAGCATCTATTTTGTCACTCAAACAACATGCAATAAAATTGTTACATTGTAGTTATTAATCTTATATAGTATCCACCATTTCGAAAGACTGATTACACTCAAAGAAACAAGAAATCCATGCATTATTGGAGGAATTGGCTTGAAGGACATAGGAAATAGATAAATTCTAGATTAGAAATACATAATCAATGTTGTGGAGAAGGAAAAAGAATTATTTCTTTGTTTTTGTAGTGTAAATCAGATATGCTTTTTGTTAGATAAACATGCCACAAGAAAGTAACTATCAGGGTTATAAGAAAATCCTTCATCCAAGCAATAGCCAATGTAAATTTTAGGATAGAGTCACCATATCTGCAACATTTGGGATGCTAGAGGAAAAGTACTTGAGCTAAAGAAATGTAATACTTTTTTTTGATAAACCATCAACAATTACTTTCAAGGGCCGATGCCTCCAAGATCATGCTTAGTATGAGCCAATGCAAGATTGAAAGTAGGTCCAAAGCTAAACCATCAATGGTAGGATAGAATGGGATACAACATTTGAATAGATAGACCAACAATATAGGTGGCATATCCAACATCCAAAAATTATGTGCACTCGAAAGGCGTAAAAGTGTCAAGATGAGGGTTTTAGAAAACCATCACGATGCCACCTTCCCCCTATCATCTTCACCAAATTATTCTTAAATATCCATTAGAACAACCTAGCACACCCCCACATCTCTTAATTTAAAAAAAAAAAATAGAAAAAGGCAATTAATGCTCCAAGAGTAAAAATAGAAAAAAAACAATTTAATTTTGAATACCTCCTCTTTCCCACTCTCTTCCCATTTTCTAAAAATTAGTCCTCCTCTCTCATGTGGCCTAAAATAAAAACCATTTACTAAAATCATTAATGGTAGAGCATAAAATAATCTTTCTAAGAGGTATAAATTTAGTTAATATTTATTCTGAATAATTATGCAATAAAATAAATTAAGCAATTATTTTTCGCACACGCACATATTAATCCAAATTAAATGAATGTAATGGAATTTGTCTAAGTGGTGTGTGTGCATGTCCCTTCAACACAAGTCACCATCAGTTTGCTAAACTCCCTCTACCTCATTGATACTTTCTCTTCATCAAGAGAGAGAGAGAGAGAGAGAGAGAGAGAGAGAGAGAGAGAGAGAGAGAGAGATTGTTCATTGCGCACACACACAAGTTGAAATTAGTCAACAATTATTTAAATAATATATTTAAAGACATATTTAATTATTGAAATAATGGTTGTGACATCCTTTCCCCCTTAAAATAATCATTATCCCGATGATCAAATTAACCTAACTCATAAGAGAGCTTCATACCTCTTTCTGATCGGTTTTACCTCAAAGTCACAATCTACCCATGTGACTAGGATGTTGATTACTTCAAGGTACTTGTTTATTCATATGAACAAAATCTTTGTGTCCAACAATCATCCCTTACACTATTTGTTAGATCATAATTTTGTTTTTCTTCTTAAACTATTTCATTAACTCATGCACGATTCTACAAGTCTTATCACTACCTAAGACATTTTCATTCAATTGATTTATATCCAACATACTTACTCAAACAGGTATAACTACACATAACATATCACATAAAGTAAACAAAGAATATGTTCATTTTGTAACATCCCGCTAAGCAACCTCGAAGGGTATGAGATGAAAGAGGGTGAGAATATTTTTTTGTGAACATAAAGTGATAACATGCACATAATACGATTGTCGATTTGGTAGATCGACAACATACATGGCCAAGTATGGCCAAATGTACAACCCAAAGGAGAGGACTAATTCACCCTCCGGTGAAAACATTATTAAAACTACATTCATTTTAAAACACCAAATTCAAATGTTCCTTAAACCCATTTCCACTTTTAAACATAGAGCCATATTGATCATCATAGAACACGTGGGTCCGATACCAACACTGAAAACCATAAGCTAATTTTGGAACAATATCACATTTCTTCTCATTACTATAATTTACATCATCTCTCTCAAGAGAGTACAAATTACATAAAATAATAAACATAAATACAATGGCATAGCCATGGATAAGATACAATAACTGATAAAATAAATACAAGAGAGAACATCTCCAACTAGTGCTCTAATAACCAGAACATTGGTCCCTAATGGTAGCGGCAACATCTCCAAACCATGTGGACTCATAAGAGACCACCCCACCATGCTCAGATTTAGTCACAAGGCCCAAATAGAAGAATAAAGGCAAGGAATACAATGACCAACACTCACATCAGTCATAGAGTAGACACGACACACAAAGCACATTGCAAACATGGTAAACAACCCCACAAGCATAGTGACCCGAGGGGACTCTATCCACTCCTTGGATACTACTCAAGGTACCGTACTAGAGATAGTGTGAAAAATAGCCAACTACAACATGAAGAATGGGCATCTGTTAAAGCATATCAATAGTGAGATTAAAAACCAATGAAATAACTGCCAGAATGAAAATGTAGAACATTGGCAAGCAAGTACAGATTGACAAATTGCTTCAAGAGAAGTCCGCTCATGGAAAATAGTAACATGATGCATATAACACACGTGGACTAAATGATAAATTGCCTCAAAGAATGAGATCTCATAATAGTTAAAATAGTAACACATTCTCACCATTGAATTTGACAAGTATAAGCAATAGCAGTGTACAAGAATCTGGCTTCACAACATTAACCAGAAGCTCCCAGCCAGCTGGGACAACAAATGGACATGAGAACAGTAGGGCAGTGTGCCTCAAAACATATTATTGTTTCAAAGACAATATGCCAGTTTGTAAACATAACAAGGCACTCAAACAATTGATATAATGCTCCCATTTTGTAAACATAAAATGATTGCAGATACAACAAGATATATTTGTTTTCAACATCTTACAACTATCAAGAAAAATGCAAATAGATGGTGTAAATCTCGAAACCCCAACAAAAGGGTTGTAACAGTACCCAAGTGGTGCAGGAGCACCAAGACATCTAGGTTTTATTTGATCTTCAAGTAGTTTGTTTTGTTTAAATAAGGTCCTTGAGACTATTCAATGTTGTAATAAGGCTTGGATGCCATGCTTGTAATAGGACTATGTCCAAATATCTAAAACCTATTCTCATGTTGTAAGTCCTAAAAGAGGACAGTCATGTGGTGAAAGGCAGTCATATGTTTCTTTACTGTTGTAGCCCTCCTAAGGTATGTAGGAGAAAATCCTATTGGTTGTTAGCATGTCAAAGGTTAGGAAGTGGGTTAAAACCTTGTCCAAGGTTAACCAAATGTTAAAGAAAACATTGTTAAACACAAAACAGTCGTTTTAGTCCAAGACAGGACAGTTACAAGACAGTAAACAATTGTAGGCCGGGTAGTTGATGGTTTTGGGATAGTTTCTACTCTCTCCATCAGTTCAAATACCTCCAACATGTAGAAGGCATCGAGTCAGGCTTTAAGAAGCCATGAAACTATTCATTTTGTAGTGGGAAGAAAGATTGAAATGAAATAAAATAGAAAAAACATCCATTTTCTTTTTTTCTCTAAGTTTTATTGTTGTTTCTAGCCCATACCTGACCCTTTACAGAACTGTCATAGCACATAAGCATATTGGATGATTAGTAGGAGGAAGTATCTTTGATTTGAGCATAGTTTGGAGTCTTGACACAAAACTAGGCGGGAGAAATCGTTGGTTTCCCACAAACTGCCATAAAACCTAAGTTAGGGCTTTTCTTGAAGAACCTGATGGATTTCTCCTCATTCCACTAATCTTTTCTATTTCTGAGCAGTGGAATGGGTTGTATAGTAGTTAATGCAGGGGCTTGTGAAGGTTTCAAAGGTAGGAGGACGGTTTGGACTGAGGTTGCCATGTAGCTGACCCTGCAGAGCCATGTGTTGGGACATTGGAGAAGAACATCAACACTAGGGGATGACCAATGATTGTGGAAGTGGAGATGTTGTGAAATATTAGTCATTGCTACTAATGCAAGGTGTTCTAGGTCCTATAAGGATCCTGTGATAGAAGATAGAGCGAGTTCCTCCATGAAACCTGTCCTCTCTGCTTAGTTTGACTCTGTCAGTCCTCCTGGAGATAGTCACTGCAAAGAAGGCCTGGAGACAGTCACTGTAAAGAAGGTAATGGGTATATTGATATGTTATTGACTTGTGAAGGCATAGATTAGGCATGTTGTATGAAGAATTTGTCTTAATTGAGACCACCATAAGAAGGATATTATGATTGTCTTTGGAAGACATAGTAAAGACTGCTGTCCTGTAGACCCTACACAGTGGGTTGGATGAAATCTTGGATTGAGTTAGGTATCTTGTGTTATGTGTCCTAAAGTCCCTCATTTTGTATGTTAAGAACAATTTAGTTATTGTGTTGAAACCCTTCCTTGTAAGAAGTCTGATCTCAGTCAAAAATAGTGAACCTAGAGGGTCATTGCATTGTAGGATTGAGTGTACTTCTCTGTCCTAGATGCTTTGCATCACCAAGATTGTCATTAAAATCCTCAAAAGTCATGGCCTTAAGGGGACAAGGAATGCAGGAAGCAAAACCTAGGCACATGATCTATTTTTAAAAATACCTCAAGAGATGAGGTCCCATGGACTGCAATGATTGCAGGTTATACACTAAATGGATCTGTTAAAAAGGCTTCAAAAAAACTTTTAAGTTAAAGAAAATTGATTGTTAGATGGCTTCCAATTGAATGAGCCATGAGAGACAATCAGACTCCAATATAATGACCTGTCGCCCCCCTTTCCCTCAGCTTAAAAAAACAAATTATATCACAGGCTTGGATTTATGCATTAGTTCCTCTACGTATCTTCAGTTATTGCAGACTTGAAATTTTAGGTCTGCCAAAATGGGAGCTTGGTAATAGGGTTTGAACATCCATCAAAACATAGACAAGCCACTTGAACTATTTGACAGAATGCCTCAAAGAGTTGTCATCTCAAGGAATGCAATGTCTGTAGTATATGCACATAATGGATTGATTAAAAAGGCTTAATAAACTTTTAAGCAAATGTGGTTGCTAGATGTAAATCTAATTTCCACCACCGCTGCTAGCATATACCCTACTTGTGCCAAAATGGAGCTTTGGAATAGGATGCAGATATCCATTTATGCATGATGGGAGGAAAATATTTGTCAAATGTCATAGTAGTAAGTGCCCTAGTAGACAAGTATGCTAAATGTATAAACATAGACAAGGCATGTGAATTGGCTGACCAAATGCCTTAGAGTGATGCCCTCTCATGGGATGCACTGATTGCAGTATATGCAAAAAATGGATTTGTTAAAAAGGCTTTAGAAACTTTTAAGAAAATGCCACTAGCTGGCATACAACCAATTTCCTAACCCTTTTCTAGCATCCTTGCTACCTGCGCTAGAATGTTGACATGGAATAGGGTATGGATGTTTGTCAAAGCATGAAGGATAGAGGAATTTTGCTAGATCTTGTAGCTATGACCACCCTGGAAGAAACATGCAAAAATGTAAAAGCATAGACAATGCAGGTAACCTATTTGGTTAGACACCTACGTGGCCTGCCCTAGTAGTAACTCATGAATGAGGTAATCATGGATAGTATAAACCATTAACATAACACATGGTCCAAGGGACCACAACATGCAGATTAAACAAAAAAGATTTTAGTGTTTGAGTTCTAACATTCATGGAATTATTGTTTGTTTCACACTCCCGAAATGGAGGGTATACAACAGAGTATGGACAAGCATTAATCATGATACAGAACATAACACATGAAGACATATAATCAAATGCAAACTACCCTAGAAACCATGGATTGGCAGAGAGGATACCAAACATACCTGGAAATTGCAAATATTGTAGAGAGTAGAGTATGTCCATCTGCTTTCTCCTCTCACATCCCCAAAACCCTAGCTTCTCCCTTGTTTTCCCCCAATTTTTAGCACAAGCACCCATGTGTGCATAATGAGAGGTGAAAAGGAAGTATATCCCTTTTTACTTTATTTTCTTTCTCACTTACTATTTTATTTCTACTCCCGAGGTCAATGAGGAAAGATATGAATATAACTTAGAAATATAGTTTAGAGATGAATTAATATAAGACCAAAACTGACCCATCACGGGAGATCATGTGGAATACATCACCATGACCACAATAAATAATAACTTAAATCACCAATATGACATACCAAAATAAACCACATAATAAATTAATGTAAAAGCATAATAAAATACCAACAAACCATAAGAGAATACCTTGACAACTAATACTAGCAGTTACATAAGACCAAAAGAGCAATCTGGACATTACCGCAAGGTAACTGGAAGGTAAATATATATTACAGAATCACTGCACTGACTAGGTGTAGTGGGCTAGGCTAGGGAACATTTGGCCTATGACTATCTCCAATAACCACCATTAGGGAATGAGAGTACACTCAAGCTTGTGAATCCAAGCGAAGTCGATACGTAGTACCTGCATCAGTTCAATCACACGTCAAAGAACATGTGCATATATCATATAATAGCTGAAGCATCAATGTACATCAGAAAGAGGGTCATGACATCGTAAGCCTCTCGCATACGAGTGTTATGACATCATCCCTTTCCTATCCATAATCATACAAAAGCAATGATATCATTATATAAACATGTAAGCATTTAATCTAGCATGATAACTAATCATGTCAACACCATAATAGTATTAGAATCCATCAAGGAAAAGCAACTAAAAAATACAAACACGGGGATTGTTACATCCTACCCTCTAAGACTAGGCTTACTCTTGGAAGCTTGCAATATGCTAAGTTGCAGCCATAGAAAACATTAGTCAATAAAAATCAATATAAATATAAAATTCAATGTGTCACATTCCTTTCAATATACACAGTTACACACAATATGTCCTATTACCCAGGTAAAGAAGAGGCAAGACACTCAATTTCATATAAAACATACATTAGCATATAACAATTTTCTCCAATCAAAATAAAGAATGATGCCATAACATTCAATTTTCTCAAGAATCATTATCTCAAATAGCCAATTAGTTACTCACAACCATCAATTTTCACATATATGCTCGCATAAATCATATAATTTTCTCATAATTTGTAGGAAGTTGTACTTTCAATACATAAAACTTTCAATTCTCTAACTTTTATATGCAGTCATCTCTAAAATGGAGCACACAAACACACATATATATAATTTCAATCTCTGATTTCATAGCATGAATGACATCTTTTTACATATAATACAATAGTTTTTCACTTTTCAAGGCATAATGATGTAATTTTGTTCTCTACTATATTTTAATATGCAACCACATACATGACAAATTGTACAACCCACATATACATACATACTCATTCACATCACAAGGCTACATTAGGGGTTCACGTGGATGTCGTAGTACCATCCATATATAATTAAATCCATGAGTCCATAACCAATAACCATGTCCAATATCCATATCCATGAGTACATAACCAATAACTATGTCCAATATCCATATCCATGTGTCTTGATGGCATTGACCCACCTAGTGAGCCCTTCCATACAAGCCACAATGACATATCTCTTATTTGTGTAAGGGTTTTAGCCTCCAAGAGATGGTCAAATGATAGGAAGGTAGTGAATTAGAGCTTAGAACAGCTCACACATACCCCCATCCTTAAGGGTTTCCCTGCGTCTGCTTCCTCGTATACACTCAAACAGGTGGATCTCACCATACTCGATGAGGAATCACATCACGACACAAGACCAACATTCAGAAACAAAAAAGTCAATTAGTTTAGCCACCAAGAATATAAATAATGAAGCATAAATTTCAATTCCAACAATAAAATAATAAAAATGCACATAGTTTCAACAATAAATCAAATGTAATCGCAAGAGTTACATGCCAAGAAAATCATCCATGGATAAACCAATACAAGCAAGATAAACCAAAGTGTTGGTCCTCACAAGAAAAGTAAAAGTCGCCAATAACCAAAAAGAAGATTCACAATCTTTGAAATATACACATTACAACACTACGTGACGATCGCTAGTCACCACACAAGGAAGGAGGAAAACAAGCATGACTGTCTCCACAGTCCTTCATGTGGGTGCGACCAACTCATGCAACCTCCACATGGAAAGGTATTGTGCCAGAACCTCTAGGTCACATACCTCATGTAGTATGATTGCACATGGTATACATCAATTGGAGATACAGAATTATAAGGAGTGATTTTGAGCCATGAAAACATAAAGATTGCATAGAAATACAAGCTACAACTCTGGTAAAAGTATGCCATTTTTTCCTTAAACTTCAAAAAACCTATTACACTTTTATTGAATAACACAACTAGAGAAGGATAGAAGCTCATGGCCATGGGTTTCAACCATAGAAGCCACATATGATATAGAAAATGAAATATATAGAGATAGACAAAGATATTACCTGTGTCTGGAGACAATACAAAATGGTGCAAAGATGGAGAATTTCCTTTTAGTCTCATTTTTTCCTCTCAAGAATGCAGTAATGCAGGCAGGACATAGAAAAGAAATGACAGAGAGAAAATGTGGATGAATTCACCATTTGTCATAGTCATGGGATAAAATCCATTTTTCTATCTCAGAAAATGTAAAAACGATCAACAAAATGAATCATGTTTGTGTTAGATATTATCTTACCTTTATATTTTATGTGCAAATTGTGTAAAAAAATCCATTTGAGATAGCGTGAAATCATGCAATGAAGGAGTGCAAACCTTCATATTAGCGGTCATTGGGCAGAGCATGTCTTCATTAGTCCAAAGGTGAAAATAGAATGCAAAATGTTAGGGCAAATCTTGTTTTGATCTTAGGGTTTCTTTTTGCCCTAATCGAATGTTGGCATTTTTGTCACATTCAATTTTTTTTTGTGGCTCAGATTAATACCTTCATGGTATTAAGTCACCATAACAATAGTGCCTAGGTCTCATGACTTGGTGAGGTCGAGCCATTGCTCCCTCAAGATGTTTCATGCACCAAAACACTTAAGTCACCTTGTAATATGCCATGTGGAGATAGGGATGGAGTTCATGCCATAGAGATAATATGCAACCTTTCATTTTTATGTGAGACAAGTCTACATGCCATGTGTGCCATAGAAATTGCTAGTTCATGTGGAGATAAGCCATCGGGGCTTTTATTTTTTTGAAAATAATATGCCATGCCTCTGTATTTTTATGATTTTTTATGGAAAAATCAAATATTGTAATTGTAGAACTGGAAAAATTATCTACCATAGAGATTTGTTTTTTGCAAGAAATCAAATCGAATAGGAGACAGATCAAAATTGCCAAGTGTTGTAAAGTTTAGATTTAAAGAAATCATTTATAAATTCCTTTAAAACTTATACTATTTTTAGGCAGTTATAGCTAATAAGACAAATTAGATATTCTTTTCTCAATTTGTTTTATTCAGAGGTAGATAAAGACAAAATTTGACATCTCATGGGCAAAAGAAAACAAATTTATGGTGGGGTCACATGTGGGGATCTTTTGGCATCACACTTTCATAGTTTGGACTCTTTTTGAGTGCTTTTATTTGTGCTTTTTTGAGGAGCTCGAAAATGGGCTTGGAGAACTATTTTTAGGAGCTTTTTTCCAACTTTCAGGGAGAGATTGATTTTAGAGGATATATGGTAGACATTAATTTCTTTTGGGTCCTAGTCCCAATTAGAGTTTTACAGTTTAGAGTAGCATAGAGATTAGAGTTCAGGATCAGAGTCTTCCTTTCACACTGAGAGTGTTGTATTCATTTCATGTACTCATTATTCCTTTAGTTATTGAGCAACAACTTTCCTTCACATTTTGTTTAATCACTTGCAAGTTAATCTGATATCGCATTGTGATGAATATTATCCTTTGTTTTGTCTTAGCTTGTGATGTTTTTGCAAAGTCTTTGTTTAATTCAGGTTGCATGTTGTGTTCTATCAGACATTCATGTGAAATATTTATGAGTTAAATGATCAGAGTGTTGTGAAGGCCAAAGTTCAATAATCTGTTTGTGTGTAAGATCTGTTAGGAGGTACAATCTTAAAGGTTAATTAGAATTATTTCATTTCAGCATATCCTTCTATCCCTTTTCCCCTGTAAGTCATTAGATTAGGAAAAAATCATAAGGACAACCAACTCACTCTGGAGATTCCCTCTCAACATAGATCACCCACATCTGAGAGGGTTTTCATGTTTCAAAAGGATAGTCAAGCTTGACTTGGCTAGTGGCGCAATCCTAATTGATAACACATTAATTAAACAGAAATCATAATCTTTTCAGTTTTATTCATAAGCATGTCAATACTATACTCATTGTTATCCATTTTTAGTCACATAAAAATCAAGATGTTGCTGTATTTTTTTTTACTTTTTGAAAACTACTTAAGTTTTATTAAAATATTATTATCCATTTTTAGTCACATAAAAATCAATATGTTGCTATATTTTTTTTTTCCTTTTTGAAAACTACTTAAGTTTTATTGAAATATTGTTATCCATTTTTAGTCACATAAAAATCAATATGTTGTTGTATTTATTTATTTTACTTTTTGGAAACTACTTAAGTTTTATTGAAATATTGTTATCCATTTTTAGTCACATAAAAATCAATATGTTGCTGTATTTATTTATTTTTACTTTTTGGAAACTACTTAAGTTTTATTGAAATATTGTTATCCGTTTTTAGTCATTTTTAGTCATGTAAAAATCATTATGTTTGTTGTATTTATTTTATTTTATTTTATTTACTTTTTGGAAACTACTTAAGTTTTTATTGAAATATTGTTATCCATTCTTAGTCACGTAAAAATCATTATATTGCTGTATTTTTTTATTTTTTTGGGAAGCTACTTAAGTTTTATTGAAATATTGATATGGATTAGTTAAATCTATGACTAGTGATCTATAAACCCTATCATATCCAATAATTAGATTTTATATCATAGATTGAGTGATACTTCTAGATTTGTGTTTGAACCATTTGTAATGACTACTAAGTTTATATTTTTTATGCTTAATTGAACATTGGAAAATTAAGCATAATTAAGCACCATATGAATTAAATATAGTCATGGGTTATGGAACTTTTTATGTTTACCACACATTAACTATTTTATTTCACATCTTTAATTATTAAGATATTTGTGTGTTATATGGGGTGTTGTTACATGTGAATGAAAATCTAATGAAGGTTAATCAAGAGGGTTAGTTTTTCCTTAGTAATGTTATATTCACCCATTCCAAAGGATGAAGATAAATTTTTTTTAAAAATATTAGGGTTAAAAAAAAGTTTATGTTTTTAGTATGTGTGTGTGTGTTGTACTGAGGTCGTTACACAGGCTTCACAACATTAACCAAAATCTCCCATCCAGATAGGATAGCAAATGGGCATGAGAACAAGAAGATAATGTGCCTCAAAACATATTATTGTTTCAAAGATTGTATGCCAGTTTGGTAAACATAACAAGGCAATCAAACAATTGACAAAATGCTCCCAATATGATGGTCTTTCACAACATAAAATGATTGCAGATACAACAAGATATAGTTGTTTTCAACATCATACAACTATCAAGCAAAATGCTAATGGATGGCGTAAAGCCTGAAACATCAACAAAAGGGCTGTAACAGTGCCCAAGATTGTCATTAAAAGCCTTAAAAACTGTGGCCTCAAGGGGACAAGGAATGCAGGAAGAAAAACCTAGGCACGTGATCTATTTTAGAAAATATCTCAAGAGATGAGGTCACATGGACTGTAATGATTGCAAGTTATACACTAAATGGATCTGTTAAAAAGGCTTTAGAAAAATTTTAAGTAAAAGAAATTTGATTGTTAGATGGGTTCCAATCGAATGTGCCATGAGAGATAATCAGACTCCAATATAACAACCTGTCACCCCCTTACCCTCAGCTGAAAAAAACAAATTATATCACAGGCTTGGATTTATACATTGGCTCCTCTATGCATCTTCAATTATTGCAGACCTAAAATTTTAGGTCTACCAAAATGGGAGCTTGGTAACAAGGTTAAAACATCCATCAAAACATAGACAAGCCACTCAAATTGTATAACAAAATGCCTCCAAGAGTTGTCATCTCAAGGAATGCAACATCTGTAGGATATGCACATAATGGACTAATTAAAAAGGATTAAGAAACTTTTAAGCAAATGCAGTTGGCAGATGTAAATCCAATTTCCACCATTGCCACCAACATATACCCTGTCCATGCCAAAATGAAGCTTTGAAACATGATACAAATATCCATCTATGCATAATGGGAGGAAAATATTTGTCAAATGTCATAGTAGTAAGTGCACTGGTAGACAAGTATGCTAAATGTATAAACGTAGGCAAGGTAGGTTAGTTGTTTGACCAAATACCTGAGAGTGATGCCCTCTCATGGGATGCACTGATTGTAGGATATGCACACAATGGATTTGTTAAAAAGGCTTTAGAAAATTTTAAGCAAATGCCAATAGCTAGCGTAAAGCCAATTTCCTAACCCTTTGCCAGCATCCTCACTGCTTGTGCCAGAATGGTGACTTGGAATAGGGTATGGACATTTGTCAAAGCATGAAGGATAGAGGAATTTTGCTAGATCTTGTAGTTATGACTGCCCTAGTAGAAACATGCAAAAATATGGAAGCATAGATAACACAGGTGCCCTGTTTGGTTAGATGCCTTCATGGCCTGCCCTGGCAGCCAATCATGAATGATGTAATCATGGATAGTATAAACCATTAACATAACACATGGTCCAAGGGACAACAACATGTCGATTAAACAAGGAAGAGTTTAGTGTTTGAGTTCTAACATTCATGGAATTATTGTTTGTTTCACACTCCCAAAATGGAGGGTATACAACAGAGTATGGAAAACCATTAGTCATGATACAGAACAGAACACATGAAGACATAGAATCAAATGCAAACTACCCTAGACACCATGGATTGGTAGAGAGGATACCAAACATACCTATAAATTGCAAAGATTACAGAGGGTAGAGTATGTCCAGCTGCTTTCTCCTCTCATGTCCCCAAAACCCTAGCTTTTTCCTTGTTCTCCCCCATTTTTAGCACAAGTACCCATGTGTGCATAATGAGAGGTGAAAAGGAAGTATATCCATTTTTTTACTTTATTTTCTTTCTAACTTAATATTTTATTTCTACCCCTGAGGTCAACGAGGAAAGATATGAATATAACTCAGAAATATAGTTTAGAGACAAATTAATATAAGACCAAAACTGACGCATCAGCAGAGATCATGTGGAATACAACACTATGACCACAATAAATAATAATTTAAATTACCAATATGACATACTAAAATAAACCACATAATAAATTAATGCAAAACTATAATAAAATACTGATAACCCATAACAAAATACCTTGAGAACTAATACTGGCAGCTACATAAGACTAGAAGGGAAATCTGAACATTACCACAAGGTAATCAGAAGGTAAACACATATCACAAAATCACTGCACTAACCAGGTGCAGTGGGCGAGGCTAGGGAATGTTTGGCCTATCACTATCTCAAGTAACCACCATCAAGGAATTAGAGTATGCCCAGACCTGTGAATCCAGGCAGAGTTGATACATAGTACCTGCATCACTTCGATCACATGTCAAAGCACATGTGCATATATCATATAATAACTAAATCATCAATGGACATCAGGAAGAGGGTCATGACATCGTAAGCCTCTTGGATACGAGTGTTATGACATCATCCCTTTCATGTCCATAATCATACAAAAGCAATGATATCAATATATGAACATGTAAGCATGTAATCTAGCATGATAACTAATCATGTCAACACCATAATAGTATTGGAATCTATCAAGGAAAAGCAATATGAACATGAGGGTTGTTACACATTTTGTGAACATGCCTGCCTACATGAGACATCTAAACAATTTCCATTCTATGATGAAAAACAAACATCCCATGCTAGCTATCATCATTGAAAAATCAACAACAATAAATTAAGACCTAAGATACTATCAACACTAAAATAAGTGGTTCAACTTTTTAAAACACTAAACCAAGTAAATCAGATGTCAAGTAGATCGACATGATCTTGATACGAATTTATAAAAGATGAAAAATCAAGTAATACCAAATCAAAGATGATAAAAAATAGTTCATAGAGGATTGAAAGTCGAATGGATCACCATAATTTTCAACACTAAGTATAGGATAGAAAAAATTGATGATGTTCAAATCTCAAATACATCAATATGAGCTCAACATCAAATCCATAAAGATCATCATAAAATTTCATCATCAATCATAAATAGCTATGAAGATTACAACATTAGTCTTCAAGATTCGACATCAAGAAAGGAAATCAAAATTAAGTTGGCAAAGATTATCAATATGGAAAATAGTCAAACTTAATAAAAAAAAGATTTTATCAAAACTAAAACTAAATTTTTGATTTCAACGTTAAATCATGAACATTCAATAAAAGATTAGTTGATCACCAAAGATTATCAATTTTCATCACCAAACCAAATAAGGTGGTCAAAAAGAGGGAATAATATTGCATCTAAAATCATCAAGCAAAGTTTATCAAAGGAGTTCATCAATATCAAAGAAAAGATCATAAATAACATAGGGAGATCCTCATGGTCCTGAAAGATCAACAAGGCTAAGTATATCATCTTGATTACCTCACTAAATCATAGATAAATCAAATTATCACTCTATAAAATGAAAAATATGTTAAATTGTCATTAAAGTCTTTTCGAATCTTCTTAGAGTTTTCATAAAATCATACTGAATAGCATTAATTGCTTATTACGCTTCAAATAATACTTCAATAGGAACAATAGTCAATCAAATGTTTTGTAAAATTCTAACTAGAAAATTTTCATTCATATCTATCTTGTGAATGTTCATCATTCCTAATGCATCACTACAGTACTCAGTTTATGTTATAACAAGTAGAATACAATCATTACACTCTCAATACAATACTCACACAAGGTGTAAATACATTTTTTTTCACAATTCTACAGACAAAGTTCATTAATTGTACAAAGTATGCAAAAAAAATTCAAAGAGCATGAATACTCATTCACATAGTGCACAGGCATGAATAATTAATAGTCATGAATATTTGAACCCTAAGTGCATAACTCTCATAGGGTAGGAATACTAAAATTACTCATAGTGCATCACATGCATCATTCGTGAAAAGTGTATCACTCACACTGAAATTCATTACTTATAGTGCATCACTTGCACAAAATATGAAACGTGATCATCACTTGATCAAGTATAAATACAATAAGTTCATCTTACGCACAAAATATGAATGCAATCATTACACAAGTGTATCACTTGCACAAAACATGAAAAGTACATCTCTCTCACTAAGGCAACAATTTGGTAAAAATGTGAATACAATCACTTACACAAGTGCATCATTTGTACAAAACATGAAAGGTGCATCATTATCACGAAGTATGAAAACAACATCACACACATGCATTACTTGCACTAGATAAGAAAATGTGTCATTCACATATAGTACCTATTTATGAGTACTAGGAATCAAACTTATAGGATTCATAAGGTCTTTTTATACATAGCATCAATATTTCCTACCTGTCTATAAGACAGATCAAGATGAATAAACTAATCAACTCCTAATCCTAGGTCATCAACGAAGACCCTTAAGGAATTTTAACTTTTCAGTCTCCAAAGATCTCATGTATGCTACTAGATCTATCCTCACATCTTGAAAAGAATAAGGTCTTGCTAAAAAACCAGCTTGTCCTTAGCCTAGTACTATAATCATCATGGACATCCTTTCCCTTAAAACATCCATCATTAACAAATTTATTTATAGGTGATTGTATTTTTCCTCTTGTCAAATTTTTGATCTTTTTACCTCTTACAAATCTTCTTTCCTTGTAACTTATCCCTTTTGTAATCAAATTTTTCATCCTTTATGCCATTAGAGAAATCTCTTTTATTGGTTTATTCACATCATCACTTATGGGTTGTCACCATATCTTAGCCATCAAGAATTAGGTATATTTGTCCAATCTATCTTTTCATTCACCTCTTAATCAAAAATGGTCACCAATCCTTGTTTTAACCAGGACATCATTCTCACTAGAGAGTCTTATGAAAGTGCAACTAAAGTGATGAGGACCCACGACTAAATCAATCAATCAACATTTGTTCTTCTTCTTGGTTCCAAGCTAAAGCATCTAAGAATCAACAATATTCCAACTCATCTAAAGAATCTTTGACCCAAAATAGGGTCCTCAAAACATTTGCTATACCATCAAACAAGTTCACATTACTACAATGTAACCTAAAGCATAGAATACTTGAGGCCCGAGTGTTGAACCCAGAATGCTCTGATACCACATGTAAAATACCACTCTAATAAATTAATATTATTCTAATAAAATAGTACGAAAAAAGGGAAGAATTAAAATTTTCCCATAAATAATTCAACTCATGTAAAAAACTTGCATCAATATAATCAAATATGATTCCTTACATCAACTAATCAAATAGCTTAATTTAAAGGACTATACCTTTACAATATCTAGCCTTGTATGCTCATACAAAAGAACATCACATTAAACAAATTCTTTTACACCATACCAAATCTTCAACATTGAATCTTACAAAGAGAGAGCATCATCAAGGTGATTTACTACCCAGCCACAAGGCTCATGCCTCCCCGGTCTTCCTCCTGAATGGAGAAGCTTCAAACTTCATGAGGGGTCTAGCAAACTGAAGCTAGCATGCATGAAGGTATCTGGTGCAGCATTATATCCATCATCTCTATAATATGTTTCAAATGCATATACTAATCTAATATCATGATATGGCAGAGAGTTAAATAAAACATCAAATAGTAACTATTACTAATTTCACTGACAATCTTTGGACAAAGCATCTTTTAAGACGTTGATGGGTAGGAAGGTTATAAAAAGAAACCTATCCTTCTCTATTGTTCCATATTTGGCACCCATCCATGCTCTTTCTCAATCTCAACAAACAAAAATGTAGGACTACATTCACAACATATAACATCAACTTTGTATACAAGGCCACATGAAAGGTGACTTACTTACATAATAAATCTTGCATCTTCACAAGGAAACATTCAAACATTTGAAGAAAAAACAACAACATGTAGTTGAAAACATAACCATACAAATGTATCGACATCTAAAATGTTTTCATGAAAATATGATATTCTCTAGGTCAAGTCCTAGCTTGATAATTTCACAAAAAGTTTAAGTTGTTATGCAACCCTTTCTAGGGTCTAGTTCCCTAGACAGTTTCTCATTGGCTACCACCCACTCAGATGAAGCAAGGACAATTTTCTAAAAGAGTTAAAAATAATATATCAATATATTAAACTTATATTTAAAAAAGAAAAAAAATGATTTGAAGTGTCTAATAAGATTTTTAGTATTCCATAACTTGATCAAGAGAAACTACCTCCTATCATTACATATAATCTCAAAAAGATCCTACTTCAATGAATCTAACACATTCAATGACTACTATGAGTTAAAGTCCTAAGAGCCAAAGAATCTATCACTTTCAACTTGGAACCCTTGTCATTTATGCTAGGGTAATAATTCACTACCAACAACATTCAGTAAGAAAACCTCTCACTCTTATGTCACTAGTTAATATATCTTGCCGAGGTAGTATACATTTAAAAAGGATAGTATGAAATTACCTTGATCCTATTAGAAATATAAAATCTCAAGCCTAATCAATAAGGATTAATAATGGTATAAACATCGACTAAAAATCATTAGATTAACAATTGAAATTAACCTTCAAAATTATTATTATGAGATCAATTTAATACAATACATTATTAGCCCAACCCTACCATTAATGATTTAACTAGGTATATAATTTCAAAAATATGGTACTTGCCAATGTGTTGATACTCTAAACTTCCTACCATTGGATGTAAAATCGCATTTGCATGCTGTTATGATTTTTAGAGCTAATCTCCTTAAAGTAAAATAACTCAAGTTATTCCTTAACAATACTCAATATTTTAATTATTCTTATATAGGTCAAGAAGCATCCATAACTAATAATAACACAAGCCTATTTCTCCTTTTTGCAATAAAGATACAAGAAATATATAAATTCAAAATGTCATCTATGATATTTCTTAAGATGGATTTGTAATCATAAATGCTGAGATCTAGAATGTAATTATATGCAATACAAGATCAAGTGTTGACTAAGTAAATTTGTCTAATTAACCTAGTGATTTTATGTCTAAATAATAAACTATTCCTAGCTTAGCTACCAAAAAGAATCTTAACCAAAACTAAATTAAAACCAAAGAAAAATAATATTGTATTCCATGAAGAGGTTAGAAGAGTTTTCAGCTTACTATCACCATCTTGTGGCATGATAAAATTATCAAAATAATTTAATATTTGGAAATGAGAATGAAACATTAGTAGCTTGAATAACTAAACTAAAATTTTGAAATACAAGAATGAAAATCTGTAAATATAAAGCAAGATGCAAAAACCAAGCATAGTGCATGTTTAAAGGTATACAATCTTATATTATTTCTCGATATCTTAGTACACAATAATAAATAATAAAAAAGATACCTTATTCTATAGGATTCCCTTAGAGACAATACTAGAGGAAAGATCTTAGAAGACACATAATTGTTTAATAGAATACTATAGAGGGATATCAACATATATGATGCTTTAAGTGCAAACTATGCATGGATCATCAAGGAGGCTTAAAAATCATTCAAACATATGCTACTTGGTAGGACTAAAGTCAAATTACATGACCTTAGTAGCTAAAGTGCTCAGATAAAATACATAAACTATTTGAAAGAGTCATGCAATGATTGCAGGATGAGCACAAAATGGATACAAAAAGAAGACTTTTTTAAACATACAAGAAAATCTACTAGTACAAGACCTATCATTCTACTATGCATACTAAATAAAGACCAAAGGCTTCAGTAAAAAGATTAATTATTTTGAGTTAGATTATGTTAGGTTCATTGTGAACCATCCTCTCACAATCTAGAATCGCAAAATTCATAGTATTAGGGCATTAAAAAAAGTTATTGGTTATGGTTAAGGGAAGTTTTAGAAACTTCTAAGAATATGCAAAAGAAACAATATAAAATTTAGTTCCAAAATATAATGAAGACACATCTATTAAGGTGTAGTCAATAGGGGTATGCTTCTACATAAGAGGAGGTCGCAAGCCCCCCTATGCAAGTAAAATATGGAAGCATATACTAAGCACATGAACAGTTTGACAAAATGTCTCAAAGAGGTGTCATCACCAAGCAATGATTGAAAGTTGTTCATACTATAAAAATAAAAAACCATATCACAGATTGCTCTACCTACTAATCTTAGCACTATCCAAAAGTGGAAGCATAGGTAAAGCGCACGAGCTGATTGATGGCATGCATCAAATATATGTCATCTCATGGAATGTGGCGGTCGTAGGATGCAAAAATTACTACACATGATTGCTAGCAAGAGCTTAAATTTAAGAAAAATTTTCTCTTGCTCATATCCTAAGAAAAAATCAATTCCTACTAGAGTTCCAGTGCAACCACAATACATAAAACCATTTACCTTATCACTCAAACAACATGCAATAAAATTATTCCATCACAGTCATTAATATTATATTGTTAGAGTGAATAATTTATCAATTCACTTTAGATTAAGTGTACTTAGGTTGATGAGATTAGATAACATATTGCCTAATTGAATGTGTAACCTTTTAGACCTTTAGAAGTTGCCTAGTTGTTTGGTAAACCCCATGTGCATAGCTCTTGAGGTTGGAAGACTTTCCATCTTACCTCAAAAGGCACTTTTGTAGTCACCCAATACTTGTCACCTAGGTTGATGACTTGGTCAAAAGGTTGTTGGTTTGTATATTCCAAGTGTTCCAAAGGTTCACACCTATAGGAAACTTGTCTAGATACATGTGTCACATCATGGGGCACTTGTCAATCCACATGAAAGGTGTATTATCTCATCCATGCCTATATAATAAGGTATTTCTATGTAATTTACTAAGTGAGATTAATATATGTTTATGCTCCACATTCATATGTGTATTGATAGTTATTGGCTTTGTTATTTTACTCATCCACTTGTGGAGGTGTTATTTGATGATGCATTCATATTGTTTCTCCAACATGGTATCAAAGCAAGGAATCACAAGTCCCTTCCTGCTTTTTTGGTGAATCAAGCACTCATCCCTATCACTGGAGCATCATGGAGAGAAACATACCTCATCATTGAGTCTAAAAGGCTCGAGAAATGAAAAATAACCTTTTGTTTGATGAAATTTGATAACTTCAACTTTTGCAAGTTTTTTTGTCCCTGTACTTGAATAGTACATGTACCATACTGGTACATAAATTTTTGTAAGAAAAATATTTCTTTTTGCAAAGGGAAAAATTTCCCCCTAGAAATTGGTTTTTTTGGGTTGAAATTTGCTTTTGTGTAGGTCTTCATTGATTTTGTGGGCAAAATTTTGCACAAATTGTGTGAAGTTGTGATCAATTTAGGACAAAATTTGTTATTTTTTAAGTGTTTCAAAAGGCATATTTTCAACTGTTACTTATGGTTTTTGAATAGTCCCTAAGCCAACCATTCCACAGAGATCTTTTATCCCATCTAGTTCTTGTAGGGATGTCATTTGTTTTGCAATTGGAGAAACATCAACCTACTTGAGACCATTCTAGGGTTTGCAAGCTTTTTCAGGTAACTGATCTCTATTCAGATCTTGGCCCTCAGTCTACTTCGTTACCCTCAACTCCTTTTCCCTATTCCTTGGCACCACACACCTCTTTACTTTGTAGACCAGCATGCAAAACCTCCAAAGTGGGTGGGTCAAAGTAGCCACAATGGTGGTTTTTTTGTAATTTTTAACTGTAACTTTTGAAACCCTATTATGGGCCATAAAAGATTTTGTAGGTTTAAGCCACCCAGGCTGTGATTTCACCATATAAATAGTTTCTTTCTTTCCTTGTTACATGTAACAAATTTTCCATGTATTCCTTAAAACTATCTTTTCCCTAGGTCTAACCCACGGTGTATGTGATTTTTTTTAGTCACTTACCAATTTATTTATAGTTTATGCTATCTATAAGGGGTCATGGTTATGTGTTTTTTAAAATCACTACTTTTGTAACTCCACTTATTTTTGTTTACGTTCTATTTAATAGGTCTTTAAGGGGAGTCAAATGTATGTGACTAAATCACTACACATTATTTTAAATTACTTTATTATTGATCTTTTTATTTATATATTATCCGTGGTGAGAAATAAACTAAAAGACAATCCTTTGTAATTTGTTACCTCCTTCCCAATTTTTTAATGCAAAAGTGTTTCTTGAAAGACAACTACCAAAGTTACATTTTCTACTAGGGTTACCAAGGTTTGTCTAGTGCTTTTCAAGGGGGGGTATCTTTATTTTGAAATATCTTGCAAACCAGGGAGCCATTTTTTTCAAATTTAATGTCTACAGAAAGGTGTTTCCATCAACCTCACTATGGAAGAGATAATTTTTCTGAATTTTGATGTTTAAAATTGTTTTGTACGCCTCAAAGTTTAACTTGTTTCATAAATTTGGACAGGGCATATCTTTTTCCCCGTTTATCAAAATTTTGCACAATTTTTTTTGGAACTATATCAGAAAAAGACAAGGATCATGATTATTAGTGTATTTTTCAATTTAGGATAGCCATTTTTTTTTCCTAATTGTAAAAATCATTGTGTATTATAAACAGTTGATTTGGGCTTTCTAACTTGTTCAATTATAATGAAAACTTGTCAAATTTTTCTAGGGGGCTTTTGTTACAAAATTAATCAAATTTGGGAGGATTGTGAGGCACAATTTAAATGCCTAATTATGTTGTCTTCAACAATGGACTCTAAAATTAACTAGTTAACTCCACATAGCTACGACACTTGGAAAGTCAAAATTAAGCAACTTCTTTGATCTAAAGGCTTATTAAGAATGTTAAGTAGTGAAATGCTTGAACTTACAAGGGAATTTGAGTGTTTTGTATATGCAAACAAATTAGATGGAGCCATGGTCATAATTGGTTTACTTGTATCAGATAATCATAAATTTCATTTCACAAATTGTTTAACTCCTAAGGAAATGTGGGATATGTTATCTGATTTATTTGGTTTCATCAATGAGTTTAATAGTTTACAACTTGATGCTGAATTAACAGCTTTGTCTCTTGATGCATTTCCCTCAATTGAGGACATTCTTGTAAAATTCAATTCTATACTTTGTCTTGTTGATGGTTGTGGTAAACCTAAAATAGAAAAGAAAGTGTCTTTTTGATATTGTCAAAGTTTAAAGGACCATATCAAGTCTTCTCTTCTACCTTCTACTCTACTATGGATGCACTTGACATAGATTTCAAGATACCCACTTTTACATAGTTTTGTGATAGACTCACGAGAGAAAAATCTAAGTTACTCTCCATGGATACAATCACCTCTTAAAGTCAGGCACTTGTGGCTTAATCATCTAAAGGTAAATGCAAGAAATTTAACAAATCTAAGACACAATTCAGTTCAGCAAGTGAGCATACCTCCATGCAAGAAAACAAATGTTTGATAAGCACGCCACTACATCTTCTAAGTCAAGTGAGAATCCCTCCAAGACAAATAAGAAGAAAAATAAAGAGCCATGTTCTTATTGTGGAAAACCAAATCATGATATGATTCATTGCTTTCAAAGGATGGAAGCCTTGGAACATGCAATGATGAAGCACACTTTTCTTTACCCGAACATGGATAACATGCCCTTATAGATAGAGGTTTGGTTACATCCAATGACAGTCTGATACTTGAATCAGGAGCCTCTCATCACATGACAAAGTCACATGATCTTCTTCATCATATTTATGATAGTTAAACATCTTAGATTACATTGGGTAACTCTACACAGATTCTAGGTTTGGGGTTAGGATCTATTCAATTAACAGATAGTTGGATTAAGGATCTACTCTATGTTCCTGATATTTCTACCAACCTTCTCTCCATCTACTAGATTTTCCATATTGGGAAGGGAAGACAGTGGAGTTCTCAACACATGATGTAGTTATTCAAGAACTATGGCATCTTGAGAATATTGTTGCTTCAGGAAAAGTTGATCATGGGTCTAGATTGTATAGGTTTCACTCTTTTGAGTCATCTTGTGGATTATCACACATTGCCCATGTAGATTCTTTGAGTCAACTTTGGCAAGAGAGATTTGAACACCTCAATTATAGATATCTTCATTAGTTGAGTACAAATGATATGGTACTTGGTCTTCCAAAGGTTTCATGCATGGATGGAGTATGTTGAGGTTGTATCCTTGGAAAGCATCTTCAGGATCCCTTTCCTAAGTGAAAGACACATTGTACATCTACCTTGCTTGAGTTGGTTCATAGTGACTTCATGTCATTTCCAACTCCATATTTTTCTGGGTCCAAGTATGTACTCACATTCATTGATGATTTCTCTTGTCAAACATGGGTGCACTTTCTTATGTACAAAAGTGATATCTTCACTACTTTTAGGAGCTTTAGGGTGTTTGTGGAGAAGTAATCAGGCTCTTCTATTCAACATCTTTGTACACATAATGTGGAGAGTATGTGAACCAATTTTTTTAGGATTATTGCACTGAGCATGGTATACTTCATTAGTATTAAGTTCCCTACACTCCTTAGCAAAATGATGTTGTTGAAAGAAAGAAAGAATAGATCTCTCAAGGAGATGGCAAGTTATATGCTTTAGTCTCAATCTATGGCCACTTCATTTTGGGCTAAAGCTATCAATTATGCTAATTATATTTAGAACCACACACCCCACAAAGCAGATCATAATATCACTCCAGAGGAGGATTGGTCTAGCATCAAGCCCAATGTTTCCTTCTTTAACGTATTTGGTAATGAGGCTTGGGCATTAATACCAGATGGTCCATGTAAAACAATGGAGAGGAAAAGTTAACAATTCATCTTTTTTGGCTACTATGAGGATATGAAGGCTTATCAGTTATTTGATCCATTAACCACTTAGGATGTCTACTTTAGATTAGATGTCCAATTTGATGAGTCCTTCCATATTGATTGTACAACTACTTCTTCATCACATGATGATACCTTAGCACTTGATGATACTTCAGATGATGGTCTTGATATTCCACCACCACCACCACCACCACCACCTCCTCCTCCTCCTCCTCCTCCTCCTGCTCCTCCTCCTCCTCATAGTTTGTGTAGATGGGCCCCCAGTACTATTTAGGAGGTTGGATTTTTAGTTGGTGATCCTATGTGTTCTCACCGCATTCGCTCAGAGACTTCTAGCACTAGTCTTTTGGGTCATGCTATATCTACTGATCCACAAAACCTTTTATAGGCTTTAGGCATTCCAAAGTGGGATAATGATATAATGGATGAGTATTCTTCTTTGATAAAGAATAATACTTGGGAGTTGGTTTATCTTCCTAAGGTAGAAAATTAGTTTGGTGTAAGTGGGTGTATCGCACTAAGATGCAATAGATGGTTCTATTTAAAGATACAAGGCATGTTTTATTGCTAAGGGTTCTTCACAGGTTAAGGGTATTGATTACTCTAAAACATTTGCCCCTATAGCCAAGATGGATTCTATTCACCTTTTTATTTCTATTGCTACATATCAGAGATGGAAGGTATTTTAGATGGATGTGAAGAGTGCTTTCTTGGACAGTTATCTTCATGAGGAGATCTACATGGAGTAGCCTCCAAGATTTCTGCATGACTCTTCACTTGTATGCAAGCTTTGACATTCTTTATGTGGTCTCAAAAAAGTCCCTCAGGCTTTTTATGAGAAGATTGATGTCTTCTTTCTTTCATTTGGTTTCACTCATTGCCACTCAAATCACACTATTTATATTCAACATCATGGAGATGATCTTTTGATACTAGTCTTGTATGTTGATGATTTGTTCATCACTAGTAGTTCATCATCCATGATTCATGATATTTAGCATTCTTTGATGGAGCACTTTGACATGATAGATCTTGGGCTTCTATATTACTTTCTTGGTATTCAAGTTCTCCAGTCTACTGAGTGGATCTCCATTTATCAACAAAAGTATGCCATTAACTTGCTTCATCATTTTTACATGGCTAATTGTAAGCCTACACCTACACCATTTTAGTCTAGTGTAACTTTGACTGCCACTTGCACTTCACCTTGTGTTGATCCTACTTTGTACATACAATCAGTTAGCAGTCTTTTGTATTTGACATACACTCATCCTAATATCACCTTTTATGTTGGGCTTGTCTCCTAGTTTTCACATGACCCTCATGAGAGTCATTGGCAGGCAACCAAGTGTATTTGAGGTATATTTGGGGCACCACACATTTTGTAATTCAGTAGATACCAGGTGCTTCACACATAGTAGGCTTCACTAACTTAGATTAGGCTAGTGATGTTGAATCAAAGAAGTCCACTTCTAGGTTTGTTTTCTACATTGGTTTAGGTCTCATTGCATGGTCTTGCAAGAAGAAAACTAGTTTTGCATTATCATCCAACGAGGCTGAGTATCGAGGTGTTCTACTTCCTAGCCAAGATGTTGTATGGATTTGATAGATTATGATAGAGTTTGGTCTACCACCTGCTCATCCTACTATTCTTTGGTATGATAACCAAAGCGCCATTCATATTTCTCACAATCTAGTTGAGCATCAAAGGATGAAGCACATTGATATACACATGCATTTCATTAGATAGATTATCCATGATGGTGTTCTCTCCTTAGAGTATTTGTCTACTCAGGAGGAGATTGTAAACATCTTCACTATAGGTTTGGCATTGCTTCACTATATTGAATTGTGATATATGCTTGGGGTGAAGGAAGATGTCCTTGGGGGGTCATCTTGAGTCCTCCTTCCTTTGTCTCTTTTTTGGAGAGGAGTTTTTTCCCATTGGGTTTTCTCCTTTTTTACATTTGAGAGAGACTTTATTATACATCAGTACCTAACATGGCCTAGTAGCTGGGACCGATATTTTTGTATCTCTTGCACTTTTATGATCTCCCCAAGTATCACTTAAAGGGGGGTGTTAGATTGAATAATTTATCAATTCACTTTAGCTTAAGTGTACTTTAAAGGTTAATGAGGTTAGATAACATCTTGTCTAACTGAATGCGTAACCTTTTAGACCTTTATAGGTTACCTAGTTGTTTGGTAAACGTTATGTACATACATTTTGATGTTCGAAGACTTTCCATCTCACATCAAAAGGCACTTTTCTAGTCATCCAACAACTGTCACCAAGGTTGATGACCTAGTCAAAAGGTTGTTGGTTTGCATATTCCAAGTATTCCAAAGGTTGACACCTATAGGACACTTGTCTACATACATGTGCCACATCATGGGGCACTTGTCAATTGACATGAAAGGTGGATTGTCTGATCCATGCCTATATAATATAAGGCATTTCTATGTAATTTACTAAGTGAGGTTAATATATGTTTTTGATCGACATTCATATGCTTATTGATAGCTATTGGCTTTGTTATTTTGCTCATATTCATTTGTGGAACTGTTATTCGATGTTGCATTCATATTTCTACTCCAACATATATAGTATCCACCATTTCAGAAGACTAATTGCATTCAAAGACACAAGAAATCCATGCATTATTGGAGGAATTGGCTTGAAGCATGTAGGCAGTAGATAAATTGTAGATTAGAAACACATACTTAATGTCATGGAGGAGGAAAAAGAGTTATTTCTCTATTTTCATAGTGTAAATTAGCTATACTTTTTGTTAGATAAACATTCCACTAGAAAGTAACTATCAAGGTTATAAGAAAATCCTCTATCCAAGCAATAGTCGATGTAAATTTTAGGATAAAGTCACCATACTTGCAACACCTGGGATGCTGGAGGTAAAGCACTTGAGCCAAAGAAATGGAATGAGCCAAGATCATCAACGAGTCCTTTCAAGGGGCGATGTCATGAAGATCATGCTTAGAATGAGCCAATGCAAGCTTGCAAGCAGGTCTAAAGCTAAACCATCAATGGTAGGACAAAATAGAATATGACATTTGAATAGAAAAACCAACAATATACCTATGGAAAATCCAACATCCAAAATCTTTGTGCACTCTAAGGGAATGTAAAAGTGCCAAGATGAGGGTTTTAGAAAACCATCATGATGCCACCTTCCCCCTATCATCTTCATTAGGTTTTTCTTAAATGTCCATCAGAATAGCCTAGCATACCCCTGCATCTCTTCATTTTAAAAAAATAAATAGAAAAACACAATTAATGGTCCAGGAGTAAAAATAGGAAAAGAAATGTAATTTTGAAGTTCTTCCCCACTCTCTTCCATTTTCTAAAAAGTAGTCCTCCTAAACTTAGAAACTAAAAAGAAATAAAGACTTCCATGATTCCTCCTGCCACTTCTCTCATGTAGCCTAAAATAGAAACCATTTACTAAAACTATTTATTGTGGAGTATAAAATAATATTTCTAAAAGGTATACATTCAATTAATATTTATTGCAAATAATTATATGTAATAAAATAAATTAAGCAATTATTTTCACACATGCACATATTAATCCAAATTAAAAAAAAATGCAATGAAATTTGACTAAGTGGTGTGTGCGCAGGTCTCTTCAACACAAGTCACCATCATTCAGCTAACTCCCTCTACCTCGATGATACTCTCTCTCTATTGGGAGAGAGAGAGTGAGATTGTTCTTTTCGTGCACACACATGAGTCAAAATTAGTCGATAGTTATTTAAATAATAATATTTAAATTCATATTTAATTACTAAAAATAAAATTTGTGATAGATGCCCTGAGAGTACATGTGCACTAAGGGTTTGAGGACCCTCCAATAGGGTCAATGACTCCTTGGATGTGTTAGTTTCTTGTTTATCTCTTAGATGGTAAAGTATGAGAACTGAAAAGGGAAAGGGGATGGTTGACTAATAGTTAATGAGATTTGAACTATTAAGTAGACTATAGAAGTCAATCTAGGTTTTACCTTAGGGTCTTACATTGTTGACCTAGAACCAAAAGTTGTTACCTTTTGATGTCCTCAAGGAAGGGAAAAATCCTTGTCTTATATGATAGAGTAAATTGAGGACACATTAATCGTGATTATCATTATTTGATAATGTATTGGAGCATTGCATACATTTAGTGATTGATGCATTGTAGGTGATGATCTGCTTATGAGTTAATATGGTTAAGAAATTGTTAAGAATCACACCTTTAAAATATTTCTTGAGAAAGATTATGGGTAATGTCACTTGTATGATGAGTACAATTTTAATGTCTTAGATATTGATAATACTCATATAAACTATTGCATGATGATATTCTTTGTTGAAATAAACATTTGATGTTAGCATCATAAATCATACTCCATAATAATAAGTGAATAGTGATCTCTAAATAAGAAATGAGTAGAATAAACTCCAGGAAAAAAATTATTATGAATATAAATATAGATATAGAATGTTATTATATACGTGATGACAACTAAGGTTAGTAATGTTTGGATATTAACTTGAGATGGAGTAAATCTATTTATTAGAATGTATCTACCATGCACAAAATTATGACTTCATAAATGAATAATGCATGGTTGAGATTATGATTTCTCTAAATGATGACCTAGCCAGGAGACTTGAAGAAATATCGTTGTGCTAAATATAAGTAAGAAAATGATGCTTTTCTATAACATTTTAAATATTAATTTCTAGTGATGACTACTAGTAGTATGGGGTGCTTGCATGTCATCAGAGATTGTAGTGATCCAGGGAGAAACATGGTCTAGATATGAACAATAATTTTTATGAAAATGTTCGAATATGTCTAGTATCACACACACAAGTAGTGTGTATGATAGAGATGGGCATAAATGTCTAGTATCACACACACACACACACACACACACACACACACACACACACACACACACACACACACACACACACACACACACACACACACACACACACAAGTAGTGTGTATGATAGATATGGACATAAATTGTCTAGTATCACACACACGGGGAGTGTGTATGATAGAGATGGACATATTTGCAGCCCTTTTAGATGGCTGTGGTGAGTTTTCTTGTATGGAAACAAGTATACATGATAAATATATTTAAGTTCCACATGCATAGAGCATGATTGACAAAATGAACAAAATTTTGGTTGTCGTACATTCATTGTTTGTATATGTTCAGGTGTTACATACGAGTAGGTATGTATCATGAGAAGAACATATTCATTATTTGTAAATATTTAGGTGTTGCATATGGGTACATTTATGTAACACAATATGAACATATTTATTCTTTCCTTATGTGTGTTGTGACTTCTTGACATAAGCACTTAGTGATGACTATTAGATGTCATATGCGAGAAGGCCTGAATGAAAAATTAAACTTATGGGTTATTATTCTTTTGTGTGTGCCAATGTGTGAAGTTGTGCATAGACCTTAATGAGACATTTGTCTCACTTGATGGAAGGTGAACACTTTAAACAAATAAAGATTGTGGAACAATTAAATTGATTGTTTACTAATGAGCTAACACTAGTTTGAGCTTTGATGGATGACTAGACCTAAGGACAATGATAGGTATATTTTGAAGATTACTAGAAATATGGTCAGGTATAAATACTAAAAATGTAAGGGAAGCATAGGTATGGTTAAGTTATAAAAATTGCTAATTTTGCATTGGCTATGATGTGAAATAAGGTTTGGTGTTCAAAGATTAATCATTTGCAAGCTATATTGATGGTGTGTTCTATTGGAGTGACAACCTTATTTATTTATTTATTTCTTCCTACTTGGGCTTAGAGATGTACATCTTAGTACTTGTTAGCCTTATACCTTAGTGCATGACTTCCCTTTAAAAAAAATTGATTAAAACAAAAAATAATTGGGAAATTGTAATGTTGTGCATTGAATTAAATTAATTCTTTTTCTTTTAAATTAAAATTTTGTTGTCTGTGTTGTTTGAAAATGCTTGTAGCTTTGTGAATTAGAAATTCATTGATTTGAATTGATTAAACTAGTAAAAGAAATGAGTTCTGTAAATTTGTGTCAACTAGATGCGGAGCCATGTGTTAGTCTGAGGAATTTACATCTGTTGAAACATGAGAAACTAGTTTAAGGAATTTACATCTATTGAAACATGATAAAGGAGGAAGGAGATCATAAAAATAAGGGCAGGAAATAAAGGAAGTTACGGGGAATCAAGATTGGAACAAAGAAAAGAGGAGAAGAATTTGGAGTCAGATAGAAAAAAAACTTTTGGGTTTTCAGTGGCTCAAATTTTGCAATATCCTACATTTTGGAGGTATGAAAATGACAATCCTTCCTCTGCAAGTGTGAAAATTTATTTGGACTGATTGATATTAAAGTAAGACAACAATTGTTCTATTTCAAGTTTTAATTCAAAGTTTAGTTTTATTAAAAGCCAATTTAATTCTCAAATGATTTAGAATTTGGGTAAATGGAATTTAACTAGAGGAAAGAAATGGGTCATTGGAAGTAAAACTCAAGAAAACCCATGATAAAAAAATAGTTACGTTTTGAGTAATTGCATAAAAATTCCACTTCTAGGTAAAATATAGAACCCTTCTCTTTCAGCAAACATTCACTCAGAATATTAGATTTTTACTATTTGAGATAACATGTAATTACTCAATTGTGTTGAGCTAGTTTAACTAGAAGCAAAATTATTTATATCATGACTCAAAGCATGCCCATAAAACTCTACATTCTGGGTCTTTAAATGCATGGAAACATTTTTTTCTGCATATTTAAAATTACCTTTGGAAGAAAAAACTTCAAAATTATTTTAATTGAAACTGGGTCTTTGTTGGGGCAACTAGAAGTAATAAACACAACAAAAAAAATTGGTTGATCTTTAAATGCCCAAGTAATGGACGTGGGGATGAATTTATTAGTTTCTTTTAGTAAAAAAAAAATATAAATCAAATGAGAAAGGATCTGTTCAAACCCAGTAAGACAACCCCATGAGCTAGGATAGTACCCAACAAAGAGGGGCAAGCCTCTACAGGACACCCTCTCTCTCTCTCTCTCTCTCTCTCTCTCTCTCTCTCTCTCTCTCTCTCTCTCTCTCTCTCTCTCTCTCTCTTAAAATGGAAAAAATAGTAAGAAGTCAGATTTTCAATATTTTGGATAGTATTAAAATGAAATTCTATTATTGTGATATATTTCTATTTAAAAAAAAAACTCTTTCATAAAACATTAGTTTAAATCTGGCCAGAAGAATGATGGTTGGTTTAATTTATGTTATTATTACCATTCCAGTTTAAGAATTTAATTTCCAATATATAGAAAATCTAAGTCTTTACTTACTAGAAAATTGTAAACTCAAGCTAATACAGGCAAGAAATGTATTTCTATAACCATGGATAACTTAGGTGGAAATTTAATTGTTCATATGCATTTATTTTATGAATACTAATTGTGATTAATACATTTGAAGTGCTAATATTTTATCGTCAAAGAATGGATTTGATAGTAAGGGAAAACATAATATTTTTTCTATGGTATGAGTAGTATAAATATGATGATGTCAACTTTCCCTTGATTGAAAGATTTATTAATATTGAAACACTTAAAGTATTTACATTCTTCTATATTATTTTCTTCCTTTATGCTATTAAAATTGAGATATATTTGAAGGGATCAAATTTCAGTTATATAATCTATGTTTTAGGCATGCATGATAGGTGAAGATGTGCATTAAATGCTCGTCCAAGCTATAAATTCAATAGGTTGGTGAATTTATTATGCCACTTCTACATGTTTTAGATAATGCATTGCTATCTGTTTGCCAAATTCTGCATTAGTTAGAATGCATTTAAACACTAGGTCTTCTCAGGATTTCATGCATGTCAGCCTCGAAGGGCTAATGTCTTCATGATGGGTTGGGGTACTCTTGTGGTAGCATGGGGAAGTCTATGACTTTGTGGTAGGGCAGAAGTCATCCCAATGATGCTCTCTCTTCTTTGAGGTATGAAGAAGGAGCTTGAGGTGAGAGATTGCACTGATAGGCCATAGATGATAATGTATTGAAAATTAAATCATGAAGTATTCATGTATGTAAAAATATTACTTGAAAATATAATTGAATCAATGGATGTAATATTTGACTATATTATCAACATTGTGAAATTATGAAATAGTTTGATTTCATAAGTGGCATTTCCTATGTATGAAGGGAAACCATATGTTGTATTTGAATGTGTGGGTTAATTAGTGGTGTAAAACACTAATTAATTGGAAAAGATTCAGTCATTTAAAAAGTACTTTTGGAATATCAAATTGTATGATAGAAATACTGTAGGGTCCTAGCTAATATTACTCTTTTTGGATATTTATATTTGACATTATATTTTGGTGTGAGTTTGTGCAATGGATTTGATTATGTTGAACCATAAACATTATTATTATCGTTATTATTTTGGATTATGGAATTTATGTATTTAAAAGATATTTAATTATTTGCCAGAAAATAAATAATAAGTTTAGTTAAATGATTGATGGTTATAAAGACAAGTTAGTGATAACATGGTTTTGAGTATTAAATATTTTAAATGCATCAATGATTAATTAAGAGGTGTGTAGGTGGAAATGTTAAAATTATCTTTTATCATGTTATTTTGGCTTTATTAAAAAAAAAATACAAAGAGTTGTGGAGAAAGTTTTATTAAAAAGGAGAGGAAAGTGAGTTATTATGCATGTTGTTGGAAAAAGAAAGTGCTATAAACTTCTGTAATAGATTCTTGGAAGGATTTTGGGAGATAGAAGAAAAATGGTTGAAAGTTGCAGGGGTGGATCCTAGCCTAGACAATGGAGGTATGTAATTTGTTGATAAATCTATTTTTTTGCTAGATTTTTATTTGAATAATTGATTGGAAATGTAAAATTATTGTTTGTTGTGAATTGATATCTAATATTGTGAAATTGGAAAGAAGAAATGAATTGTTTTGTTTGAGACTGGAATGGTGGATTCCTCTTTTGTGGGGTGATTTTCATGGTGTATGGTGGAGGTGTGTGTGGGAGCTTTGGTTGATCTATGTGAGATATTATTTTGTTGTTTCTCTGTGTGAACTATTATTTAGTTGTTTCTCCATGTGAGCTATTATTTTGTTGTTGCTCTATGTGAGCTTTTTTTTTTTTTTGCACTGTGTGAGCTATTATTTTGTTTATGGGAGCTACTGGGAGCTACTGGTGTGTGGGAGTTGTTGTTATTGCTCTGTGTGAGCCATTATTTTGATTATGGGAGCTATAGTGAAATAAAGAGAGTTGCGTGAGATTGGGAGCTATGCGTGATAGGGAGCTACATGGATTAAACCACAAAGAGGATCCCCCTCTTCTCATTATTATTTAGAAAGTTATTTCTGTGAAATAAAATCTTGTTTTCTAAAATTTTACTCGGGGGTGGTTGGGAGGAGAGCGTTATGGTTGATTAAATTTTGGTTGCTACATATTTCAAGGAAGATTTTGATTATGAAGAGCATTTTGGTTGTTAAAATTTTGTTGTTTTCAAATTATGTAGAGGATCTTGTTTATAAAGAGATGGAATTATTGTAATTTTCTATAGAATAAATTATTTTTCTAGAATCATTGCTAATACTTGTTTAGATGCGGGTTTTACACTGACTATGTTGGAAAGAAAGAGACAAACAAGAATCTAGAATTGAATACATGCAAATTAAACATAGTAGTATTATTCTAATTTTTTTTTAATTCATATTGTTATTTTTATTTGATGCTACTAATTGGAAATTGAATTCTTCTAATTGTATAGAAAGAAGAAGCTCAACTTGTTCGGTTGAAAAAATATATGAAGCAATATATCTCTATTTAGATCCATTGAACAAGTAATTTTATTTAGTTCTTGATTTACAGTATTAGGTTGTCAAAAATAATGATTTAAATCAATTAAAGGGATAAAAGTATTTATTAAACATTCTTATTTATACAGCATGAAATGAATATACTTAGTATCTACAGTGCTTCATTATATTTGTAGAGTACTATATTTATAATAATAGCTTCATTATATTCATTGAGGTACATTTGTAATCATTCTAGACAGTTTGAGATTTATTCTTTGCTATATGTTGATAGTCTTTGTTATGAATTTAACCTTTGAGTCAAAAGATAAATAGTTCTATGTATGCATTTTTTTTGTTCCTGTGCATTGTCATATATACTTTTATAGACTACAAATGTAAAAAAAATAATAACCCTTTTGTATCCATGGTCATTTGCAAATTTATGTTCTAGTTTAACGTAGAGAATAATGAAGACAATTAGGTATGATATATATTATGAGCATGACTCCCATATTTGTTAAGTAAGCTGACTGTGACTGACTCGGCCACCCAATCATGCTCCATTATTCATTTCAATAATCGTTGATAACTCATATTGGAGAACTAATGCATTTATGTTACAAAACAGGTCAAAAATAGTTTCCTTGAATATCAATTTGCCTACCAACTTGATGGGGAGCACACAGCGGGAAACACAAATGGGTCACTATTTCCTTACAGTCGGCAAGACTAACAAATGAGCCATCAATCCATCACCATCAGCCAAACAACCACCATCGGAAAGACTTTCCTAAGTCTCTCCATGACCAAACTCACACCAATAGCTCAACTAGCTTTAACTTCAGTGAGACATCTTCTATCAGCCAAGTCTTCCATCCTCCTACCAATGCCCTGATGGTAGTTAGGTTCCTCCTCATCTCATCCATAACAGCTTCCACACTGGTTAGACATGACCTTATCGGTGAGACCCTTCCCGTTGGCGAAACTCTTAACTTATCTCCTGATACGCCGATGGAATTTACCTTCGGTGAGACTTGTTCCATCAGTGAACACTTGCAATCTTTAACTGATGCACTGATGAACCAACACCCTTGGCAAGACTTGTTCCATTGGTGGCACTTTCTCTGGAGCTACCGATACGTCGATTACTCTGATGTCATCTTTGACCTTCTCTCGTTGGCATGACAATTACTATCAGCCACCTTAGGGTTTGCTACGCTAATACATCGATGCATAGTTTACCTTCTTCCGAACCCTAGCACATGGAGATGCTAGGTCTACCTACTATGCAACTCACACTGTCTGGATCGTCTGTACCACCGAACAATGAAACAAAATAGAAAACAAAAAGGTATATTTGTACAACGAATCCATTCCACTAATTTTGATAGAAATCTTACTAGTGGAATGCTTCACATCGACATATTGCAACAACGGAAAGCACAGAAAGAATGTAAATCTACAGCTATACAATTTATAGTTATAGGAAATAGAAAACAAATTGATGAAACATAATCATTCTATTTCTCCTTAGCACAATACACAATCACACTCAATCACACTTATTCTTCCATCTGATTACAATATCATCATTTGGTTCATTCCTCTAGGTTTATAAACTAACCTTGAGGAAAACCAACTGATTCCAAGCGGCTGGGAGAAAAAACCAACTGATTCCAAGTGGCTAGGAGACCAATCGCCTTGAGATAAACAATTTGACAAATGTGACCTAAGTCACTTGGGACTTACAAACATAAATGAGAATGGATTGGTCAAATAGACCTTATGACAACTTAAAACATGATTTTCTAGGTGCTCCTGCACCATACTCCCCAGGTGAAAGTTGTCTCAAGTCCTCTTAGAGACTAACTACTGCAAATCACCTTCCTAGTTTTTGATGTCTTCTTCCATCATCCATGTGGCCTCTGAATCTGGAAGTCCTTGCCATTTGACTAAGTACTCAAAATAGGTCTAATGTCTTGTCTTCTTGGTTGTCCTTCTATCCAAGATGCACTCCATCTTTGGTGGTTCCTTAGGTGGTAAATACTGCACCCACTCTGCATTGTCTTGGACAGAATCTGTTGTACCTTGTCTTGTATAAGGGCTCTTATATAATGTCAGATCAACAACATTGAATATAGGTGAAATAGCAAATTCATCAGGGAGTTTAATTTTGTAAGCATTAGGACCATATTTCTCCAGAATCTGACAAGGTCCAATTTTTTGCATCATCAGCTTGCTATGTTTTCTTATGGGCAGCCTATTCTTGTTGAGATGAACCATGACCATATCTCCTATTTGGTACTGTACATCCCTTCTTCTTTGATCCACTCTAGCCTTGATCTTCTGACTATTCTGGTGTAGAGTATCTCTGACTTTTTGATGGATCTCTTTCATCTATAGCCTCTGCAAATGTATCAGCATGTCCACTCCTTTTGTCCAACCCTTGAATAGCTCGCAATTCAAAAATTCCTCTAGGATGACTACCATAGACAACTTCAAAAATACTTAGACCTGTACTTATGTTTGTAGAATCATTATAGGCATACTCTGCTTGTGGGAGTACCATGTCCCAACTACTGCCATGTTCTGTTGTCAAACATCTCAGTAGATTGCCTAATGACCTATTCACAACCTCAGTTTAGCCATCAATCTGAGGATGATAGGCTGAACTAAAAGACAAATTTGTACCCAATCATTTCCACAAGGTTCTCTAGAAATGTCCCACAAATTTGTTGTCTCTATTAGATAAAATACTCAAAGGCAATCCATTAATCCTGACAATTTCTTTAAAGAACAAACCTGTAATGTAACTAGCATCATTGGTGGTTTTACAAGGAATAAAGTGAGCCATCTTGCTGAACCTATCTACCACAACAAACACACTGTCATAACCTATCCTTGTCTTGGGCAATCCCATCACAAAATCCATACTCAAACTTTCCCAAGGTCTGTTTGGTATGGGCAAAGATTGGTATAGTCCTGCATTGGTTGAGACCCCCTTTGCTCTTTGGCAAATCATACAACTCTCAACAAACCTTCTAATATCAGATTGCATCCTTAGCCAAAAGTAAAATCTTTTTACAAGATCTGAGGTCTTATTGAGCCCAAAATATCCTCCTAAACCACCACTATGTTTCTCCTTCACTATGTTATCCTTCATTGAACACTTAGGGATACATAGTGGACTCCCTTTAAATAAAAGTTCATTCTGCAATGTAAAATCTAAAAAATCACTATGAAAAGTATTAGCAAATTCATTGCATACCTTGTAGATTTCTCTGAAAGTCTAATCTTCTTCATACAATTCCTTGAGTGACTCAACACCCATGCTTTGCAACTACACTTCTTGGACTGTCAACACCCTTTTGCTTAAAGCATCAACAACCTTATTGGTTATCCCCTTCTTATGCTTGATGATGAAGGTGTATGCTTGAATACTTTCCACCCATTTCATGTGTCTATGGCTGAGCTTTTCCTGTCCATTCAAAAAACTAAGAGCATGATTGTCAGTGTTTACAATAAATTCTTTAGGAAGCAAGTAGTGCCTCCATTTTCTTAGATATTCTACCATGCCATACAACTCTAAATCATAAGAGGAGTAATTCCTCTTAGATTCATTCAATTTTTGACTGAAAAAAGCTACTAGTCTACCTTCTTGACTCAACACTATGCCTATGGCCAGCCTACTTGCATCACATTCAATGGTGAAGACTTTATTGAAATCAGGAAGTACTAAGATAGGATACTTGGCAACTTTCTGCTTTAGACTTTCAAAACTTTGATTTGCCTCTTTTGTCCACACAAACTTCATCTTTCATCCACCCTTGATGGTCTCTAACATAGGTGCACAAATATCACTATAGTTCTTAATAAATTTTCTATAAAATGTGGCCAAACCATGGAAACTTCTGACCTCTCCTGCTGTCCTAGGTGCAGGCCAATTCAAAATAGCCTCTACCTTAGAAGGATCCATTTTCAAATCACCCTTAGAGATAACAACACCTAGGTACACCAATTCTTGTTTCATGAGTCACACGTTTCCAAGTTTATCAGTAACTTCTAATCTTGTAGCCTCTTCAAGACTATCTCCAAATGTTCCAAATGTTCTTCCTTGCTCTTACTGAATACCAAGATATCATCGAGGTAGACTACCACAAATTTCTCTATGAATTCCTGCAACACCTCATTCATCAGCCTCATAAAGGTGCTAGGGGTGTTTGAAAGACTAAAAGGCATCACAAGCCACTCATACAACCCTTCATTGGTTTTGAAAGCTATCTTCCACTCATCCCCCTGTCTTATCCTTATCTAGTGATACCGACTCTTCAAGTCTATCTTGGAGAATAAGTAGCCCCTCCCAAAAACTCCATTAGATCTTCTATTCTAAGAATAGGAAACCAATACCTGATGGATATTCTATTTATTACCCTAGAATCAGTACACAGTCTCCATTTCCCATCCTTCTTTGGGGCTAAAACAGTAGGTACTGTACATGGGCTAAGGCTCTTCCTTATCAGCCCTTTGTTTAGGAGTTCTTGAATCTGGTTTGCTATCTCTTCATTCTACTGAGGGGTCATTTTATATGCTACCTTATTGGGAAGTACCGCTCCGGGTATGAGATCTATTTGATGGCTAATGTATCTGACAGGTGGTAGGGAGTCAGGTATATCTTTTACAATCACTCCTTTGTAACTCTCAAGCAAATCTCTGACCTCCTTAGGCCCTACTTCTCTCACAATCTCCTTCTTTTCCCTCTTAGTCTTCATGATCAAAGCAAAACCTACTCCATCACCTTCCTTTAATGTGTCCATGAATTCTTTTTCTCCTTCCATCATTACACTAGACCCTACATGCTGTGGATCCTCTTCTACCAATGACTGTATCCTATAAGTCATGCCATCCTTTTGGAATGAGTAAGCATTCTTTTCTCCATCATGATGAGCCTTTCTATCAAACTGCCATGGTCTACCTAACAAAAGATGGCAAGCATCCATTGGAAGGATGTCACACACAAGTTTCTCTCTATACCCCCCACTACTAAATTCTATCCATGCCTGTTCATTGATGAGTATGTGCTGCCCCTTATTCAACCAATTGACTTTGTATGGACTGCTATGGGGTATCTTTTCTAATTCAACTTATTCACTACTTCCAAAGATATAATATTATCAGTAGAACCAGAGTCAATAATAACTTTACAAACCTTACCTTAGATCTTGTAGTTGATTCTAAACAAAGCCCTTCTTTGAGATGGTTCAGTTTGCATTGGTTCCTTGAGTAGCGTCCTCTTGATCATCAGATTTTCTCCCATTTCTGATGCTAGATTCACTTTAGGAGATGTCACACTCCTTGCATCTTCTTGAATCAAAGTTGTTCTCTTCTCACCACCATGAGAAGTTGAGGCCTTCTCTGGACACTTGTATGTTAGGTACCCTATCTGATGGAAGTTATAACATCTCATATTGGAGAATTTAGATCTTCTACCTTATCCATTTGTCCCACCTCTTCCATTAGGCCTTCTTCCTTGGTAGCCTCCTCTACTACTAGAGTCCCCAACTTGCTCTTCTGGGCTAGACTCACCACTAGGCCTCTAGTTAGGACTTCTTCCTCCAAAACTACCTCTGCCTCTGAAATTTCTTCCACCTCTACCTCTATTATTCTTCTCACTCTTTCTCTTTATCTTCTCTTCAGCCCTTAAGGCCATTTGGAAACACTTGTTCACTATTTCTGGTGCTAAGATACTGATCTCATCTTGGATGTTCATCCTTAGGCCATTCAAATACCTGGTCACCTTCTCTGACTCTTCCTCTTGTCTCTTTGATCTGAGATTGAGTTTATGAAACTCTTGTGTGTATGCATTCACATCAAGGTCTCTCTATCTGAGGTTCTATAATTTCTTATACATCTGCACGTTATAGTCCAGGGGTAAGAATTGTGCCTTGATTTTGGTCTTTATCCTTTCCCAAGAGGTTATCATATTCTTCCCCTCCTTGACTCTCTCCTTACTCATAATTCCACCATGCAAGAAAAGATCCCTTCAATCTTTCCTTTGCCAACTTAACCCTCTTATCATCAGAGACTTCTTTGTATTCGAAGTGATTGTTCAATTCCTCAATCCAATCAATCACCTCTTCAGCTTCCATACTTCCACTATACATAGGTAACCCATCTGTGGTGTCCCTATTGACTGACTTCAATGCATTTACAAATGCCCTCTAGTCTGTTGGTATCTCCTCTGTCTTCTTATTGGTTTCATCAATTTCTATATCACCTTCATCGCTGTCACTTTCACATTCCCTATCTTTGCTTTTAGACTGCTTGAACTCTCCCAACTTGGATTCAAGCATCTCCGCGATCAACTTCTTGATGGCATCCTACAACATACTTTTGGGAGGCATCCTCTCTGCCTTTGTCTCGCTTTCTCTATCTGACATACACTATTCACATATAGCACCCAAACGCCAACACTCCTCCAAATCCTCAATTCGACTTGGTGCCCCAAATCTTTTAGGCTTTGATACCAATATGATGGGGAGTGTATAGCATGAAACGCAAACAGGTCATTATTTCCTTACAGTCGGCAAGACTAACAAATGAGTAGCTAATCCATGACCATCAGCCAGACAACCACCATCGGAAAGACTTTCCTAAGTCTCTCTGTGACCAAACTCACACCAATAGCTCAACCGGCTTTAACTTCGGTGAGACATCTTCTATTGGCCAAGTCTTCCATCCTCCTACCGATGCCTTGATGGCAGTTAGGTTCCTCCTCGTCTCAGTCATGACAGCTTCCACACTAGTTGGATGTGACCTTATTAGCGAGACCCTTCCCGTTGGAAAAACTCTTAACTTGTCTCCCGATACGCCGATGGCATTTACCTTTAGTGAGACTTGTTCCATCGGCGAACACTTTAAATCTTTGACCGATGCGCCGATGAACCAACACCCTCGGTGAGACTTGTTCTATTGGTGGGACTTACTCCAGAGCTGCCGATACATCAGTTACTCTAATGTCACCTTTGACCTTCTCTCCTTGACATGACAATTACTATCGGCCACCTTAGGGTTTGCTATGCTGATACACCGATGCATAGTTTACCTTCTTCCAAACTCTAGCACATGGAGATGCTAGGTCAAGCTACTATGCAACTTGCACTGTCTGGATCCTCTGCACCATCGAACAATGAAACAAAATAGAAAACAAAAAGGTATATTTGTACAATGAAGCCATTCCACTAATTTTGACAGAAATCTTAATAGTGGAATACTTCACATCAATATATTGCAACAACAGAAAGCACATAAAGAATGGAAATCTACAGCTATACAATTTACAGTTATAGGAAATGGAAAATAAATTGATGAAACATAATCATTCTATTTCTCCTTAGCACAATACACAATCACACTCAATCACACTTCTTCTTTGATTTGATTACAATATTATCATTTGGTTCGTTCCTCTAGGTTTATAAACTCACCCTGAGGAAAGCCAACCGATTCCAAGCGGCTGGGAGAAAAAACCAACTGATTCCAATCGGCTGGGAGACCAATCGTCTTGAGATAAATAATTTGACAAATGTGACCTAAGTCACTTGGGACTTACAAACAGAAATGAAAATGCATTGGTCAAATAGAGCTTATTACAACACAAAACATGATTTTCTAGGTGCTCCTACACCACAACTATATGCTTACAACTATGATAAGCCATCGAATATCAGTATAATGATTATAAGATTAATTATTTTACATCTTTAGTTGTTTATAAATGGTGAAGAGGAGACTGTGGTCTCCACGGCCTTCCACAGATTAATCATGGAATCCGTGGATATAACGCTCCCCTTTGTATTTGTGAATGGCGACTATGACGAGATTGAAATGTCACAGTCTAGCCTTTTCATCACCTTACATTTTCCCTAAATGCCAAAGTTTGGCCTTTTCATCACCATACATTTTCCCTAAATGCCAAAGTTTGGCCTTTTCATTACTATACATTAAGTATCTTTTGTAATATCTTAAACTCTTAGAATATATTATTACTATTCAATGCAACAAATATAGAGTGGTCTGACATTAAACTAAAAAGGATATCATTAAGTGTAAACCATTTTCTATAACGCTCAAGACCATGGATATCATTATGTTCATTTAGGTTTGGTCATATATATATATATATATATACCCTGGTAAGATGTAATTCGTACTTGTACAGAAATGATAGTATCTTATAATTGATCAACTTTAATTTATTCTTAGAAGAGGATAACAACATTATAGAAATCAATAGATTTTCTATAGGTGCTGTGAATATTTATATAGTGTTTAAAGGATAATATTCTTATATTGGTAAAAAATCTATAAGTAGACATCTGAAGATTATATGGATTTTCTTGGTAAAAGTAAATGTTAAACAATAGATTTATTGTTTATTAAACCCTAAGATTAATCTTATCTCTTGAACTCTTATAGGTTTATTTCTCTGTCTCCTCGAAGATCAAATGAAATCAGCTACTAGAGAAATAGATTATCATTGAGATTTTTTTTAGACAATGTAAATTTCTTTATTGTCACCAAGTCTATTTCAAAACTAAGAATTTTTGTTCAAATTTTAACATCATATTATTATTATTATTTTAGTTATCAAAAAAATTTCCTTCACTGATTAAGCATAGGTTTTCTTATACAGTTACCAACAGATCAACTATATTTACAAATTTCTTGCTCTTAATTCCAATATAATCATTTAAATTGAAGTGAGTATTCTATCTAATTAGATTATTCTCATATTTGCATTTTTTTATATAATTTTGAATTTGGAAGCTATCACATAGGTATGAAAGCTTTAGGTTGCAGTACTGGGAGGTTTGGGGTAAAAGTAATAGTATTTTAAACTCATTTTTCTTGTGTAGAAAACATGTCTTCAAACCAATATGGAGAACCAATTGGCCATGGACCCCAAATTCTATAGGCCCTACAAAATTTGGTGAATGTGATACAAGAGAGGTTATGTGTGCCTAATAATCAAAACTAGCATCACTCTGAAGGACAACATTCTTTGTCTTGGGAACAAAGTAGAAGTCCTCAATGTAGTAGAGCAAACCATACAGAGGAAGGAGAATCATGACATTATTCACCACCTCCTCATAATACTCAAATAGAGAGAGAGGTCTCTATGGATATTGATAAGTTAATATGAGATTTTATTCATTTACAACCACAACATTTTTCTAGATCTATAGATGGGTCAGAGGTAGAATCTTGGTTAATAAGTCTTGAGAAAAGTTTTGCATCAAAACGCTATGGGAACAATCTTAAGACCAAGTTGGCTATTCATTTACTTAAGGATAGTGCACATATTTGGTTGTGACAAGAGGAGAGAAAAAGGCATTTAACTCCTAAAAATATAACTTGGGAAGTTTTCTTAGAGATCTTCAAGAAAAGATACATTGCAGATCATTACCGACAATGAAAAAATTGATGAGTTCCATGATCTCCAACAAAGGGGACTAACTGTAGCACAATATGAGAATAATTTCTTTGAGCTATCTTAGTATGTTGACTATATTCAGGATAAGAAGATGATGGTAATCCATTTTATTAGAGGACTTAATCACAATATTGCAAGTCTGGTTCGGTTATATGATCCTACTACTATGAAGCAGGCAGCGGAGAAGGCACTTATTGCGAAAGAAATCCAGCTGAGACATCACGATCACCATCATAATTCATCTCAACATCATAACTGTAACCAATATTACTCTTTTTCTAGGAGTGGAAATAGGTCTAATTCTTATTCTCATAGACTAGCACAGTCATAGCATAATCAGAAAGCTAGGTCTTCTCAAGGAGGTTCAGTCAGGCCTTGGCAAAATCCCTATCAGAGAGGGGATCAAAGAACCTAGTCATAGTTTGTTGGATGAGCTCATCCATAGTAGAGATCATCTTTTCAGTTTATAGCTCCTCTGAACTATTCTTGTTTAAATTGTGGTGGTAAGGGACACTATGCTTGGGATTATTTTTAGAACAAGGCAGCTTTAGGGGTTCAGTAGTCGGTAGCTTCAAAACCTATAGTGGGTGATGTGGGCATATCTCATTAGGTTTTTACAGCTATTGAAAATCGGCAAGCAGATCATCAGGCATATGTTACAGAGTTTCCTGGAAAAATTGGTAGGATTACTATCTCTATACTTTTTGATTCAGGAGCTACAGATTCTTTTATTTCCCCATCTATAGTGGAGAAGTGTGGCTCATGGTTTCTAAGTAAAATGTTAATTAGAATGTGGAGTTAGCTTATGGAGATAAGATGCCAGTCAATTCTTTAGTTAGAGATTGTCATTTAGAGCTTAGTTATTTTTCTACCAAAGCAGATTTTAGGGTGATACCTTTGGGGCCTTATGACCTAATTGTAGGTATGGATTGGATGAATGCTCATGAAGCAAAATTCAACTTTTGACACAAGTTTGTTGAGTGTTTAGATGATTTGGGCAAAAAGGTAGTTGTCGCTGGAATTAAAAGACTAGTGTCTCTTAGGATGATTTCAGCTATGCAGCTCAAGTGGTGTATGAGAAAAGGATGTCAATTCTTTGCTATTTCCATCAGTGACTAATCAGAGGAGAATCCTGACACTTCCTTAGATGATCATCCCATTCTATGAGAGTTTGTTGATGTGTTTCCCTTTTAGCTTTCTAGTATCCCACCTAAAAGGGAGATTGATTTTCACATCTACTTGGTTCTTGGAGCACAACTAATTTCTAAGGCTCCCTATAGAATGACTACTGAAGAACTATAAGAGCTCAAGTTACAGTTAGAGGAATTGTCAGAGAAAGGTCATATCCATCCCAATGTATCTCTGTCGGGTGCACCTATGATTTTTGTTAAAAAGAAGGATGGAACTCTTCAACTTTGCATAGATTACAGGTATCTTAACAAGCTCACCATCAAGAATCGTTATCCTTTTCCAAGGATAGATGACTTATTCGACCGAATTCAAGGAGTAAAGATTTTCTCTAAGATAGATCTCAAGTCTATATATCATCAATTGAGTATCACTGAATCTGACATTCATAAGACATCGTTTCACACAAGATATGGTCATTATGAGTTTACTATTGTTCCTTTTGGTTTGACTAATGTACGGGTAGTTTTTTTGAGTCTGATGAATGGTGCCTTTCAAAATTTTCTAGACTAGTTCGTGGTAATCTTTCTTGATGACACACTGATCTATTCTTGTAATATGGAAGAGCACAAGGAGCTTTTGAAATAGATTTCACAATGTTTAAGGGAAAATCAATAGTATGCAAATATCACCAAGTGTGAATTTTTCAAAATAGAAATCTAGTACCTAGGGCATATTATTTTAGGTGATGGAATCTTCGAAGATCCTTCCAAGATTTAAGCTATTTTGGAATGGCCTTCTCCGACTAATGTAGCAGAAGTAAGTGCTGCAAATATGTGCCTAAGTGGTGTTGTCATTGATGTCAACATATCCTTGTTTCCATTGGTGTTAACTGTATCCTATTGTTGTCTGTATAGAAGACCAGATTGTTGAGGATATTGAGAAAATTAATGACAATCAATGCATGTGGACCATATGGTTGTGTAGAGGATTATTAGAGGTTGCTCTAGTTAAGAATTGAGAAGTCTGCATGAAGATTTGAAGAAGTTATGGCCATCTGAGTAGAACTGGATTTTGCAATATTTAGAAGAGACGGTGTGATAGTAAGTTGGTCTGAATAGTTCCGTAGTGAAATATTATGGTCTGTAGATCTGAAGACATGTCTAGGATCTCAGTGTGTATCATCAACTCTAGTTGTTCATGGTTTGGAGTTCTAAAAGCTATCTTTCTAGTTTGACAGTCATGGCAAATAATGTTCTTAAGGTTCCGGAGGAAGATACAAATGATTCTAGTAATTTGGTTTAGAGTGAATGTTATTGGTAAATTCAATGTGCTTGTAGAGGACTCTGTATTGTGTTGGCCGACTGGATGTTCCTAACATGTTGCGGATGATCTAAAGAGTATTTCATGAAGCATGGTATGTTAATGAAGGAAGCTTCAAGTCTCAGCTATGTTTGGCTAACAGTGTAAAGATCCGCGTTAAGTTTAGCCAACCTTGTTGATTATTCCAAGGTTGATGAAGTGTACAATACTTGTTAAAGAATTGTGAAAAATCATTGTATAAAATGAATTAAATTTGAAGAAAGGATCAAAAGAAAAGTAGAGAGTAAGAGGAACAAAGGGAGTTTAGAGTGAAGAATCAGTGAAGAAGAATTTGAAAATAGGAGTAGAAGTTTTTATGTGAGCCTTTAAAGGGATTAATTCAGGCATGAATGTAGATGCTATTTCTCAGTTCATTATCTCTGTGTAAATCATAATTTCTTATAGGCAGTGAGCCTCTTCTTGAGCAGTGAGCACTGGGAAGTGTGCCTAAAGGCATGTGCCTTCTATTTTTTTAAGTACTTTTGATAGGGTACGCATTTTGTGGGTTAATCCCCACCATGGTTTTTCCCTTAACCAGGTTTTCCACATCAAAATTCTGGTGTTGTGTGTTCATGTTGTTTCTTCTCATGTATTGATTTATGCTTATATGTTTACATCATTAATCTGGTTAAGAAAGAATATTTAAAAGTTTAGAAAAGGCTAAAGTTTAGGGACAATGGATTCACCCCCCTCTTAGTTGTCTAGACTAATTCCAACAATTGGTATTAGAGCAAGGATCCTCTAGAAAAAGCTTAATCACTCGAGGAGATCTAGGATGTCGACTTACAAGAAGGATAGTCCAAGATTCGATGGAACAAATTACTCTGTTTGGAAGAGTCGCATGGATTGCCATTTACAATGCATGGGTGATGCTTATTGGTTAATAACCAAAGATAAGTATGAACCTCCAGAGAAAGGTCCTTCAACTCTAGATCAAATCAAAGATGCAGAAAATAACCTTTGAGCTAAAGAAGCCTTGTTGAGTGCCCAGACTAATTCAGAAATGATAAATGTTTTTGGATTGAAAACTACTCATGAAATCTAGAAGAAGATGGAGAATATGTATGGAGATGAATATGTCAAATGTGCCAAACTACAAAGTCTGAGACAAAATTTTGAAAATCTGAGGATGAGTGAAGATGAAAACATCACAATCCACATGCAAAAGATAAACGAACTGGTGTGTGGGATCAAGTGTGCTAGCAGAACATTGGAAGAATCAGAGATTGTGGCAAAAGTGCTTAGATCTTTGCCTTATTCATATAAATAGAAGGTCACAGCTATAGAGGAGATCAGGACTGTTTCAAATGTTACAAGAGATCACCTGGTTGGCAAAATTTCAGCCTTTGAATTAAGTGAATTTGGTGATTCTCTTCCTAAGTCTGAATCTGCATTCAAGGCTAGTGTATATGGAAAACAAAAGTATGATCTAGGTGAAAGCTCTTCTATAAGATCAAATAGATTTGTGAAGACAAGGAAGGATCTTAAAGATATTAAAATAGAAACTACTGATCTTGAAGCTCTTATCACCAGAAGAATGCCAAGAGGATCCGGTAAGTATGAAGGAAAATTACCACTCAAATGTTTTACTTGTAATAAGATTGATCATTTTACCTCAAGATGTCCAGAGAGGTTTTCAAAACCAAACCCTAATAGATACAAAAATCAGAACAAATGTTACTATGTCCCAAAAGCTAGAGAAGAAGGAGCCACAGATGATGAATCTAATCATGGAGGTTCCTCTGAAAATGATTGGGTGTTCATTGCCATCAAAGAAGAAGATCCGGTGTCTACTGAATCTGCTAGCTATGAAAATATGGAAAGTGCCTTGGTTTCTCAGGTTATTGAGAAAGATGAATGGGTGATTGATAGTGGATGTTCTCATCATATTACTGGAGACAAGAGTAACTTTGTGAATTTTGAAAATTATGAAGGAGGGCTTGTGAAATTTGGAGATAACTTAGCTGGTAGAATTCAGGGTAGAGGGTCCATCTATTTTGATAGTAAGAATAACACTAATGATGTTCTATATGTGGAAGGACTAAAGCATAATCTTCTCAATGTTGGACAGTTGGTTGACAAGGGTTATGATCTTCGATTCAAGGATGGAAAATGCAGAATCTTAGAAAGTTCTGGAACTGAAATTGCATTTGGGACTCAAACTAGAGGTAACATCTTTCACTTAAGTAGTTAAGGCAAAATTTGTTTGATTGCTCAAATAGATCAAAGTTGGTTATGGCATAGGAGGATGTGTCATGTGAATTTTGATAACATTGTCAAAATAAGTTACACTCAAGCTGTAAGAGATCTTCCAAGACTTGTAAAATCTGATAGCATATGTAGAGAATGTCAATTGGGTAAACATAACAAAATTTCATTCAAAAGTAAGGAACAAGGTTCAAGTGAGAGATTGGAACTGGTACATACTAATCTCTGTGGTCCTACTACAATTAGGAGTGTGCAAGGAGACATGTATTTCATGTTGCTAATTGATGATTACTCCTGGATGATGTGGGTAACTTTCCTAAAAGAATAATCAGAAGCTCTTGATAAGTTTAAAGTGTTCAAGCAAGATGATGGCTGAAAATGAGATTGGAGGGAAATTGAAGTGTTTGAGATCTGACAGGGGTGGAGAATTCACTTTCTATGAGTTTGATGCTTTCTACAAAAAGCATGGAATAAAAATACAGTTATCTGCTCCTAGAACTCCTTAGCAAAATGGAGATGTGGAAAGGAAGAACTGGACCATTCAAGAAGCTTCCAGGACCATGATGATGGAAACAAATGTTCCTCAAGTTTTTTGGAGGGAAGTTATGAGTACCGCTATCTACACTCTTAATCGAGTGCAGATTAAAGGAAATTCTGGTAAGACTCCTTATGAACTATGGTTTGGTCATCCTCCTACTGTGAGATATTTCAAAGTTTTTAGTAGTAAATACTATATCAAAAGAGATGAGGATTTAGGTAAGTTTGAGGCAAGAAGTGATGAAGGAATATTTTTGGAATACTCAACTCAAAGTAAGGCTTACCGGTGCTTCAATAAAAGGTTGAAAAAGATTGTTGAAAGTGCAAATGTTAAAGTTGATGAAAGCAAAGAAGGACATTCTAGGTACTACGGATATGATTCAGATGATCAAGATGAAAATCACAATCAAGTAAGGCAAGTTCAAATTCAGACTCAGATTCAGATTGATCTGGTAACTCTAGTAACTCAAGAGGTTAGTGCAGATGACGAGGACCAAGTTCAAGAAAGAGAAGTTCAATCAATTTCCAAAACTCCTAGGTATGTGAGGTTGAATCATCTTGAAGATTAGCTCATAGGAGATATGAGTAAAGGTGTTCAAACTAGGAGAAACTTTTTTGAAGATCAAGAGGAGATTTGCTTGATTGAACCTAAATCAGTAAGTGAATCTTGCAATGATGAAAACTAGGTTAAAGCAATGGAAGAAGAATTGATGCAAATTGAAAATAATCACACTTGGGATTTTGTTCCTAGACTTGAGAACAAAAATGTGATTGGAACCAAATGGGTCTTCCAGAATAAACTAAATGAAGATGGTGAAGTTATAAGGAACAAGGCAAGGTTGGTATGTAAAGGCTATTCTCAAGTGGAAGGAATTGATTTTGAAGAAACTTTTACCATGGTGGCAAGGATAGATGCAATTAGATTATTTCTTGCTTTTGCTACTTTCAGAGATTTTAAAGTATATCAGATGGATGTCAAATCAACATTCCTAAATGGAGATTTGGAGGAAGAAGTCTACATTGAATAACCAGAAGGATTTCAGTGGTTTGATCAGGGAGATATGGTTTGTAGACTGAGAAAAACCTTGTACGGACTCAAGCAAGTTCCAAGAGCCTGGTATGCCAAATTGGATAAGCATTTGCTTAAACTAGGATTCAGAAAAGGTACTACTAGTAGTAATCTGTACTTCAAGATTAATCATGAGGGCATTCTAATTGCTAAGGTATTTGTTGAGGATATCATTTTTGGTGGAAATGAATGTATGTGCAAAGCATTTGCTAATCAGATGAAAAGTGAGTTTGAGATATCAATGTTTGGTGAGATGAATTTTTTCCTAGGTCTGCAAATTGTTTAGTAAGATAAAGGTATCTTCATATCTCAATCCAAGTATGTGAAAGAATTGTTGAAGAAGTTTGGAATGGAAGATTCAAAGCTTGTAGGTACACCTATGGTAACCAGATGCAAGCTAAGCAAAGATGATGACTGTCCCAAGGCAAATCAGAAAAGATACAAATCAATGATTGGAGGATTGCTCTATCTCACTCAGACCAGACTTGACATCATGAATGTCGTTGGACTTGTTGCAAGATTTCAAGCTGATCCAAAAGAATCCCATGTTGTGGCAGTTAAAAGAATATTCAAATATCTCAAGGGATCAATTGACTATGGACTATGGTATCCAAAGGATGATAACTTCACTCTTCATGCATATACATACGCTGATTGGACATGAGATGTGGATGATAGAAAAGGTACTAGTGGTGGTGTATTCTTCTTGGGGAGAAGATTGGTCTCTTGGATAAGCAAAAAGATAGAGGCAATATCTCTGTCTACTGCAGAGGTACAGTATTTAGAAGCAACAAATAATTGTACTTAGGTTCTGTGGATGAAGCAAATGCTGAAGGACATCAGAATTGTGTTTGAGGAGCCAGTCATAATTTTCTGTGATAATTCTAGTGCAATAAGCATCTCAAAGAATCCAGTATTGCATTCAAAGACAAAACATATATCTATCAAGTTTCATTTCTTGAGAGAAAAGGTAAATGAGAATAAAGTCAAGTTAGAGTTTGTGCCTTCCAAAGATCAGAGTGCAGATATCTTCACTAAGCCTCTTCCCAAGAATACTTTTGAGTACCTTAGAGAGAAGTTAGGGGTTATTACCCCTCCTGATCAGAACTAATATGCACTTATGTGCATCAATCTGGTGGAATTCTCAGACATATCTTGAGATCCAGATTGATGTTGAGAAGATAATACTCTAAGGAGTACTCAGTATACAAATGTTGGAGATCAGTCTGAAATAAAAAAGGGGGAGAAAAGATAGAAAATATGTGCCCTTTTCCATTGATGTGAAAGGGGGAGAGAAGTCATGTGAAAAACTTGGAAGTGAATGGTTGCTGGTGAAAGGGAGAGCAACAAAGAAAATAGTTGCAGGTGTGTTAAGAGAAAGGGGAAGAAGTTCTTGTCTTGATGGTTAAATTTAGTTTATCACATCACATGTTTCCATCAATAAAAAAGGGGGAGATTGTTGCAAATATGTGCCTAAGTGGTGTTGTCATTGATGTCAACATATCCGTGTTTCCATTGGTGTCAACTGTATCCTATTGCTATCTGTATAGAAGACCAGATTGTTGAGGATATTGAGAAAATTAATGACAATCAATGCATGCAAACCATATGGCTATGTAGAGGATTGTCATAGGTTTCTCCAGTTAAGAATTGAGAAGTTTGCATGAAGATTTGAATAAGTTGTGGCCATCTAAGTAGAACCAGATTTTGTAGTATTTAGAAGAGACAATGTGACAGTAAGTTGGTCCAGATTGCTCCGTAGTGAAATATCATGGTCTGCAGATTTGAAGGCATGTCTGGTATGTCAGTGTGTATCATCAACTCCAGTGGTTCATGGTTTGGAGGTCCACAAGCTATCTTTCTAGTTTGATAGTCATGGTAGATAATGTTCTTGAGGTTCCAGAGGAAGATACAAATGATTCTAGTAATTTGGTTTAGAGTGAATGTTATTGGTGAATTCAATATGCTTGCGGAGGACTTTGGATCATGTGGCTACTGTGTTGAAGGTCCGCATTGAAGTTTGAGCTTGTTGATTGAAGATTTCTTCTTTGAGGTTGATGTTTTTCCCAGTCTTGGCTGACCGGATGTTCCTGGCATGTTGCGGATGATCTAAAGAGCATTTCATGAAGCATGGTATGTTAATGAAGGAAGCTTCAAGTCTCAGCTATGTTTGGCTGACATTGTAAAGATCCATGTTAATTTTAGCCGACCTTGTTGATCATTCCAAGGTTGATGAAGTGTACAAATACTTGTTGAAGAATTGTGAAAAATCATCCTTGTATAAAATGAATTAAATCTGAAGAAAGGATCAAAAGCAAAGAAGAGAACAAGAGGAGTGAAGGGAGTTTAGAGTGAAGAGTCAGTGAAGAAAAATTTGAAGATAGGAGCAAAAGTTTTTATGTGAGCCTTCAAAGGGACTAATTTAGGCATGAATGTAGATGTTATTTCTCAGTTCATTATCTCTATGCAAATCATAATTTCTTATAGGTAGTGAGCCTCTTCTTGAGCAGTGAGCTCTAGCCAGTGTGCCTAAAGCTATGTGCCTTCTATTTTCTTAAGTACTTTTAATAGGGTACGCATTTTGTGGGTTGACCCCCACTGTGGTTTTTCCCTTAACCAAGTTTTCCATGTCAAAATTTTGGTGTTGTGTGTTCATGTTGTTTCTGCTCATGTATTGATTTATGCTTATATGTTTACATCATTAATCTGGTTAAGAAAGAAGATTTGAAAGTTTAGAAAAGGCTAAAGTTTAGGGACAACTTATTCATTCCCCCTCTTAGTTGTCTAGACTAATTCCAATACTAAGGAGTTTCATGGGCTTAGCTGGTTATTACAGAAGGTTTGTAGAAGCTTTTTCTAGGATTGCTCATCCAATTACTTCTCTCTAGTGGCAAGGCAAGAAATTTGTTTGGTCTAAACAGTGTGAAAGAGATTTTCAAATTCTTAAAGAGAAGGTTACCAGTGCACCCATCTTAGCTATTCTAGATCCTACGGGTGATTTTGTTGTTTGTACAAATGCATCTATTGAGGGTATTGGAGTTGTTCTCATACAGGAGGGTCATGTCATAGCTTTCGAGTCCTGCAAATTGAGGAATCATGACATTAATTACCCAACACATGATTTGGAGCTGGTTGTGGTGGTTCATGCTTTGACCAAATGGCAACATTTTCTTCGTGGGCATAGATTCGAGTTGCGCTTTAATCATTATAGCTTACATTACATCTTCTCTTAGCCTAATTTGAATGCTAGGAAGCATAGGTGGATGGAATTTCTACGTCAATATGATTTTGAAATCTATTACATCAAGGGAAAAGAGAATGTTGTAGCTGATGCCCTCAGTAGGTGACATCATGAGTTAGCTTTGACTATTAGGACAGATCTTAGAGGATGTATTTTAGAGTTTTTGCCTCGGGATGCTTTGTATTGTGAGATAATTTAGTTCCAGAGTCCTTTGAAGGACAAGTTTGAGGGATATTCTATGGATTCTAATGGAGTACTTCAATATCATGGATGTATATATGTTCCTTCTTTTGGAAAGCTTAGAGGTTTAATTTTAGGTGAGACTCACCGAGCACCTTATGCAACTCATCCTGGTCTTAAGAAAATGCATGCAGATCTTTGAAAGTTCTACTTCTGGGCAGGAATGCAAAAGGATATTACAGATTTTGTTGCTTTCTATTTAGAGTGCCAAAGAGAAAAAGAAGAACATCAACATCTGGTTGGTCTTTTGTACCCTCATGTGATATCAGAATGGAAATGGGATGTGATTTCTATGGATTTCATTGTGGCATTACCACTGACTACTCATTGACATGATGCAATTATGGTGACTCTGGATAAATTAACAAAAGTAGTACATTTCTCTCTAATGAGTTCTTCCTATAATGCTTCTTGAGTAGATAGGGTTTTTTTTCATGACATAGTTCGAATTCAAGGAATGCCAAGGAAGATCATCTCAGACAGAGATCTAGTTTTCACCTCATCCTTTTGGATTGCACTTCAGCAAGCTTTATGGACTCAACTCAACTTTAGCATTGCGTATCATTTAAAGACCGATGGAAAAATTGAGAGAGTGAACCAAGTTCTAGAGGATATGCTTAGAATGTATGTGATAGATCAATAGTCTCATTGGGAGCACTATTTACATTTAGTAGAGTTTTCTTATAACAATGGTTAACATAGTTCACTCGGAATGACAACTTTTGAGGCTCTTTATGGTAGACCTTGTAGAACTCCTTTAATTTGGGACTAATTAGAGGACTGAGTCATTATTGGATCTAAACTTGTTTGAGATATGGAGCAGTAGGTGATCTGGATCCGTGAGTAGTTGCAGATAGCTCAAGATCGACATAAGCAATATGCCAACACTAGGAGAGTTGATCATGAGTTCTAAGTTGGGGAGAAAGTTTTCTTGTGAGTGAGACCCTATAAGAGCTCTATCCATTATGGAAAAGACTCTAAGTTGGCACCCAGATATGTTGGCTCTTTTAAAATTCTAGAGAGGATAGGCCCAGTTGCATATTCCTTAGCCTTGCCACCCAACTTGTCACGTATCCATAATGTTTTTCATGTATCTTTGCTTAAGAAATATGTACCAGATTCTTTTCATGTATTCAAGTGGGATGCTTTACAGGTGGCACATGATGGACAACTAATACTAGAACTAGTTCGCATTTTTGATCAATGAACACTGATCGTACGAGGACAACAACTCGATCGTGTCTGGGTTCAATGGGACCCCTATGATGAATCTTTTGCTACATGGGAGGATACTATTAGGATACAATCTTTGTTTTCTTATCTTTTTGATAGCTTCTAGGAGGAAGCCTAGATTCTAGAGGGTGAGAATGTAGGGTCCTAGCTAGTATTGCTCTTTTTGGATATTTATTTGACATTATATTTTTGTGTGAGTTTGTGTAATGGATTTGATTATGTTGAACCATACATATTATTATTATCATTATTATTTTAGAATATGGAATTTATGTATTTAAAAGATATTTAATTATTTGTTAGCAAATAAACAATAAGTTTAATTAAATGATTGATGATTATAAAGATAAGATAGAGATTAAGATGATTTTGAGTATTAAATATTTTAAATGTATCAATGATTAATTAAGAGGTGTGTAGGTGGAAATGTATAGTTTTTCTTTTATCATGTTATTTTGGCTTTATTTTCAAAAAAAAAATGAAGAGTTGTGGAGAAAGTTTTATTGAAAAGGAGAGGAAGAACATGTGCAGGATCATGATGGGCCAAACACTACCCCTAAGTGGCAATGAAAATGTGAAAAACAGACTTAAGTAACTTCATGTTAAAAATTGAATGAGTTATCTACATAATCTAGAAACAAGGTAGTAATAAAATTTGTAATAAATTGAATGTAGTTTATGGACTACTACTTTTTAAAACAAAAATTTAAAAATAGTTTGGTGAAAATTGGATATTTCAATGAAGCACTGCTAAAATTTTCAGAAAAACATAAAAAGTAGGTGTCATTCTGGCCAACCTATGTATGAGAAAAAGATAATATTTTTTCTCCATGATTTGGATTTAAGTAAAGGACACATGAGTGGATGTGTCGGATATTTTTTTGAAATTTTTAAGTAAATAAATAACTATTTATGAATTTTTTACTGTGACTTTTTTAAAATATTAAAATTTAATTTTCCATCCAATCTAACATGGTCAAAATTATATGAAACTCAAAAAGTTTAAATTTTAATGTATACCCAATAAGTCCTAGAATGTGATGCATCTTTTAGATTTAAAAAAGGATGAATATGTTGAAAGTTATGGATGTTTTTCAATATGTATATCTATTAGGAAATCAGACATAGCGTATGTAGAAAATTAATAATAATTAACTATTAAAATTATTATGAGGCATATATTATATTTCTAGAATCTTAATAGCTTCCTCTACAAACCCTTTTCATTTGATTAAATTTAGTTACAAAAAAGTTTGTCATCTTCAAGGATGAAATTGTGGAAATTTTTAGGATAACACTAAATGGGTGGTTTTGTAAGTTTCTTTGGTAAGTTTTGGGATTCCCACTTGCCTAAATATGAGGTAATCGTAAGGCACTTTTAGAGGGAATCCATATTAGAGCTAGAAATATTAACATTCTTTCCATCCAAATCTAAATATTAGTCTAAATGTTGGCACTTTTTCATCCAACAAGTTTTTTCTCAATTGCCACTGTTTGGCCCATCATGATCTCGCACTCACCCGGAAAGTGAGTTATTATGCATGCTCTTGGAAAAAGAAAGTGTTGTAAACTTCTATAATAGCTTGGAAGGATTTTGGAAGATAGAAGAAAAATGGCAAAAAGTTTTAGGGGTGGATCCTAGCCTAGACAATGGAGGTATGTAATTTGTTGATAAATTTATTCTCTTGCTAGATTTTTGTTTGAATCATTGATTGGGAATTTAAAAATATTGTTTGTTATGAATTGATATCTGATATTGTGAAATTCAAAAGAAGAAATGAATGATCTTGTATGAGAAAGAAGTGGTGGAATCATCTTTTGGGGGTTGATTTTCATGGTGTATGGTGGAGGTGTGTGTAGGAGTTGTGGTTGCTCTGTGTGAGCTATTATTTTGTTGTTGCTCTATGTGAGCTATTATTTAGTTGTTTCTCTATGTGAGCTATTATTTTGTTGTTACTTTGTGTGAGCTATTATTTTGTTATTGCTCTGTGTGAGCTATTATTTTGTTTATGGAAGCTACCGAGAGCTACTAGTGTGTGGGAGTTGTTGTTATTTCTCTATGTGAGCCATTATTTTGATTATGGGAGCTACAGTGAAGTAAAGGGTGCTGCATGAGATTGGGAGCTATGTGTGACAGGGAGATATAGGGATTAAATCCCAAAGAGGATCCCCCTCTTCTCATTATTAATTGGAAAGTTATTTCTATGAAACAAAATCTTGTTTTCTAAAATTTTACTCAGGGGTGGTTGGTTGGAGAGCATTATGGTTGATTAAATTTTGGTTGCTGCATATTTTAAGGAAGATTTTGATTATGAAGAGCATTTTGGTTCTTAAAATTTTGTTGTTTTTAGATTATGTAGAGGACCTTGTTTATAAAGAGCTGGAATGATTGTAATTTTCTGTAGAATCAATTATTTTTCTAGAATCATTTCTAATACTTGTTTAGATGAAGAATTTTTACACTCTTTATGTTAGAAAGCAAGACATAGACAAGAATCTAGAATTGAATACATGCAAATTAAACATAATAGTATTATTTTGAAAATTTTGTACTTCATATTGTTATTTTTGATTTGATGTTGCTAACTAGAAATTGAATTCTTTGGGTTGTATAGAAAGAAGAAACTTAGTTTGTTTGGTTGAAAAAATATAAGAAGCAATATATCTGCATTTAGATCCATTGAACAAGTAATTTTATTTAGTTCTTGATTTAAACAATATTAGGTCCTCAAAAACAATGATCTGAATCAATTAGAGGGGTAAGAGTATTTCTTAAACATTCTTATTTATACAGCATGAAATGAATATACTTAGTATCTATGGTGCTTCATTATATTTGTAGAGTACTATAAATATAATAATAGCTTGGTTATATTCATTGAGAAACGGTTGTAATCATTCTACATAGTTGGGGATTTATTCTTTGCTATATGTTGATAGTCTCTATTACAAATTTAACCTTTGATTCAAAAGCTAAATAGTGTTGCATATGCATTTTTTTTGTTCTTGTGCATTGTCGTATATACTTTTATAGACTCCAATTGCAAAAAAAATAAGCCTTTTGCATCCACAGTCATTTAAAGTTGTATGTACTGGTTTAACATAGAGAATAATGAAGACAATTAGGTATGATATATATTATGAAAATTAATCCCATATTCGTTAAGTAAGTCGATTGTGACCGGCTCGGCCAGTGCCCAGTCAGGCTCCATTATTCACTTCAATAATCATTGATAACTCATATTGGAGAACTAATGTTTTTATGTTACAAAATAGGTCAAAAATAGTTTCCTTGCATATCAATTTGCCTACCAACTATAGGCTTATAGTTACGATGAGCCATCGGATATTAGTATATTGATTATAAGATGAATTATTTTACATATGTAGTTGTTTATAAATGGTGAAGAGGAGACCATGGTCTCCAAGGCCTTCCACAGATTAATCATGGAAGTCATGGATATAATGGCTCCCCTTTGTATTTGTTAATTCTTACTATGGAAAGATTGAAACGTCACAGTCTGGCCTTTTCACCACCATGCATTTTCCCTAAACGCCAGAGTTTGGCCTCTTCATTATTATACATTATAAATAAATTAAGTATCTTTTGTAATATCTTAAACTCTTAGAATATATTATTACTATTCGATGCAGAGAATTTAGAGTGGTTTGACATTAAACTAAAAAGGATATCATTAAGTCTAAGCCATTTTCAATAATGCTCAAGACTATGGATATCATTAAGTTCATTTAGGTTTGATCTTATATATATACACCTTGGTAAGATCTAATTCATATCTATACAGAAATGGTAGTATCTTATAATTGATTGACTTTAATTTATTCTTAGAAGAAGATAACACTATAGTAATCCATAGATTTTCTATAGGTGTTGTGAATATTTATATAAAGCGTTTAAGGGATAATATTGTGATATTGGTGAAAAATCAAGTAGACATCGAAAGATTATATGGATTTTCTTGGTAAAAGTAAATGTTAAACAATAGATTTATTGTTTATTGAATCCTGAGACTAATCTTATCTCTTGAACTATTATAGGTTTATTTCTCTATCTCGTCGAAGATTAAGTGAAATGGGCTACTAGAGAAATAGATTATCATTGAGATTTTTTTAGACAATGTACATTTCTTTATTAACAAGTCTATTTCAAAATTAAGAAATTTTCTTCAAATGTTATCATCATATTATTATTATTTTAGCTATCAAAAAAATGTCCTTCACTGGTTAAGCCAAGTTTTTCTTGTACAGTTACCAGTAGATCAACTATATTTAAGAATTTCTTGCTCTTAATTCTAATATAATCATTAAAATTGAAGTGATTATTCTATCTAATTAGCTTATTATCATATTTTCATTTTATTTTTTTATTATTTCTTTTGGAAGACATCACAAATACCAGGGAAGGGGAGTATGAATTTAGTCTTGTTATTTTATTTCTTTACATAGTGTGAGTGATAAAATGTGAACATTGAAAAATCTAAAATGATTACATTATATGACATTAATATGTTACTATTAATTCCTTTCCTCTTTAAAAAAGTTATTTGATTTAATAAATAAATAATTAGGAAATTGTAGTGTTATGCATTGAATTAAATTGATTATTTCTCTTTTAAATTAAAATTTTGTTATCTGTGTTGTTTGAAGACTCTTGTAGCTTTGTGAATTGGGAATTCCTTGATTTGAATTGATTAAACTAGTTAAAAAAAGAATTCTCTGAATTTGTGTGTCAACTGGATGTGGATCCATCTGTTGCTTTGAGGAATTTGCATATGTCTAAACATGAGAAAGGAGGAAGGATATGGTAAAAAAAAGGTGGAAAGAAAGAAGTTATAGGAAATTAAGATCAAAATAGAGAAACGAAGAGAAGAATTGGGAGTTGGAACAAGAAAAAACTTATGAGTTTTTAGTGGCTCAAATTTGGCATAATCCTACAATTTGGAGGTATGAAAATAACAATCCTTCCTCCGCAAGTGTGACAAATTATTTGGGCTTATTGAAATTATAGTAAGACAACAATTGTTCTATTTTAAGTTTTAATTCAAAGGTTATTTTTATTAAAATCCAATTTAATTCTCAAATGATTTAGAATTTGGGTAAATGGGATTTAACCAGAGGAAAGAAATGGGTCATGGAAGTAAAACTTAGGAAAACCCATGATAGAAATAAAAATTCATAAAAATTCCACTTCTAGGTAAAATATAGAACCCTTCTATTTCATCAAACATTCACTCAAAATATTAGAGTTTTACTATTTAAGATAACATGTAATTGCTTAATTGTGTTGAGCTAGTTTAACTGGAAGCAAAATTATTTATATCATGCCTCAAAGCATGCAAATAAAACTCTATATTATGGATGTTTGAATGCATGTGTAGTGCCCCCTCGTCATTGGCTTGTGATAGCGGTGGTTCTACACTGCTCTCTATCAATTGGAGACAGTTGTCAGTCATTCATTGCATTGATTCAGTTCTGAGACAGTTGATTAGTAGGTTATGATTTATGTTTATATTGATGAACTATGTTTGACTGATATAATTAGATAGGTGTTATGAGTTTATGATGGCACTACTATTATTTCAATTATGATGCGAATTAATATCATCAGGTGTCATTTGATTAGTGATGGTTGAATTCATATAAAAGTGTTATGATATTGTTTCAAGAGAAGAGATGGTGTAGTACTACTCGCTTCGAGTACCCTACTACACCGCGATTCTCTGACTCTCCATGTGAAGACATATATGAATTTGATCATATACAACCAACTGTGTGAATGCAAGTTCGAGGTACCAAACCTTGACTCCACCTCATATAGGAGGTTTGAACAGGTTATTACACCAATGGGTATCAGTGATGGGAGATGACGCAAGGTCTATTCCACTAGGTCAGTCCTCGTCTTCTGTTGTGGTCTTGAGTTGTGTTGTGTCGCTAGGTCCTTGCCTTGTATGTGGGTGATTCCGTGTTGTGGTGTTTAGCCGAGTTGTGTTATTTATGCTCTTGTGTGTGGTTGAAAAATACTTTAATGACTTATTATTAATTAATGATGCTTCTATTATGCTTTAATATTTGGTTTAGCCTGAAGCTTGATTGACAACTTGGTAAAATTTTATTATCTAGAATTAATTATTCCCTACCAAGAATATTTTGTCATGAATTAGGGTTACAGGTAATTATTATTATATATTTTTTAAACAGAATAATTTGGATATGTTGAATAAATGCCTTGAGTTGTCAAATATGAATTCTCTAAGTTGTGGAATCTCTATTATTAGTAAATTTTTTAATTTCCAGAGGAGTGGGTTGTTGGGTAACGGATGCATGTCTACATCTCTTTCCTGAGTTGAATCATTTTGGGGGGGAGATAATAGAAAAAGGAGGGGCAGGAGTTGGAGGGATTTTTGGAGGTGGAACTAAATTTTTGGGTATGTGGTTTGTCTTCCTCTATGAATTTACAAATTTTGTAGTTTGTAAGTTATATTTTATTGCAACATAATTCTGTGTGAGTATCTAGCATGTCTTGTGTGTGGAACTTACTTCTGTAAATTGAAATTTAATAACTCTTCTGAACTCTTGTGCCCTAATCTGTAATCTTGCATGGTGACCTCAATCTTGTGGATCAGATGACTCAGTGTTTAGCTTTAATCAAGCCCTTGTCCCTGATGTTCCTACATATTTATCTCACTTAATCACCTCTCAGACAAAAGTGGTTTTCCCAGTAAGGAGTAACCCTTATTCACATCAAAGTGCCTTTTTCTTCTAATAAATAGCTACTACTCCTAATCAGTGGCAACTTGAATAAGTTGATTTCATTTGAGTTTATTGTAGATGCTTCACCATTCCTCAGAGGGTCCTTTCTCACATTTTCCATGCCACCTTGCAATACCTTATTTCTATCTGTGAAATTCTGATAAAATTTGGTGTCTCCAACATTACTTCCTCTAGGAAGTTTCTTCACAATTTCTGCATCATAAATCTTCCTGTTGGTTGAAAGATACTGTGTAATTCCACATTTGCTTTAGAAGTATTACCTATCTTGAAGTATGTAGAAAACTGTATATGAGATTAGTATATAGTGATTCGTTGGTTGGTACTTGTCTTTTGTCTGAGGTTAATCGACATGAAACTATTCACTATAACCACCAAACATGGCACTTATATATGTAATATGGTGGTTTTCCGAACAATTTCTGCATTGAATCTCTACCCTTACCGGTGGTCCTATTTTCAAACCCCTCTATTGATGGATGTGTCTCATCACCTACACTTAAGCTTGTTCCATCTGCCAAACTTCATTTCACCTAGGCTGCAAGCGAGCTTTCAATGTAGGTTAGGTTCTGTGTGCAGCCCAAGGTCAGGAAAATAGCTTTACTTCTATCGAGAGCTTTCACATAAAAGCTTCTTAATTCTTTCACCAAAATCCTTGCACTCTTTTTAGGAGATGTCATCTCTTTGAGGCATTCTTTCAAATAGTCCATGTGCTTTGGTTATGATTCCACATTTCTCATATGCGTAAACTGAACCTTACCAGCTATTAAATCTATTAATACTTAATGCCATGTTGGACAGATGTTCTTGCCACTTTAAGCATCTTCCTTAGGCTCTGGCTACGAGGATGCTGGAGAAGAGGGAGGAAATAGATTTGCACCCACCATTTGCTTCACTTGAGAGTCCCTATGCGAGTTCACCAATCCATTTTGCAATATCCCTCAATCATTGCATTCGTTGAGGCAAAATCTGCCAGCCATTTTGTTTAGACATTCTAAGGCCATCCTTGTAGTTCAATGTTGATGTGCATCACCTCCATGTCACTCCATCTCCTTGAGGGTTTCTATCAAATAGATTGCATGCCTTGCTGCCACTCTTCTTCCTTCATGTCCATCGACCTAATCGCACCAAGTATAGCCTTCGTTGCCGCTAACCTTTCATGAGTGATATCCTGATGTGAATCATGCATTTTGAGACCCTCCTTCTGGTTCGATACCTTCCTCTGGCGCGAGCCTACCAGAGAATAATGAAGTTTCTGTCTTATTGTGGATCCTCATATAATTGCATTAATGAAGTTAACTTCCTTCATAGGATCTGGCATGTCTTGTTGCTTTAGCAAGCATCAGTTTTTTGAGGACAAGAAAATAGTATTGCAGTGTTCTAGAGTTGGTTAAGTCATGCTTCTTTCAGTTACCTTCTAAATCATGCAGATAGTTTTTACATTCTTTCCCTGTTTGTTTGACTGTCTAGTATGTCGTGTTTTTGTTTCAGTGTGTTTGTCTTTTAGTGAAAAGTATGCATTTCCTTTTGGTCGCTATTGTTCAACATTGTAGTCATAAGGTTTGGTGTATTATTCGATTGTCCTTTCATTATAATGTAAGTCGATATGTCTTGAAGTCCTTGTTAGTATGTTCATAGGGGGAAACTCCCTCGGATAGGAAACAAAATTATACTTTCTTATAGATATGTTTATTAGAAAGTTTGAGTGGAATCAAAATATATGTTTAAGCTTGGTCTTTCTAGCAACCTTTAGTGGGAGCCATCATAGATATTGGTTCGAAGGGAGTCTTTTTCATTAGGAATTTAATGCTCACACTTTCCTTACAAATATGCTTAATTGGTAATTTATTATGGTATCTTACTTATTAGAGATTCAATGTTTTGAATGATAGTTGATAGTGGTTATATCTTAGGAATTAATGTTTTCTCATTGATATGGTTGTTAGGAATTTTAATGTTAGTTTGGTACCCATGCTTTCAGGGTATCTTAAGTTTTGTTTCGAAATGGAATGTTGTATTAAGTTAGGTAGTTTTGTAGGTTTCAGTAGTCATTTGGATTTGAAATGCCATTAGTGATTTATGATATAGATCGAGTTCTTGATGCCTATTGAAGTTTTATTTGAATTTGTGGTTATTAATGTATAGGTTACACTTATCAAGGATATAAGTGTATTTTTATAAATGTTTTAACTTAATGGATAATAATGGTTTCTGAAATTATTTTTCGTAGTATGATATTTGGTGTGAGATCGGCCTTTTGAAATGTTTAAATTGCCCAGGAAGTATAGTTTTAGGCGATTAAGTTAGGAGTCCTTCTAGTTCTTTGTAAAGGAATCATAACTAGTTAATGTCAGACGGTAATTTAGGTTAATGGGAAAATGTACTTATATTAGTGACTTTGTTTGAAATTGTTACTGGTAAATGGTAGTTGGTAAGTTACACTTAAGGAAATTATAGATGCATAATGTTGTTTTAGAAGATGCTAGTTGGTTTTATGATTTAGTTAGTATCCTCATCAAATGCAAATTTGTTCATACTAGCCTAGGAAACATTGATTTTAGTAGCTATATCTTAAGTTAGAGCTTTTCTTTGTATGTTCGAATTATAATACTAGATTTCTAATGTGGAGTCAATGTAATTAGTATAGTATATGTTAAATCATTTCATTTCGATAAAAGTAAAAGCATTGTTAAGTCCGTCGGTTTATACCCTCCTTATAGAATCATGTCAAGATTGGTTTCAATATGGTCTTGCTTGGTAATTTTACTTGTTGGGAGGGTAAAAGCACAACGCTGTGTCACACTTTCAGCTGACTTATCAGCACAAGCGAATTTAAGTATTTCTAATTAAAAATCAATTTTGGTCAAACATATGATCTTGTAAGATTCATTCTAGCTAAGATAGATATGTGCACAACTTTTACAACTAGAATTGTTGGCTAAATGCATATGTAGCACCATGATGAGGTCAATTTACCAAAAAAAAAATTATTTGAAAAACTTGATATTTCAACAACTTCTACTCGTGTAAATAACATTTAAAAAAAATATAAAAATACCCTTTTGTAGATCTATATGTTTAGTTTTCAAAAAAATATATATTTTAATAGTTTAATTATTATTTATATTTTACTTTTTACTTTTACTAAAAGTAGGTTATCAGCACAAAACATTAAGTCAATTACCATGTCAAGGAAAAATAGTAAAACTTATTTTAAAAAATTAAAAAAAATATGATGCCCTAGATAAAAGAATCTATATCAAGATGGTATAATTTTTTTTCTATTTTAGATAAATAGTTAATATGAAAGTTGATGTCGACTGGAAACAATTATGTTTTAATACATGCACATTTTAATATTTGTTTTAAAATATATGTTTATCAAAATTGAAAAAAAATATATCCATGCCCTAAAGTTTCAAGTTATAAATACAGACAAAAAAATTGAAGAAAAACAAATAAAATTTACTGTATAAAGATTGACGTCTCATGTAACTTTATTTTTCAGCATTTTATCAGCAACTAAATTATAGTGGCAATTTATTAAAAACTATATTCAAATAATTTTATAATTTTTACCAAAAAATAGAAACATAAAATATACTAAAAAATAAATATTTTATTAATTTACATCATTTCAAAATTTAAAACATATATGTCACTTTTTAGTGTTTCAAATTTAAAAGTTAGATCAGCGTTGGCCGTTTCCTTTATAAAAGTGTGACACAGCATTGTACTTTTACCTGGGAGTAATGGTGTATTTAGGGTAGTCATCTTCATGATACATTATTGTAGTGAATAAATATAGAGATAGAAATTTTAGAGTAATTTGTATTGATGTTCTTGTTCATGAGGTAACAATATTGTGCTTTGGGTATTAATTACCTTGTTAAGTATTTATTGTTGTTCAGCTTGTAATATTCTATTTCGTGCTTCATAATCAGTGGATATCATTGTATATGTAGTTTCTTCATTTTAGTTACTTTTACTTTGGAAAACAAGGAATGGTGTTTGTTTATATTAATGGAATTATTTTATGAGCTTTCCTTGACTTTTGTTTCTATAAGGATGTTCGGTTTATGGTTCACCTTCCTTGCCTTATTAATACATAGAGATTGAAGTTTGCTATTGGTGATAACCTTGTGTAAGTTGATTTCTTGATTGATTTAGGAGTCCATTGAACCTATTTGCTCGATCTCCTCCTTGGTCATATCGTATGTTTGTATTGGAGAATTATGTTACCTTGTGGTGGAGTTTGATCTATGTTGGTTGTCGTGAAGTAGGAATTTTGTGTGATGTCATGGCCACTTGTTGTCAAGGTGGAAGTGTTGACCTTGTCTGATAATGGTTTCTTTATCTTTGGTTGTACCTAACTCTAGAGGGGAGGTGTCTTGATCTTTTGTCCAGATAGTGGCATGTCAATGTAATGGGATATATAGATTTTTGTATCTTGTAATGAATGGGGAATGGTCTCTTGGATACAGTACTTGGTTCTTGATGGTATTGGTTCAATTTTGAAGAGAATATAAGGATTTATTGTTGTGGCCTAGAGAAGTGCGTAAGTTATGACTCTGGTCTGATTGGTGACTTTTACCTGCATGTTGTGGTATGTATGATTGACCAGTGAACACTAAGGGAGTGGCTTTCATGGTGGGTAACCCCATGGAAGTTGTAAGCAAGTAGAAAACTTAATAACTTAATCAAGAAGGTTGGGGTATTAAAACACTTAGCAAGATAAGTAAGAGACCTCACCCATGCCTTGAGTGCTCTCACAGGCTAACGATGGGATGAGAAGGCCTAGTTGGCAAGGTCGACCGCCTTGTCTCCATGAGAGGACCTGTTGGCTTGGTATGTGTCACCCTACAGGGCCGGTGCCTAGAGAGAGGCTGCTAGGGTAACCATAGATGGGGGCTAGCTTCTGGTGATTGATAGCCTAGGTAACCCATGCTAGGACCATGCGATGACACTCTCCTTATGCAGTTTAGTTGTTTCTTCTTGGTTGTGCCTCTGGAGTGATGTCTTGTCTCGTGCAGCTTTGTTGGTATGGTCGGTTGTGTCAAGTCAGTTGTCATTCTTTTATATTTGGTTGTTGTTTCTTGGCTTAGTGGAATCCTCATCATTATCTCCTATCTCGGAGGGGTGGACCTCAGGGTTCCACATGGTTGGGTGGCAGAGCTATCCATTGGCCTTTTTGGAGTTTCGGTTCGAGTCCTGAGTAGAGGTGTTCTAGTTCTAGATTGCTTCCCACCTTTGGTGGTGTTGTATACCTTCTTATGCATTCTTTTGTAAACTGATGTGATCAATCTTGTAATCTTGTATTGTAACGTTGTATTTTATCTATCTTGCTAATGTAAAAGTGGACCTTACCTGTAATAGCAGTTTTATGTATATCACTTATGTGGTTTTAACTTTATTTTCATTGATGCAGTTATGTTCCCCTAGAGGTGTTAGCTGTTCATTTTATTTAATGTTGTTAATAGTATAATTATATTTTATGATTAATGCATTTTCTTGCTTTAAAAAAAATATTTTTGGAATTTTTGCTCTTGTTAGTCTAACTCTCTAGGGTTACATGACGGGGCATTACATTTGGTGTCAGAGCCTAGGTTTAGACACTGGGTACTCTAGTTAGAATTGAGCCCATTATGTGACCTAGTGCTTAAACTCTGTAGATTAACTGTATCCCAAGTTGCAACACTGAGACCTCTGGATTGTTGTGGTTGCCCTAGGTTAAACAATTTTCTTGTTGTAGTAAGTTGGTAATAGTATCTCTCACCTATATGCATTAGTATGGAGGTTGATAAGTTATAGACTTGCTCTTTAAGAAATGAATTCTTTATGCTTTATGTTACTTATGTGTCTGCTATGTTTATCCTCCTTCTTCATTGGGAATGTGGTGTTACATCTGACAATATGTTCTCCATGAATGTTAATGCATCTAATCATCTGGTGGTATCATGCATCAAGAGTTATGTGGTTATGTGATGTTGACATCTTTACATGGGTGCTTGAAAATCTATATCTAACCTCTAGATGGTCATGACCTCTTATGGAAGAATTGTTGTAATTTATGGAAGTTATCATTGCATATGCCTATGTAAGAACTGTATGTAGGAGATCAAATGAGAGATTGTGTCAGGCTTACAAGATTAGCTATGAGATAATGTAAGTCAATTATAGTTTGAATGATTCCTATATGTAATAATATACTTTCCTTTTTATATCCTCTTGCATAAGGAAGCAATTGCATAATTCCGTAGTTTAGTAGAAAGAAATTGAAGTTGTTAGACAAGAGGATGTAGTTAACATAATTGTTTGAGTGGTTGTGTACATTCTCTAACACATTCTGGATCTTGTGTCCTTGAGTGTTGTGAAGTGGATACTCCCTTTTTGTGGCTAAAATTAGTCACATCGTGATGTGAAATTGTTTTAATTTGGTTGTTCTGAAAATTTTGATAGTTGTTTCATGTGTTGTGAGAGGGGTTAATAGTGAGTTTCTTTCTTTGAACCTTCTTATGTTAGGAATGGTCACCAAGACTCTTTTCTTTATTCTTGATTTATTGAAATTTGCTGGCACTTTGTGACTTAAAGTTGGATTTTATTGTTCTTCCCTTGTGGTTTGTAGTTATTTTTAAATTTTCTATGGTGGATATTTCAAATGTTTGATTCTGTTGGCCCCAGTTGTGGTAAGTGTTGTTTCTATCATGTTCATTTTGAACCTTTGATAGTATGTTCAAGGGAGGACTCCGCGGAGAATCACACTTTGTATGGTTGTTAATTAGTGGATAATAAGATATGAGATGTATTTTTTTTCCTTAATTATATGAGATTGCAATTCCTTGGATTGTATGAGATTGTCGAAAAAAAGTGTTATTAGATATAAGTAGATAACATGATACGCCATAAAGGTAAAGAATTGATGTTCTTCTTATCTTTTATTGAACATTTGTGCTTGTTGTGAACAATTGTTTAATATAGATGAGAATGTTGGGAATGGAATATGACAATGTTAATATATTATGTTTCTACCCTAATCATTGACTTCTAGGAGTAAGTCAAGTTTTAGGGGGGGAGGATGTAGTACCCCCTTCGTTGGCTTGTGATAGCGGTGGTTCTGCATTGCTCTCTGTCAATCGGAGACAATTGTCAGTCGTTCATTGCATTGATTCAGTTCTGAGATAGTTGATTAGTAGGTTATGATTTATGTTTATGTTGATGAACTATGTTTGACTAATATAATTAGACAGGTGTTATGAGTTTATGATGGCACTACTATTATTTCAGTTATGATGTGAATTAATATCATCATGTGTCATTTGATTAGTGATGGTTGAATTCAGATAAAAGTGTTATGATATTGTTTCAAGAGCAGAGATGGTGTAATACTACTCTCTTTGAGTACCCTACTATGCCGTGATTCTCTGACTCTCTGTGTGAAGACATATATGAACTTGATCAAATACAACCAACTGTGTGAATGTAGGTTATAGGTACCGAACCTCGACTCCACCTGATATAGTAGGTTTGAGCGGGTTATTACACCAATGGGTATCAGTGATGGGAGATGACGCGAGGCCTATTCCACTAGGTCAGTCCTCGTCTTTTGTTGTGGTCTTGATTTGTGTTGTGTCACTTGGTCCTTGCTTTGTATGTGGGTAATTCTATGTTGTGGTGTTTAGTCGAGTTGTGCTATTTATGCTCTTGTGTGTGGTTGAAAAATACTTTAATGACTTATTATTAATTAATGATGCTTCTATTATGCTTTAATATTTGGTTTAGCCTGAAGCTTGATTGACAACTTGGTTAAATTTTATTATCTAGAATTAATTATTCCCTACCAAGAATATTTTGTCATGAATTGGGGTTACGAGTAATTATTATTATATATTTTTTAAATAGAATAATTTTGATATGTTGAATAAATGCCTTGAGTTGTCGATTATGAATTCTCTGAGTTGTGGAATCTCTATTATTAGTTAAATTTTAAATTTCCAGAGGAGTGGGTTGTTGGGTAATAGATGCATGTCTGCATCTATTTCTTGAGTTGAATCATTTTGGGGGGGAGAGAACAGAAAAAGGAGGGGTAGGAGTTGGAGGGATTTTTGGAGGTGGAACTAAATTTTTGGGTATGTGGTTTGTCTCCTTCTGTGAATTTACAAATGTTGTAGTTTGTAAGTTATATTTGATGGAAGCATAATTCTGTGTGAGTATCTAGCATGTCCTGTGTATGGAACCAACTTCTGTAAATTGAAATTTAATAAATCTTCTGAACTCTTGTGCCCTAATCTATAATCTTGCATGGTGATCTCAATCTTGTGGATCAGATGACTCAATGTTTAGATTTAATCAAGCCCTTGTCCCTGATGTTCCTACATATTTATCTCACTTAATTACCTCTTAGATAGAAGTGGTTTGCCCAGTGAGAAGGAGTAACCCTTATGCACATCAATGTGCCTTTTTCTTCTAATAAATAGCTACTACTCCTAATTAGTGGCAACTTGAATAAGTTAATTTCATCTGAGTTTATTGTAGATGCTCCACCATTCCTCAGAGGGTCCTTTCTCACATTTTCCATGTCACCTTGCAATACCTTATTTCTATCTGTGAAATCCTGATAAATTTTGGTGTGTCCAACATTACTTCCTCTAGGAAGTTTCTTCACAATTTCTGCATCATAAATCTTCCTGTTGGTTGAAAGATACCGTGTAATTCCTCATTTGCTTTAGAAGTATTACCTATCTTGAAGCATGTAGAAAAATGTATATGAGACTTGTGTATAGTGATTCGTTGGTTGGTACTTGTCTTTTATCTGAGGTTAATCGACATGAAACTATTCACTATAACCACCAAATATGGCACTTATATATGTAATATGGTGGTTTTCTAAACAATTTCTACATTAAATCTCTACCCTTACTGGTGGTCCTATTTTCAAACCCCTCTATTGATGGATGTGTTCCATCACCTACACTTAAGCTTATTCCATCTGCCAAACTGCATTGCACCCAGGCCGCAAGCAAGCTTTCAATGTAGGTTAGGTTCTGTGTGCAGCCCAAGGTGAGGAAAATAGCTTTACTTCTGTCGAGAGCTTTCATGTAAAAGCTTCTTAATTCTTTCAACAAAATCCCTGCACTCTTTTCAGGAGATGTCATCTCTTTGAGGCATTCTTTCAAATAGTCCATGTGCTTTGGTTATGATTCCACATTTCTCATATGCATAAACTGAACCTTACCAGCTATTTAATCTATTAATACTTACTTAACACCATGTTGGACGGACATTCTTACCACTTTCAATGTCTTCCTTAGGCTCTGGCTACGAGGATGCTGGAGAAGAGGGAGGAAATGGCTTTGCACCCACCATTTGCTTCGTTTGAGAGTCCCTAAGCTAGTTCACCAATCCATTTTGCAATATCCCTCAATCATTACATTCGTTGAGGTAAAATCTACCAGCCATTTTTTTTAGATGTTCTAAGGCCATCCTTGTAGTTCAATGTTGATGTACATCGCCTCCATGTAACTCCATCTCCTTGAGGTTTTCTGTCAAATAGATTGCATGCCTTGTCATTGTGTTTTCCATCTCTTTGCTATGAAATCTTGATCTTCAGCTACCACTCTTCTTCCTTCATGTCCGTCGACCTGATTGCGCCAAGTATGGCCTTCACTGCCACTAACCTTTCATGAGTGATATCTTGATGTGAGTCATGCATTTTGAGACCCTCCTTCTAGTTTGATACCTTCCTCTGGCACAAGCCTACCAGAGAATAATGAAGTTTCTATCTTATTGTGGATCCTCATATAATTGCATTTATGAAGTTAGCTTCCTTCATAGGATCTAGCATGTCTTGTTGCTTTAGTAAGCATCAGTTTTTGAGGACAAGAAAATAGTATTGCAGCATTCTAGAGTTGGTTAAGTCATGCTTCTCTCAGTTACCTTCTAAATCCTGCAGATACTTTTTACACTCTTTCCCTATTTGTTTGACCGTCTAGTATGTCACATTTTTGTTTCAGTGTGTTTGTCTTTTAGTGAAAAGTATGCATTTCCTTTTGGTCGTTGTTGTTCAACATTGTAGTCATAAGGTTTGGTGTATTAGTCGACTATCCTTTCATTATAATGTAAGTCGATACATCTTGAAGTCCTTGTTAGTATGTTCGTAGGGGGAAACTCCCTCAGATAGGAAACAAAATTATACTTTCTTATAGATATGTTTATTAGAAAAATTGAGTGGAATCAAAATATCTATTTAAGCTTGGTCTTTCTAGCAACCTTTAGTGGGAGCCGTCGTAGATATTGGTTTGAAGGGAGTCTTTTTCGTTAGGAATTTAATGCTCACACTTTCCTTACAAATATGCTTAATTGGTAATTTCTTATGGCATCTTGTTTATTAGAGATTTAATATTTTCAATGATAGTTGATAGTGGTTATATCTTAGGAATTAATGTTTTCTCATCGATATGGTTGTTAGGAATTTTAATGTTAGTTCAGTACCCACGCTTTCAGGGTATCTTAAGTTTTGTGTTGAAATGGAATGCAGTATTAAGTTAGGGAATTTTGTAGTTTTCAGTAGTCGTTTGGATTTGAAATGCCATTAGCGATTTATGATATAGATCAAGTTCTTGATGCCTATAGAAGTTTTATTTGAATTTGTGGTTAGTAATGTATAGGTTACGCTTATCAAGGATATAAGTGTATTTTTATAAATGTTTTAACTTAATGGATAATGATGGTTTCCAAAATTATTTTTCATACTATGATATTTGGTGTGAGATCGACCTTGTGAAATGTTTACATTGCCCAAGAAGTATAGTTTTAGGTGATTAAGTTAGGAGTCCTTCTAGTTGTTTGTAAAGGAATCACAACTAGTTAATGTTGGACGGTAATTTAGGTTAATGGGAAAATGTACTTATATTAGTGACTTTGTTTGAAATTGTTATTGGTAAATGGTAGTTGGTAAGTTACACTTAAGGAAATTATAGATGCATAATGTTGTTTTACAAGATGCTAGTTGGTTTTATGATTTAGTTAGTATCCTCATCAAATGCAAATTTGTTCATACTAGCCTAGGAAACATTGATTTTAGTAGCTATATCTTAAGTTAGAGCTTTTCTTTGTATGTTTGAATTATAATACCAGATTTCTAAGGTGGAGTCCATGTAATTAGTATATTATATGTTAAATCATTTCATTTCAATAAAAGTAAAAGCATTGTTAAGTCCGTCAATTTATACCCTCCTTATAGAGTCATGTCAAGATTGGTTTCAATATGGTCTTGCTTGGTAATTTTACTTGTTGGGAGTAATTTGTATTGATGTTCTTGTTCATGAGGTAACAATATTGTGCTTCGGGTATTAATTACCTTGTTAAGTATTTATTGTTGTTCGGCTTGTAATATTCTATTTCGTGCTTCGTAATTAGTGGATATAATTGTATATGTAGTTTCTTCATTTTAGTTACTTTTACTTTGGAAAACAAGGAATGGTGTTTGTTTATATTACTGGAATTATTTTATGATCTTTCCTTGGCTTTTGTTTCTATAAGGATGTTCGGTTTATGGTTCACCTTCCTTGCCTTATTAATACATAGAGATTGAAGTTTGCTATTGGTGATAACCTTGTGTAAGTTGATTTCTTGATTGATTTAGGAGTCCATTGAACCTCTTTGCTCGATCTCCTCCTTGGTCATATCTTATGTTTGTATTGGAGTATTATGTTACCTTGTGGTGGAGTTTGATCTATGTTGGTTGTTGTGAAGTAGGAATCTTGTGTGATGTCATGGCCACTTGTTGTCAAGGTGGAAGTGTTGACCTTGTCTAATTATGGTTTCTTTATCTTTGGTTGTACCTAACTCTAGAGGGGAGGTGTCTTGATCTTTGGTCTAGATAGTTGCGTGTCAATGTAATGGGATATCTGGATTTTCATATCTTGTAGTGAATGGGGAATGGTCTCTTGGATACATTACTTGGTTCTTGATGGTATTGCTTCAATTTTGAAGAGAATATAAGTATTTATTGTTGTTGTTTAGAGAAGGGCGTAAGTTATGACTTTGGTCCAATTGATGACTTTTAGCTGCACATTGTGGTATGTATGATTGACCAGTGAATGCTAAGGGAGTGGCTTTCATGGTGGGGCTGGTGCCTAGTGAGAGTCCGCCTGGGTAACCCCATGGAAGTTGTAAGCAAGTGGAAAACTTAATAACTTAATCAAGAAGGTTGGGGTATTAAAACACTTAACAAGATAAGTAAGAGACCTCACCCATGCCTTGAGTGCTCTCACAGGCTAAGGATGGGATGAGAAGGCTTAGTTGGCAAGGGCAACCTCCTTGTCTCCATGCGAGGACCTGTCGACTCCGCATGTGTCACCCTATGGGGCTGGTGCCTAGAGAGAGGCTGCCAGGGTAACCATAGATGGGGGCCGACTTCTGGTGATTGATAGCCTGGGTAACCCATGCTAGGACCATGCGATGACACTCTCCTTATTCGGTTCAGTTGTTTCTTCTTGGTTGTGCCTCTGCAGTGATGTCTTGTCTTGTGCAACTTTGTTGGTATGGTTGGTTGTGTCAAGTCAGTTGTCATTCTTTTATTTTTGGTTGTTGTTTCTTGGCTTAGTGGAATCCTCATCATTATCTCCTAGCTTGGAGGGGTGGACCTCAGGGTTCCACATGGTTGGGTGGCAGAGCTATCCATTGGCCTTTTTGGAGTTTCGGTTTGAGTCCTGAGTAGAGGTGTTCTAGTTCTAGATTGCTTCCCACCTTCAGTGGTGTTGTATACCTTCTTATGCATTCTTTTGTAAACTGACATGATCGGTCTTGTAATCTTGTATTGTAACATTGTATTTTATCTATCTTGCTAATGTAAAAGTGGACCTTACCTATAATAGTAGTTTTATGTATATCACTTGTGTGGTTTTAACTTTATTTTCACTGATGCAGTTATGTTCCCCTAGAGGTGTTAGCTGTTCATTTTATTTAATGTTGTTAATAGTATAATTATATTTTATGATTAATGCATTTTCTTGCTTTAAAAAAAATATTTCTAGAATTTTTGCTCTTGTTAGTCTAACTCTCTAGGGTTACATGACGTGGCACTACTGCATGGAAAAAAATTTCCACACCTTTGGAGGGGAAGACTTCAAAATTATTTTAATTTTAATTGGGTCTTTGTTGGGGCAACCATGAGTAATACACAAAACAACAAAAAAGTATTGGTTTACCCTTAAATGCCCAAGTAATGGACATAGGGAGGAATTTATTTAGAGCCAGCAAGGCATACCCAAGAGTTGCGATAGCACCAAGTAGAGAGGGGCAAGCCTCTATAGGCTACCCTCCCTCTCTCTCTCAAAATGGAAAATAATAGTAAGAAGTCAGATTTGTCATATTTTGGCATAGTATTAAAATGAAATTTTGTTATTGTGCTATATTTATATTTAAAAAATATAAACTCTTTCATATAACATGAGTTTAAATCTGGCTAGAAGAATTATGATTGGTTTAATTTACTTTAATATTACCATTCCAGTTAAGAATTTAGTTTCCAATATAGAAAATTTGAGTATTTATTTTCAAGGAGATTGTAAACTCAACCTAATGTAGGCAATAAATATGTTTCTATAACCATGGATAACTCTTGGAAATTTTATTGTTCATATACATTTATTTTATGAATAGTGATTGTGATTAATACATTGGAACTATTAATATTTTGTTGTCAACAAATGGATTTGACACTAAGGGAAAACATAATATTTTTGCTTCGGTATGAGTAGTATAAATATGACATATGTCAATGTTTCCTTTAATGAAAGGATTTATTAACATTGAAAAAAATAGTGTATTGACATTCTACTATATTATTTTCTTCCATTATGCTATTAAAATTTAGATATATTTGAAGGGATCTAATATCAGTTATATAATCTATGTTTTAGGCATGCATGATAGGTCAAGATGTGAATTGAATGCTTGGGTAAGCTATATATTCAATAGGTTGTTGGATTTATTATGCCACTTCCATGTGTTTTAGATAATGCATTGCCATATGTTTGCCAGATTTGGTATTAGTTAGAATGCATTTAAACACTAGGTCTTCATGGGATTTCATGCATGTCGGTCTCGAAAGGCTGGTCTCTTCATGATGGGTTAGGCTACTTGTGTGGTAGCACAGTCAAGTCTATGACTTGTGGTAGGGTAGAAGTCACCCCAACGATTCTCTCTCTTCTTTGAGGTACAAAGAAGGAGATTGAGGTGAGAGATTGTACCAAGAGGCCAAGGATGATAATTTATTGAAAATAAAATCATGAAGTATTCATGTATGTAAAAATATTACTTGAAAATATAATTGAATCAATGTACATAATATTTGACTATATTGCCAACATTGTGGAATTATAAAATAGTTTGATTTCATAAGTGACATTTCCTATGTAAAAAGGGAAACCATATGTTGTATTTTAATGTGTGGATTAAATAGTGTTATAAAACACTAATTAATCAGAAAAGATTCAATCATTTAAAAAGTAATTTTGGAATATCTAATTGTATGATAAAAATACCATGGAAGGAGACTATGAATTATGTCTTATGGATTTATATTATTTTATTTATTGACATAGTGTCAATGATAAAATGTGAACATTGAAAATTTTAAAATGATTAAATTATATGGCATTAATATGTTACTATTAATGTCTTGTATAATCTCTTATATAATTTAAATTTGGTATACCGAACATTCTTATATTGTAGGACTTGATGACCATGGATATGTGTAATATAATTTTACAAATCCTTTAAACCTATATGTGTTGAAGACATGTTTGTTTAAAAACATTGTGTACCTTGATGAAGGGTTGTGTTTTTAAACTACAGAACCTCTACGAATTACATAGGCAAGTCCATCTTGGATGATCCCTCGAGGCCTAGCTTTGGCCCTTAGGAGGGGTCCTTTTAATGTTTGTGAATTCCTAAAGTTCTTTGGTGAATAAATTAGATTAAATACTCATGTAGAATAAGTTGCAGGTAAGTTAAAAACTAATGATCATTTTGATTTATGTTGTCAATGAATGACATTTACACACCTTCATGTGTGGTTCTTCTTTAATAGTAAATGTAAACAGAAGTGATGTTTCATACGATACTCTTGTATGAGCCTATAAGGCCATGTTGGTTTAAGGGACTAAGTCCAGAGTGAATTATGAAGCTAATTTTTAAATCTTTAGCTATTCATTGATTGAGTATGATTGACGTGAGATATTCTAGGGATATAAAAATATTACTCCTTTTCCATAGTTATTATTAATATAATTATTTTTTTATTGTTATTTATTTGTTCAGATCTTACATAATGATATAAACATATTACTCCCTTTCCACAATAATTATTAATATAATTATCATTTTGTTGTTATTTATTTGGTTAGATCTTGCACTCTAGGTGTTCTTGTTTGGTCTTAATAAAAATTAGAATATCATCCAATTAAAATATCATAAACTTACCCAATAGTTTCCTTAATACCTCGTTCATCAACTGTATATGCATGCTTGATGTATTGGTCAATCCAAAGGGCATTACAAGACAATCATACGAATTCTAATTAGTCTTGAAATCCATATTACATGCATGCCCTTCTCTTATCCTAATATAGTGATAACCACTTTTCAAATCAATCTTGGTGAAGTCCTTGGATCACTTAGACAATCCATGATATCATCTATCCTTGGCAAAATGAATTTATATCTCATAGTGAAATGATTGATTTCTCTAGAATCAATACACATTCTCCACTCACCATCCTTCTTAGGTGCTAGTATTGTAGGCACCACACATGGGATCAAACTCTCCTAAATCAAACCCTTGACAATTATTGCATTTTTCTATTTCACTTCTCATTCTTTTATGATGTCATTTATGTGACGGTTTATTCAACAAACTAATTCCTAGAATTAGATCCATATGATGGTCGATACTCCTTACAAGTGATAACCCTTTTGGCATGTCGAATATGATTCTTGGTATTCCTGTAGCAATTTTGAAATTTCCTATTGTGCATCCTCATCACTTGCAATGGTGCTCCCTTCATCTGTGACATTGTATGCCTTGGGAATTAGTGCAAAAAAAACATTCTCATATCTCAATCCATCTAAACAATTCTTTCCATCTACTAAGCATGTCCTAGCATAGATATAAACTTGTTCTTCCTTATCTTTTAGTGGCATTAACCTATGTCTTTATCCATTTCTAGTTATAGTTTAAGTGTTTTCTCTCCCATCATGTATAGCCTATCAGTAAAACAACCATGACCTCCCCAAACGTAGGTGACACACATCCATTGGCATTATATTACACAAGACTTCATCATGTAACCTCCTATTTTGAATCTTACCTAGTATTATTCATTAACCATCACTTTATGTTCTCTCTGTAAATTGAGTAAAGGCTTGGGTACTTCTACCTCCTCAATTTTAATTTCTCAATCATTTCTTTTGATACTAAGTTTTCTCTTCTTTTGTTGTCAACAGGTACCTTGCAAAACTTCCCTCCTTTGCATGCAGTCTTGATTAGGTTCTTTCTTTGTATTGGTCCTTCTGTAGGGTGCTCCATCAAAGCCCTCCTCATCATTAGTGATTATCCATGTTCATGATTATCATCTGATTCATAAAATTTTTAGGGTTCTTCTACAAATGCAACTCTAGAACTACTTCCTGGTTGCTTTCCTTGGCCTTGAAAAAATTCAAATGCTATATGTCCTTCTCAACACTTTAAGTGCATGGTCCCCTAAAAGTAGTCATCTCATTTATTGTATATCCTCTCTAGTATCCATCTCTGTGATACGTATCTCCTTCCCCATTGTCCTTGTAGTTGTAGTTGCTATCCTCTTGACCTTTGTAGTAAGTGTCATGACTCCTTTATTCATTGTGGCATGTACCACTTCCTTTGGAAGGTAGAAATTGTCATCTTTCTTATCTTCCTAGTAAGGTCTTCTGTCGCCACATAATTATCTTTCCCTCTGGGGCCTCACTTTTCTTTTATGTCAATTTCTCTAGTTCACAAACCTCTTTTTCAACTTGTCTTCTACTTTGATTGGAAATTGGTATGCCTCTTCTATGGTGGTCATCTTGACTAAACTTGGCTCTTCTTGAATACTTTACCTCAACCCAATGATGGATCTTGCAACCTTCTCTTTGTCAATCTCAATATATGCATTATCCTAATAATTAGTTTATGAAATTCTTTAATGTATTCCTTCATAGTCCTATCTGTTTACCTCAAACTGTACAATTTCTTTAGTAGTTCTAGCTCATAGGCCATTGGCATGAATTATCTTTTCAATTTTGCAATCATCCTCTCCCATTTTGTTATCATTTCCTTTCCATTCCTATTTATTTGCAATTTTACTTCCTTCAACCAAAAAACAACTTGTTCCTTTATCTTGGTCTTTGCAAACCTAACTCTCTTAGGGTCTTCAATATCCTCATACTCAAAATATTCATCTAGTTCATTTATTCAATCAATCAGTTCTTCAAGATTCAAATAACCATAGTAGTCTGGAACTTCCCTTTTAGGTCTCTTGTAAATATTAGAAATGGCCTTTAACTCCTTTACCTTATCCAACTCTTCTTCCTAATCTTCCAATTCTTGTACAACATCTTTGACATCCTCTTTCACATCACTCTCATAATCATCCTTTAGGATTCAACCCATTTTCTATCTTCTTCTAAGGATTTCAATTGAATTTTGTTCTCTCACCTCTTTGAATACCTCATCCAACTTTTTGGGAATGTTAGAAAATCTCTAAACTCTTCATGGAAGCATATTTCCTATATTTGTTGCAAACTACCTCTGGTCAGTGAACCACCTACAGTCATCCCTTGCAATCACCTCTTAGCTAACAATCTGTTGACAACTTTCTTGTAGGTTGGCTCAATTCAATGATCTGTTCACAACCAGAACCCATGGAACAACCATTTAACCTCCTCAAGATTTGAACATTATGCTCTGATATCAATTTATGTAGTCATGGTAGGAGGGTCCAATGAAGGACAATCTAGTCATGAAGCCAATACTAATAAACACATATACAAAACTGAACTCACAATAAAGTGACACATGATATATATCCTAGCCTCTAAAAGATCCAACATTATATTATTAATTCTTAAATACATTAAAACCTACCACAAGGGCATATATGCTAGGTTGTATCCATATGACAACTAAAACATATAATACCTGTATTCTCAACTCCATCCTGAATGCTTATGCTCATGCCTAAATGCTTACACTTCCAACACCTACTCAATGTTCTCCCTCTCTCTCCTCACGATTCCAAATGATCTAGTGGGAAACTAACTTATATCAATCCCCAGCCTCCATAACAATTTGTGTCATCCATAGGGTGGTGCAAAGTCTTATACTTCTTGAAATGTGTAGTTGGCCAATGTAAACTAATTACTTGAACCAAACCAAATCAATAGAAAAAATATTGTGCAATTCCCAATATTTGTTCCCATGGGTCTAATAAGTTTTCACATGTCTTTCTTGATTGTCACAAACCCCAATTTATATGGTGCCAATGATAATTTTGCAATTGTGACAATTTGTCAGTTTGATATAGGTTCATTAACCTAAATAAATCATTACATTCATCCAATTCTCTTCAAACATGGATATGACCTCCAGATGCTCCTCAAGAATGGTATACCAAAATTGTAAGACTTCAATAGATAAAATGTGATAAAATATGGTGATGTATTTTACAACTAACTGATGGATTAAAACTACAAATAAGTGCTTGTTAGTAATGCAGGATTGCTCTGTTCCCTAAGGATGATCTTGCATTAGAGCTTCTTTAGTTAAACATGCTTAAGTCAACTCTAGAGTCTAACATGAGGCTTAAAAAAGAGGTCATTCAAGACATTAATGACTTCTTCTAAAACCATTCTTGATTGCGACATCTCTATCATTTAACTATTAACATCCTCTGAATCCATACCAAATCTTATGCAAGGAAGGGGCCTATGACCATAATCTAGGTGATGGAATAATTTGACACATAAAATTTTACTTACAACTAGGGCTTGTGCTCTTATACACATATAACATGATAAAAAGTAGATTTAAGGAAACAAGATTAATGAATTAAATGTATAAAATCAAGTACTCTACATTCCCACCAGCTATTAGGATTCATAAAGAGGGAATGAACATGTCAATTAAATTCCTCCTCCAATATTAATTAATTAAAAAAAATTCTTCATGAGTTAGATTTATTTGATACTTAGGTGATGAGATCAAACTATTTTGCTTGACCACTAGAAAAGCATCTGGGATAAACATTAGGTATAAAGGGTGTGACTATTTTTTAAGGTAGACCATTTGGGCACTCTATATTGGGTCACACATCCCCTACTTATAGAAAGTGATTGTAATGGATTATGTAATTTTACTTTTTTAGCATTAGGATGTAGTTAAGGTCTTCTAATTATAAAATCTCATGGATTATCTATTAGTTTGTACTCAAGTAATAGGGCAAAGACAAGATGGTTTCCAATTTAGGATAACTTAACTAATGATCACATTGTTTAATATATAATCCTCACCAACTTAGCCCATGCGATCCTTATATAAAATCTCTAAACATTTTTGAAGACTATAAAGACATAGGTATTGAACTTGATACTTGCATAGTAGAACATCTTTGTGAATCGACTAACATCTAATGTTACGATTCATATGGGATTTATTATCTAGAAATTCCTAATCTAAATCAATAGTGAGCTACACATTAAGACACATTAATCAATTTCACCCAATTAGTCAATTCACATTGAGGTATTTCTATTTAAACTATATTCATATCCCTTGTAGCATGAAATAATTAAGTCAAATTATATAATTTAAATCATTAAGATTTATTCATTTCTTAGTCGCATTGCAACAAATTTTGGGTCAAACTAAATTTTGATGGTTCTTCTAAAGGTTATCATGGGTCTTCATCAATGGGAGGCATCATAAGAAATGATAAGGAAAAGATCATTGAGTGTTTTTCTAAGGCAATTGGAATGGCTTCAAACAAATTGGCAGAAACTTATTTTATATGGTGGGGTATCCACAAAATACAGTCCTATGGGTTCAAACAAGTCGAAGTTGAAGACAATTCTAAAGTGGTGTTGGATCTAATTACTAGATTGAAGAACACCCCTAGATGTTAAGAGATTATATATAGTACATAAAAATGGTTACTACTAATATTCCCAATATCTCTATTTAGGATGTTTTCAGAGAGGGTAACCATGTAGCAGACAAACTTGCCAACCTAGGTATCAACATGGTTGGGAGTTTAACCACTACTCCCTTCGATGATTTGCCATATAGTATTCAAGAAATCATTTTAAATGAAGAAACAAATACTAATTAGTAAGTCAATAAACGAAAGGGAGAGGAATAATTTACTTTTAGTGAATTATTACTTAAAAAATCAATTTCTTTTAAATATTGATATGCAAAGATATTGTATTAAAGGCTTATATCTCAATGATCTTGTGGATTTGATGGAAAATGTTACAAATAAATATTGGATCATTATGATTTTTTGTGCTAAGTCCTAGGAAAGAATGAAGAGATAGGGAGAGTACTACGAAATGAGAAAGGAAATTATTATCAAGCACCCCTTGCTTAATGTGAATAGGGTCCTAATATTGAGGATTAATATGACATTTGCTGTCATATTACAGTTAGCCTTGAAATTCAGCCTGTTAAGCTCTTTCCCATGATAGTTGTGTTTTGCTCAGTTCAAATCCATTGTGTTGATAGACGAGGGTTTCTGAAGGTCTCTGTGTTGTTTAGAATGGGGGTCAGCTTCTTAGAGTCGAACTTGCTTCATGTGCCAGCTTCATAAAGAACCCTCAGGTCTGGAGCATTTTTTATGAAGGCAGGCTTAGGAATTATGTTAGAGCTCTATGGGGCCATGATGAATTTATCTCCTTGCAATTTGTAAATTCATGGAGAAATAAAGAGGTGAATGTAAATGGGGTCTCTTTTACAGTCATAGAGGAGTTTATTGAAGAAGCTACTGGATTGTCTCTTGATGGGAGAAAAGTGAGGAGGCTGGGAAACAAAGACTACAAGGACTTTATGGAAAGCTTCTTAGAGGAGAATGAGAGCTTAACTAGACACCAGAATTATCAAAGGATGAATCTCCCAACTCCATGGGGAATGGTCTCATACTATTTAATGAAGTATGTGATATTGGAAGGTCAATATAAGATGATTCATGGATACCATTTTCCTCTCCTGGACCACCTAAGACAAGGTAATTTCATCAAATATCCTTTTTTCATACTTTCTTCACTTTAAAGAAGTATAATCAAAGGTATAAACCCCCCTCTACACCAGAGGCTAATGCTTGTATTGTATGAGTTCAATGTGATGCTTAATTTTGATGGAAAATGTTACAAATAAAGATTGGGTCATTATGGTTTTTCATGTTGAGTCCTGGGAAAGAATGAAGAGATAGGGAGAGTACTACGAAATGAGAAAGGAAATTATTATCAAGCACCCCTTGCTTAATGTGAACAGGGTCCTAATATTGAGGATTAATATGACATTTATTGTCATATTATAGTCAGCCTTGAGATTCAGCCTATTAAGTTCTTTCCTATGATAGTTGTGTTTTTCTCAGTTCAAATCCATTGTGTTAATAGACGAGGATTTCTGAAGGTCTCTGTGCTGTTTAGAATGGGAGTCAGCTTCTTAGAGTCGAACTTGCTTCCTGTGCTAGCTTCATAAAGAACCCACAGGTCTGGAGTATTTTTTATGAAGGCGGGCTCAGGAATTATGTTAGAGCTCTACGGGGCCATGATGAATTTATCTCCTCATAATTTGTAAATTCATGGAGAAATAAAGAGGTGAATGTAAATGGGGTTGCTTTTACAGTCATAGAGGAGATTATTGAAGAAGTTATTGGATTGTCTCTTGATGGGAGAAAAGTGCAGAGGCTGGGAAATGGAGACTACAATGACTTTATGGAAAGCTTCTTAGAGGAGAATGAGAGCTTATCTAGAGACCAGAATGGTTATCAAAGGATGTATCTCCCAACTCCATGGGGAATGGTCTCATACTATTTAATGAAGTATGTGATATTGGAAGGTCAATATAAGATGATTCATGGATACCATTTTCCTCTCCTAGACCACCTAAGACATGGTAATTTCATCAAATTTCCTTTTTTCATACTTTCTTCACTTCAAAGAAGTATAATCAAAGGTGCAAACCCCACTCTGCACCAAAGGCTAATGCTTGTATTGTATGAGTTCAATGTGATGCTTAATTTTAATGGAAAATGTTACAAATAAAGATTGGGTCATTATGGTTTTTCATGCTAAGTTCTGGGAAAGAATGAAGAGAGAGGGAGAGTACTATGAAATGAGAAAGGAAATTATTATCAAGTACCCCTTGCTTAATGTGAACAGGGTCCTAATATTGAGGATTAATATGGCATTTTCTATCATATTATAGTTAGCCTTGAGATTCAGCTTGTTAAGCTCTTTCCTATGATAGTTGTGTTTTTCTCAGTTCATATCCATTGTGTTGATAGACGAGGGTTTTTGAAGGTGTTTGTGTTGTTTAGAAGGGGGTCAGCTTCTTAGAGTCGAACCTGCTTCCTGCGTGAACCTCATAAAGAACCCTTAGGTCTGGAGCATTTTTTAGGAAGGCGGGCTTGGGAATTATGTTAGAGCTCTATGGGTCCATGATGAATTTATCTCCTTGCAATTTGTAAATTCATGGAGAAATAAAGAGGTAAATGTAAATGGAGTCACTTTAACAGTCATAGAGGAGCTTATTGAAGAAGCTACTAGATTTTCTCTTGATGGGAGAAAAGTGCAGAGGCTGGGAAACAGAGACTACAAGGACTTTATGGAAAGCTTCTTAGAGGAGAATGAGAGCTTAACTAGACACTAGAATGGTTATCAAAGGATGAAGCTCTCAACTCCATGGGGAATGGTCTCATACTATTTAATGAAGTATGTGATATTGGAAGGTCGATATAAGATGATTCATGGATACCATTTTCCTCTCCTGGACCACATAAGACATAGTATTTTCATCAAATTTCCTTTTTCATACTTTCTTCACTTCAAAGAAGTATAATCAAAGGTACAAACCCCCCTCTGCACTTGGGGCTAATGCTTGTATTGTATGAGTTCAATGTGATGCTTAATCCTCCTATTCCTAGAGAAAAGTGTGGTGAAAAGAAATCTAGAATGCTAAAAGGAAAAGGAAAATGAAACCCTAGCTGTGTGGGTAATGTTGATATCAATACTAAGGGAAGAGATCCTAAAAACAAAGGACCACATACTTACAAGGGTATTTAGACATCTCTGCACCTGCCACCCCTCATAAACATTCTAGTTCCAGACAAAGCCTAAATGAAAAAGACTCCTTGGAAAACATTTTGTTTTCTTTGAGGGATAACTGTGGAAAGATACCTAAGGGTTCTGGGAAGAAAACAAAAATCTTGAACATTAGGTCTAATGCTGCTAAGGTTAATCTCTCTACTAAATTTATTGACAAAGATACGAACCCCAAGATGCATAGTACTGGCCTAGAAAGGAGATCTGTCAGACTTGAAAAAGTGCAAGAAAAAACTAGTAATAAGAGAAAAAATAACAAGACCAAAGAGGCCTCTATTGAGGAAATAGACTCTAACTCTAAGGAAGATCCAAATGTTGAAATAGATAGGGATGACCAAGTAGCAGTAGATGAGGACCAAGAGAATTACTAAGGGTTTAGAAGAAACCAATTGGGAGGAAAATGAGGTTAACAAACAGAGAGAAATAAAGGATAAGACAAGGGAAGACAAGGCTGCTGAACATGAACATCTTGAGCAAAATGAGGATTTTGAAGGAAATGTTGTTGATGACACTTATAGTGAAGACTTTTAAACTCACATAGGAATCTTCGAAACATAGACAAACAGTCCTAAAAAAACTAAAAATCTCCACGCTAACTATGGCATGCAGAATCTAGTTGAAAGGTTGGACAACATAGAAGCTTTATTTAGGGTAAATGCATAAAGATGAGTCCACTTAAGGTGGCAGTTCTGGACTTATAAGAAAACCCGAAATCGGGTGAACCAAAATGGGATCTCATTTTTTATGAAACAAGATCCTATTATGCTTCGAGATCCTGAGCCAAAAGTAGGATCTCATTTCCAAGAAATGAGATCCTGTTTTGAAACGAGATCCCGTTTTAAAATGAGATCTTGTTTCAAAATGGGATCCCATTTCATAAAAGGTTAAAATATTAATCTTTTATGAAATGGGATCCCATTTCATAAAAGATTAACTTCCAACTCAATTTTTTCTATGGGTTTTTGGTCAGAAAAAAGGCTTGGGAACCCGACCCTTGGCTTTGGGCCTGGTTTGACCTGCAAGTTGAAGGTCTTGTGAATGTCACAACAAAATAGTGACTTTGAGCATATGTCTGAAGGCTTTTTTTGCAGAATTTTTTGACAAAATTAAAACCCATTATAGATGAGACAATGTAGATTCCAAATATGTAATTTTTTTTACAATTGGATTATTTTTCTATTCTCCAATTAATTTCTGATGAAACATGCCCATAAACTTGAATTATCAAGCTTTTTAAATATTTTAATTACTTTTTATCAAAATAATTTTTTGTAAAAACAATTGTACAAAAAATGTACTTTAGACAATTCTTTTCAATTTGAAAAAAAAATTCAAAAAATGATAAGTTTAGGTCATCTTATGTATGACGTACACGATGATTTTTTAAAACACCAAAAATGGCCAATAAAAAAAATAACCAAAAAAAAATTCCATAAAAAATTACAAAAAAATATGGAAGACGTGCTTCATTGAGTAATAAATCTTTTCCCAAAAAGATTTCAAAAAATATGATTATTTAGGTCAAAATATGGGTGACGTACACGTGCATGGTATAGTAAAAAAAGGCAACTTTTAAATAGTGGTTTTTAGAAACGCCTATTAAAAATTAATTTCTATCATCTGGGTATTAAAAAAATTACATATTTGGAAACTAGACTCTGAGTACTACATTTCATATTTTTTTTTCTTAAGATTCCACCTTTAAGTGCTTCAAATTTTTAAGTTAAATGTGACAAATTCTGAAAATCAGGGAAAACACTTCCACTTTTTGGCCAAAAAGTGGACTCAACTTCTTGCACACACCCTTTAACAAAAGGTTAAATTGCACAACTTGTCAAGAAAGATGGAGAAATATCTATGAGATGTACAATATGTTCCAATTGAGGGTTGACAAATTGGAAAAAAGCATGAAGGATCTCGTAAAGTTCACTAATAGTATATTGAACAATATTGTGGAAGAAATTAAAAATATAAAGACTCAGCTGGAGAAAAGAAAACATTTGTATGAGAAGGATTAGGTAAAACGTAAGAGGCATAAGACTAACAAGGACCAAACATCCTAGGAGGAGGTGCTCAAGAGAATGAAGAATGATTGGAATAACTCAAAATTCTAGCTTTTTGTCTTGTTTATGTTTACAAATCCATGTTATTCTTTTGTTGTTTTATGATTATTTTACTCTACTGAATAATTTCCTGGCCTTTAAGGTTATTATAAGGAATCCCTATTTGTATGATACTATTTCGTATACTTTTTGGTTTTGGTTTTTGGTTATGCATCCCTTGCTCCAATGGGGTTATTATCAGGGATGTGTTGATAACTGAGAGGGGGGGGGTGAATCAGTTATCCTAATTATTTCCCTTATTAAACTTTCCTTTTAATTGAAGCAGCATAAAATCAAACACAAAACATAAACCATGAAATAAGAAACACATGACACAGTATTTTTGACGTGGAAACCCTGTTAAGGGAGAAAACCACGGGGTGATTAACCCAAGAATTATTCTCTGTTAGAAGAATAGGAAATTACAAAAATGGCACTTGCCAATTAGGGCTCACTGCCCGAGCACACTGCTCACAAGAGGCTCACTGCCTACAAGAAGACACACTGTCTTACAAAGTGATTAGAATCACAGTCTTGAACTGATTGGAAGCATCTGCATATGCTGGAGTTCAGTTCCGGTTAGGTTCAGTATACTGATCTGCTGCACTTCATCTTTCCTCTGTTCTTTAGTCTGCTGTCCTTTCACATACCGGATCTTTCTTGTTACTTCTGCTCTACTCTGGACTTATTCGCATATCCTCACACCAATTTCACAACTAAATCCATCCTCTATATATATCCGCACAAGTAATTTCATCATCTTTCTAGTCGGCATCCGGAACAGTCTAGTTTCTTACAAACTTAGTTCTGTCGGCTGAATCCTTGCTCACCAAGCAATGCGGATCAAGCATATACTTGTAGATATCATCAATTATGTCGGCCAAACATGATTCATGCCTCCGCAACCTTTATCATCATCTGTAACACATCCGGAAAGTAGTTTGATACTCAGTCAGTCAGTTCTTCCTCTGTTTTCACTGTCTCTCAGGAATCCGGTACTCAACTATTCATATCTTTTTCCTTGTCCATCTCCGGAGGCTAAATCCTTGGAATATACTACTCAAGATAGTCCTCTTGACTTCCCCAGATCCGCACTGCACCAAGACACTTCCTCTGAGAGATCCGGACCAATCTGTCGGACCTTGCCACATGCTCTGTTCTTGTTCACCGGACCACCACAATCTTCAATCTGACTTCCGGTAGAGACATATCATGACTTGCGGATATGTGGGATGACCTTTGTTGCCATCAATGACAACAACCAAGAATCCATATAGTGTCTCTTGCCAACAATCTCCCCCTTTGGCATTGATGGCAACACTTAGTGAAAAATGACTAAGTGTTTACACTATGCTCCCCCTCTGCTGATGCTCTGTCTTTATATACAATTTCCGGAACTCCCCCTGAGTTGGATTCCTCATTTTTCACTGCTCCTCACTCCCCCTTTGACATCAATGGCAAAGGGTAGGGTCCGCACACCAAAATTTTCAAAAATTTTCTATATATAGCCGCATATTTACATACTCACATATACTGCAGAATGTCTGCAAAGGATGTCTGCAGTTGAACCATTTCAGTAGCCCAACTTAGCTTCATTCTGTCCAAGATTGAAATGTGACCACTCAACAAAAATGCAAAAGCTTCTGCCCGCCTGAGATCTGTCGGATCTTTTGTATGGGCGGTGGTCTGGGCATCACTGATGGCCTCATGCATAGTTTCCAACTTAGGGACTATAATCCTTCTAAGTTCTCCCATCCGGTTGGTAATGTTCTTCCTCTCCTTCTCAAGATTCTTTATTTCATTCAAGACTGCAATAGTCTGACATTCTTGATTTATTATAGAGGAAGAGAGAGGATCAAAACTTTGAGATAAGCTTTGAAGCTTGTCCTGTTCCTCTTTTATTTTCTTGTCAATTGCTGCTGTTGCCTTTGACCAAGATATACAAAATTTGTAGATGTCACCGCCATCCTTAAGAGCATTTTCTAAACTCTTTATTCCAATGCTTACAATCTTCCTATCCTTAGAGATTAATTCTAATATTTCAGAAAATCTCTTATCCAAAAATTCCTTCCGGACCTTTTCTTCAGCTGATTTTTCTAGAGAATTAAAATGTGTATCAATACTGCTGACTAAGGTTTTTAGATTACCGGAAGTGGAGGCTGTCGGATCTATTTGGATTGATGGCATGATCTTTACAAGTACTCCGGAAGCAGCCTCTATCAACTCACAGTCTTCCATATGAGACTTCAGGAGCTTTTCATTTGCCTTGGCATTTGCAAATGAAGCTATCTTCATTGTTTGTACCGGAGAGAGAGAGTCAAAATCAAATGGACCTTTTAGAAGCTCCGGTTCATCAATCTCTAGAGTTTCTTTGCTCAAAAATTGTTGAACAGTTTGTGCAGTGTCTCTTGCCGGAGACAGATGTTTCTTTTCTTCTGCAGTCTTAGAACTGTCAACCTCTTTGTCTGTCACCACTGCTTCCTTCTCCTGCAATTGCTCTTCTTCTTTGGATCCGGAGACTGTAGGGGAAACCGGAGGAGAGATGCTTGCTTGTTCATGGGCCACTTCTTCTGGAGCAGAGGGTTCCAAGTCCTCACTTGTCTGTTCATGGCTCACTTCTTCCGGAACAGAAGATTCCAAATCAGCAGCTGTTTCTGCACCTAAGTCCTCTACAACAGGAAGATTGAACCTTTTGAAGGCCTTCCGGAGGATCTCTTCTGTCTCTTGTGCCACTTTGTCAGTCTCACCAAGCATGAGCTGATTCATCCTGGCTTTACTTCTGAACTCATCTCTGCAGTCCTTGAAGATCATGTTCATTGTCTTGGGATCAATTTGAGGATATAGCTGAATAGCTATCTGCTCCCGGATCTCAAGATCTTTGGCATGAGCATTATTCTTTCTTACCTCCATTTCCTTCTCTAGGCTTTTAGGAATGAGAGATATGATCTCAATGAAAGCCTTATTGTATGTGTTCAGATATTTAACTGTGGCTTCCTGCAGAGTCTTTTGGTCTGCCTCACTGAAGTCATCATAGGATTCAGTCATTGGTTGAAGGTTTCCATCCACCGTGACCGACTTGATTATGCTCTCTAGAGACAGAGTGGGCTTTACAACAGTTACCTCTGCCATTTCCTCCTTGTCTTGGCCTGTGGAGGGCTTACCGGATCCTTTCTTTTTCTGTTTCTTTACTTCTCTTACTCCTTCATCTGATTCTGTCTCCTCTTCATCCTTTTGGCTTCCATAAGCCCTTGATGCTTTTGTCTTGGATCTTTTACCGGATGCCTGGACTTCCGGTTTTGAGCTTTTGGTTGTGGAAGGTGCAGATCTCTTTGATGATCTGGTCCGGGTGGGGGTTTCAACCGGAGCACTTTCTTTGCTTTTCTCTTCTTCCTCAGCCTTTCTCCTCTTTTCCCGGCTGGCATCAAGTGCCTCTTTTGAGATGCCCAGGCCTTGAGCAATGTGCTCTACTTCTTTTCTCACTTTTCTCTTAATCTCAGGTTCCCTGAGTTCTACATGTAATTTCACACTCAGCTCCTCAAAGGTTCCAAACCTTTCTGCCTTAGGATCTTTGGGCTGACTTAGCATGTGTTGAACATGCAGCTCTACTATCTGTTCATCAACTTCATACCCCATGGGCATGATCCAGACAGTCCTTGGCTCCACTGCCTCCATTAGGCACTGATCAGTGTCAACCATAAAACATACTGAGTCCTTGTATTTCTCAATGAGTGACTGGGGAATTCTCTCTCTTGCTTGCATCATGCTCTGAAAGTTTTTGAAGTATCCCCATAGAGCTGTATTCCTCGCTTTTGCATCCCCAAGTCCATGCAGATAGTCTCTTATCTGGACTGCAACAGGTTTGTCATTCTGCCATACCCATCCACTTGTTCCGGGTAGCTCATTCATGAAGTAAAAGAATAGACATACAATGAGAGTACCATACTTAAAGGAGTTCTTCTTGTCTTTCTTGATTTTCTGTACATTTTCCATCAATTGGCTTAGTAGTAGTTCACAAAGATCATAATCTGCATTCTTTCTTAGCATTTCATATGCTGTGTATATTGCAGTTCCGGATACAGAATTCTCCCTGCTGGAGTGATAGATCTTGTATCCTATTATCATTGAAGCATACTTGATATCCGGATCCGAAATATCTTCAATGGTCATTGCCCTCTTATCATATTTTGATCCGGTGGCCTCAGTTACAACGTTGTTCTTGACAGATTTGAGGATAGGTACCCCCCGGAAGAGTATAGACCAGTTACTGCTCTAATTGCTTCTTTTGTGATCTTACAGGGTCTATCTAGCCAAAGGAAGTTGTCATGCATCCTGCTCAGTACATACCGGACCCACTCATCTTCTTCAAAGCTAGGGAAATGAATGAATTGCTCAAATTGTTTCTTCTGGATACCCTTATACTCTGGTTTGAGCTCAAAAGCATTGTCTATCAGTTGTTTGTGATAGAGGTCTCTTAATTTGAATTCCCCAAATTCCTCAATGTTTGCGTGTATGTAAACCCTAATATCTTCAGTATGTAAGACTCCGTGGGGAACACTAGAGAAGGCTCCTAGTGGATCTACCTCCAACGATTTGTAGGGATGTTTCTTGAATGAGGGGCGAGGTCTATCAGAGATCTTAACTATGTTTGGAGTAGCCATTCTTCAAAGATTTGCAGTGAGGCAATGAAAAACGAAGAATACCTTATGCGCCTTCGGTTTGCACGGAGTGGTTGGATTGATTTCTTTATGCAATAGCTTCGGCAGGAGATCCTTGGTGTGCTTGATGAACCTTGTTTGCAGAGCTCCACTATTCGCTTCTTCTCAAGTGTAGAATGAGCAGATAACTTTTGAGAAATCCCTTATATTGCTCCGCAAACCCTAATATCTGTCTGCAATAAATGCTTCACCTGCATTATTCCGGTTTACCATATCTGGACAGCTTGGAGTATCCCGGATTAGTCCTGATCACTGAATATCATCCGGATCTTTAAATCATGAATAAATCTAGGTAACATATTACAAGAACATCCCAAACACTCTGTCCAATCCGCAAGACAAGATCGTGCACTTCCGGATCTCTCCGGACCTTTTTGTAATCCTTTATCATACCGGAGCACCTCCCTGAACAGGTCTAACTTAATCGAACACAGCTTCTTCATAACTCCATGCGGACCTCTGAAAACTTGACTGAAGCATCTCAGGACTTATATCTACAAACCCTTTAATCCGCATCTTGTGCCACATCCGGCACAACTTGTTTGGCTGGGGGAACAGAATCTTCTTTGAGTCCCCCTGAGCCTGAGCTCACTTTTTAATTTCTGGAAGAAATATCAGCACCAGAATCTGGTGCGGATCCAACCTCTACATTCTCTGAGCTTTTCTTCACCCAAATCTTGCTCATCTGATTCCTAACTTCATCCGCATTCATCTTTTGTTTACCCTTGTCTTGATTCTGATTATACACCGGACCTCTTTTGTCCTGATTCTTGTTTCTGCAGACTTTAGCATTATGACCGGACCTATTGCAGATTTGGCAAATAACATTTCTTTGCATATTTAACTGATATCCCCTTGATCTGCATTGATTAGCCATATGACCTACTCTATTGCATGTAAAGCATCTACCTTTGAATGATTTGTTTACTTGCATAATTCTGCATTCATGGGATTTGTGTCCATACCTTTTGCAGTTGAAGCACTGTCCGGAGAAGGATGAATTAATCTGATTCATTCTCATTCTGCACTGATTAGCTTTGTGACCAAAATGGTTGCAGCTGTGGCAGTATCCATTGAAGGATGGATATTTTTGAGCATTTGGCTGTCTTACCGGAGGTCTTCTAGGCCTGCTCCTTGGATTTTCTGATCCAAGATTCTTCTGACCGGATCCGGAGCTTTCTCCTTTCTCATATCCCAAGCCATACTTGTCATATGTCCTCTTTTGACTTCCAAGAAGAACTTCAAGTTGAGCAGAACTTATCTTGAATTTCTCTTTATATTCATTTGCTGTTTGAAGGTCTCTTTTGAGAGAGGCAATTTGATCCTCAAGTTTTCCTTCATTATCTTTGGAATCTTCAAGATCAGATTCAAGGTGTCTGATAATCCTGTCCATCTGGTGGCATTCTTCTGATTTTTCCTTAAGAGATTGTTTTAGATTGTCTTCAGCCTTTCTTTTTTCTTCAATCTCTTGAGTGAACTTTATAGTTCCTGATTCCATTTCATGTCTTAACATAATGACTTCTTTTGATAACTTTTCACATAACTTGGTTTGCTCAGTCAATTCTTCATTTGTATTGCTTTCTTCACTTTGTCTTGCCAACTGTTGGAGCAGCTCCTTTCTCTTTTTCATAGAGAGACTTAATTTGTCTTTTAATTCCCTCATGAATTCATCAGCCTGTTTGAGTCTTTCTCTTAATTCACTGACTTCAGAATTTGACTGTTCAAGATCCTCAAGGGCAGTCTTGAGTTGCTCCCTTAAACCATATGCATCCATTTGAAATCCCAGATCTTCCTCAAGCTGTTAGGCTCTATTAAGAGGAACTTAGCTCTGATACCAATTGTTGATAACTGAGAGGGGGGGGGTGAATCAGTTATCCTAATTATTTCCCTTATTAAACTTTCCTTTTAATTGAAGCAGCATAAAATCAAACACAAAACATAAACCATGAAATAAGAAACACATGACACAGTATTTTTGACGTGGAAACCCTGTTAAGGGAGAAAACCACGGGGTGATTAACCCAAGAATTATTCTCTGTTAGAAGAATAGGAAATTACAAAAATGGCACTTGCCAATTAGGGCTCACTGCCCGAGCACACTGCTCACAAGAGGCTCACTGCCTACAAGAAGACACACTGTCTTACAAAGTGATTAGAATCACAGTCTTGAACTGATTGGAAGCATCTGCATATGCTGGAGTTCAGTTCCGGTTAGGTTCAGTATACTGATCTGCTGCACTTCATCTTTCCTCTGTTCTTTAGTCTGCTGTCCTTTCACATACCGGATCTTTCTTGTTACTTCTGCTCTACTCTGGACTTATTCGCATATCCTCACACCAATTTCACAACTAAATCCATCCTCTATATATATCCGCACAAGTAATTTCATCATCTTTCTAGTCGGCATCCGGAACAGTCTAGTTTCTTACAAACTTAGTTCTGTCGGCTGAATCCTTGCTCACCAAGCAATGCGGATCAAGCATATACTTGTAGATATCATCAATTATGTCGGCCAAACATGATTCATGCCTCCGCAACCTTTATCATCATCTGTAACACATCCGGAAAGTAGTTTGATACTCAGTCAGTCAGTTCTTCCTCTGTTTTCACTGTCTCTCAGGAATCCGGTACTCAACTATTCATATCTTTTTCCTTGTCCATCTCCGGAGGCTAAATCCTTGGAATATACTACTCAAGATAGTCCTCTTGACTTCCCCAGATCCGCACTGCACCAAGACACTTCCTCTGAGAGATCCGGACCAATCTGTCGGACCTTGCCACATGCTCTGTTCTTGTTCACCGGACCACCACAATCTTCAATCTGACTTCCGGTAGAGACATATCATGACTTGCGGATATGTGGGATGACCTTTGTTGCCATCAATGACAACAACCAAGAATCCATATAGTGTCTCTTGCCAACAGGATGGTGCTGTAAACTTTATGAGGATACTATGGACATACTAATGAGATTGTAAGAATGCTTTGTTCATGGCTCCCTAGCCTTGTTGGCTTATTATCAGGGAGGGTCTATGTTGTGTTGTTTAATCTTTTGTTATGCTTTTTGTATGGGTCTGGGACCCTCTTCCTGGCTTAACATAATAAAAAACAAAGGTTGTTATAAAATGTAATACTAGTCTAGGTCTTCAAGTTTTGTTTCACTATAATGTTTTTATCATAATTCATTTATTAATCCTCTGGAAAAAGTATATGTGCCATTACTTATTGTGACTTCAATAAAAACTTCACATTCATCTAAATCATAAAAATAATAGAATATATCATGTCTTATGCCCTATTATACTTATTGTAACACACAGTCAAGAGATTCCACATAAAATTACATTAGCAAGATATCATAATTATTATAAAAGCATGAAGAACTAGACAAAGTTATGACTTTCCCTAATAATCTAGGGGCTAGAAATTAATCTCTAGAGGCCATCTGAACACTGCTCCAACCAATATTCTATAATTCATCCTATTCTCCAGTTTCATATTTGTGATTTTCACATAGCTTCACTAAACTAGGACAACTAAACATTATTACATCTTTTATACATTATATACTTCAATATTCAACAAGCACAAGATTATTAAGCTTGTTTCCACAAGATTATTTAATTGTGAGCATACAACTCCATCTCATTGTTTTTTATATTGATAAGCGAAACAACAAGGGTGGTGATCCCTAGTACAGAATAGCTGAGAGGGCGCACAAAAAAGGATCAAAAGGTAGAAATAGAGCATAAACCTTACATAAATAGTAGATATAGACAACAAATAAAAAAATTATCAAACCACAAAAATAGTAGAGAGCATAAAGCACCCAAGAGACTTAGTTAAAGAGCTACTCCCAGCCTTCTGTGAGGAAGGTATATACATATCTTCAAAATCCTTCATTTTCTCCTTCCTGATTCCATGTTTTTTAATCTCCAAGTCTTGTAAAATAGTCAAAGTAGTGGCTAAATAGTGCATTACCTTGCTTGTGAAGCGAGCAAGGATCTTGAAGTTCTTTTCCAGCTCTGTTAGCCTAGCTTTCATACCTACAAAATCTACAACATCCTGGGAACTGATATCTTCTTCTTTGTTGACTTCTATATGCTCTTCATCATCAAGCATCTCTGACTCTAAGCTAGGAAGGTTCATCTCAGAAAATAAGCTAGGCCCATCATCTCCACTAGGACCTTCCTCTTCAAAAGCATTGGGCACCTCCATTTTATTAGCATCCTCTTGAATGCCTTCAACCTCATCATTCAAATCAAAGTCACTAGAAACAACCATCTCCTTGAGAGATCAAGTGGGTTTAGCAGAATTCACTAGACCTTCTAGCAGTAGGTTTTTTATTTAGCTTCCCATGATGAGTAACAATATCCTCATTCTTAGTATCATCACTACCAATATCATCCTCAACAAACTTATTTGTCTCCTGCCCCTTCCCCATGTTATCCCCCTCCTTCTTGAGCAACTTGCCAACATTAACATATTATCAATCAATGTTACAAGCATGAATGTTCCTAGAATTCACTTGTATGTTAGTAATCAATAATATAGTATAAACATCACATATTCCATGGGTTAAATTCATGTTGCATCATAACATAAAAATTAGTATCATGCTAATCTAAATCTAAACCAATTAGAAATTATATCACCAAATATCTCCACGATGCTTCTTAGTCCTCCATGCACACAACCAAACTAGAGGAAGTGGAGCAATTGTTCCACCCATGCACCCTCATAGTAGGTTCCTATCTCGTAGTGACATAGTGGATGTGAGTAAAAAATAATCATAGATATGTTAACCTCTTGAAGAACTAGGTTGGTCAACAATCACTTTTAACATTTGGCTCCTCATCTCATACTTGTGAAGCCTATAGACAAATTCTAGAAGAGACCATTTGAATAATCGTAGGAATGAAGAAGGAAAGATGATAAGAAGGAATCCCCTTTTCTCTTTATCCCCTCGACTTTATATAGAGTTTACTCTCTAATTTTAGCATGTCTTTCATCTCATTGTGGTTTTATAACTTTGGTGAATTTAATACCTAGCCATCATATTAGGCTCCTCAAATTGCACATTCTTGATTTCTTTCATGCCATAATCATTCTTTGGATTTCTCAGATAATGTGCCATAAAACTTTATCACTCTAAGTGATTCTTTATCTATAGGGATAATTCCTTTTGTTGTTTGTGGAACTCTACCACTCTCATGATCCATTCATATTTTAGATGACCGTGTATCCATTTTCTATGTTTTCTCCCAAACTTAATTATTTGGGAAAGTTAATCATGATTTCCTTGGTTTGTCAATCTATAATTCCTTACATCCTGTAGATGCAACTGATTATGGGCCATATCCTAGGGCCCGGGGATCAACCCACATAATTTTCTAGGTTTGTGCATAATTTAAGGACAACGAGCATACCAAGATTATCATTTTCCTAGATTATAAAAAATTGATTCTACTAGATATCAACATTCTTACCTTCTCATTGGATTATGAGCTAAGTTAACCTTTCCCTTAAAATTAATTTCTTAAAATAACATTTATTTTTAAATTATGTAACACCAACTATCATTAATTTAATCTAGGTTGATTTATATGGTATGCAATTTATTTAATTAACCTAAGTCATATTTAAGGAAAAGAAAAAATATTTTTCACTTTATTTAATTAGCCTATTAAGTTTAGCTCTAGAAATTTTAATGTAAGTTAAATATCACATTAAAATCTTTTCCACTTGAATTAGTAAATGAGTAATTTTTGAGTTAATTTTTGAAAGAAAATGTGTTCTTTATTTTTTGGGGTTTTTCTCTTTTATTGAATTGTCTAGGCTCAATGCTTGTTTAAGATTTTGACAAAATCCAAGACTATGTGGTGTAGAAAAAAAGATAAAATTTTATGATTGAATTGTGCAAAGATATATGTAGAAGATGTGGGATCTGGCTTTTCGCCATTGAGTGGATAGTTTCATGAGTGGCTAAAACAAAATCCAATATCTATCTTCCAGGAACAAAACTTTTTTGAGAAGGAGAAATGATTTTGTCCAGAAGGGGTTGGAATCTAAAAACAAGCAGTTTGGTACATAACTTATAAATGGTGTTGCATAGACTTATAAGTCTGAAATCAACAAGCAACTCAGGGTTGGGCTTCTTAGGGACAAGCACAATAAAAGTATTGTTAATATGTTTTAGGAGTTTTCTTATTTTGAAAAAATCTTTGACAACAACAGTAACATCATAGCCCACAATGTCCCAGAACTCTTGAAAGAATATAAGAGGGAAACCATCAGGGCCTGGGGCTTTAAAGGGTCCCATACAGAATAAAATTCCTCAAACCTCTTCCTAAGAAATAGGTTTCAGAATTTCAACATTATCCTCCTCTGTAATTAGGGAAGGAATATTATTGAGGAGCTGATCCATTATCCCCCTATTATCAGCATTGCCAACTTGTTCTGACAATAAGTTCTGAAAGAAACTAGCAGCATGATTACCAATCTCATTATCTTCAGTGATTACATTACCATCTTCCACACATAGTTTAGAAATAGTGTTAGATTTCTTCTGTTTCATAGCTAATAGGTGGAAAAAAGAAGTATTGTGATCCCCTTCTCTGAGCCACTGAATTCTAGACTTTTGTTTCTAGAAGATTTCCTCTCTATTCATCAGGTTCTTCCATTCAGTAATTAAATTGTTTTCAGATTGGGTAGTATCCTCAGTAGAATCCCCTTGAGCTATTCTAGTTTGCATGTTAGACAATTTTCCAGAAATGATCTTCTTCTGAGCAAACACATTCCCAAAACTATACTTATTCCAACCATGAATCTCTTGTTTAATGTGCAAGAGCTTCTTAACCAGTCTAAACATAGGGGTACCTTGGACTAGGAGTTGCCACCATCTAGCTAGAAGACTTCTAAAATCCTAGTGTTTAATCCACATTGCTTCAAATCTGAAAGGGAAGGGACCCCTCCTCTAATCAACCCAGCTGAGGAGAATAGGATTATGATCTGAAACAGTCTTAGGAATGGCTGAAAGACTGAGGTTAAGATTGTTATCCTAGTTATTGGAAATAAGGAATGTATCCAACTTAACTTGAATCATTTGATCACCCCTCCTTCTGTTAGACCAAGTAAACTTTTGATTCTGCAACTCAATATCCAAGAGCCCAAAAATATTGATAAATTCATCTAAATCAAGCATACTATCAGAGTAGTCAAGGATGCCTCCAGATTTCTTAGAGGGGTATAAAGGAGTATTGAAGTCACCCACAAGCATCCAGTGAGAATTAGGGGAAGAAGAGAGGTGAACAGATAAGTCCTCCCACAGAGTTTTCTGCAAAACCCTAGTGTTGGGGGCATAAATATTGACCAAAGTCCAATGGAAAGAGGGCAAAGAAAAGTTAACCATAAGATAATCCTTATTAAAGAAGGTAAGCATACCTCCAAACCTAGCTTTATTCCACATCATAGCAATCCCCCCAAAGGCACCAATAATAGGACTAATACAAAAAGCAGCATTAGGCCAGATCTTATCAGCAATCATTTTGAAATTTTCCTTCGACATTTTAACCTCTTGAAGTAAGAGAATATCAATTTTATGATCTAATATACAATTCCTGACTTCAAATTGCTTTGAAGGGCTATTGAGACCCTTCATATTCTATGACAAAATCATCATTTAAAGAGTTTTTGGAAGTGAACCTCTAGTGTCTTTTGTTTACCATTGGCAATCTCCCTAGCTGCCTCCCTTTGTCTTGTTTCTTTTAATGATGGTTGCCCTGACTTAGGATCAATTCCAACATCAGCAGACTTCTTGGGATTACAACCCTTCTTCTTTGGAGTAATCCATTCATCTTGGTCACTACTTTTACCACTGGGGCCTGCTCCAAGGGGCAGACTTGGGTCCATATTCTGTCTCAGGGTTAATCTTTCCTTAATAGTGGCTGCATGCAAATTTTCGATAGTCCTTACTCCAGGGTAGCTAGGAGTTGGACTCTGTCTTGGAGAAGGTTGAGAACTCATCCCTCCAATATTAAGAACAACCTCCGGAATGTTATTCAGAAGGGGTGGAGGGTTTGAAATCACACCTTGAACCTCATTATTTCCACCAGGAACTTGAAGTTGTCCTTCCAAATGGGTTTCATTGTGGATCTCTCTATCTTCCAACACTAACGGATCTTTTGAAGAATGTTGAAGATGAGGATTTGGAATGTTACTTATAAACACCCCACCCACTTTTATGTGTGTTTCCCAACCCTCAGTACCTAACAAATTTTATAATATAGTAAACAACTAACAAATTTTATAATATACTAAACAACTAAATATTAAGATGGAGGATATTTTTTAGTATGACGTAAAGAGGAAGAAGTGCTCACAATCTTTCTACCTTTTATCTCATCGTGTGGGTAATCCTTGCGGACCTTTTTTGATTGGATACAAAGTGGGGGTGGCTTGGCTTGATTTTGTGGATGAGATCAAATCGACGAGATAGCCGTTGTGGGATGGGATGAGATCAAATCGACGAGATAGTCGTTATTTTGATTTCTGTATGTTACCGTTCAGATCCATAAGATGTAGCACAATACTGTCAATGGGTGGGCTCCTATTCGATTTGTAGCTGACAATTCAGGTTGATTTGGGTCATCCAACATCAAGGAGAGGGATTGTCCTGCTGTAGCGGCGATGGCTTTTCTAAAACAAAAGCTCACGATTATCGCAACCGTGCTTCCGGCAAGAATTCCAAGACCAAGATTTTCATGCTGTTGTATGGGGTAAGTTCTTTATTATTATTTAATGATTTGAAATTAAGTGGAAAGCTTATGACTGTCATATTCACATCCATAGGCAGCAGCATTTTCAGACTCTGTCTTCTGAACATTTTGACTTGCTCGTTTCTAATGAGGTGACTTTCTTGTTTTTTAGATATATGCCTCTATCCAGCCGCTCGGTTAAGTGGGTAAAATTCTGGAAAAAACTGTAAATGCCAATGAATCTCTAATTGTAACAGCCCCATTGCTACACCCTCATCATCGAGGAATAGGTACTCTTCAGTAAGTGAATCCATTACTCTTCGGCAAATGGATCCATTAAGTGTTCTCTTCTATCTTCTTCTGTTCATCCTGGGAATAATTTATACCATCCTAAAAATTGTTTGTGAGACCTCCTTTTACAGATTAAATTCATTTAAACCTTAAGGTGTCAATCTGAATGATAACACTTCATATGTGTCCTAGTCCCCTGCTTCTAACACTGCATATGATCTTGATACATAAAGGCTCCATGAACCGTACTTAAACCTTACATTTTGCTGGTGACAATATATAGTTAGTGTTACTATGTGATAGCATTTTATTCTTGTGAGTGTTTCTTTGTTTTTCTTTGTCCCTATTTAAGGAGTCTTAAATGAGTACTTATGCATTCTTACCTTGTGATAACTTATTATTCTTGTGAACATGTTTTGTCTCTGTTTTTCCTTTTTCCTTAACTGAGGAATGCTCCACATTTACCCATGCATTCTTTCTCTTGGCATGCTCCACTTGTTCTTGTGCATGCTTTTTTGAATCTTGTACTTTCGCATGCTTCTACTTGTGCATTGCGCCTTGTGGAATCTTCGACTATGCATGCTAATGTTGTCCTCCATTTGTACTTGTGCATGCTTTCTGTGCAAGGCTACATGTTGAACCTCTAAGAGCATAGAGGGCATTTCCTTAGGCAATTTATTTTCCCTTGTAATTCTCGTGAAAGGGGCATTCTTTTCTCTTAATTTTCCATAATGCTTCCTAGGAGACAATTAGATGATGACACAGATGCATTTAAACACCATGTAGTTTGTGATGCAGTCTTTTTGGCAATATAATGTTCAAACTCTAAAGCTAGAATGCAGAACATGCCTGCATTATTCACCACAACTTAATGAAAGTGTGAAGGCTTCTTCAATTTCAAACTACATCTTCGAATTAATATTTAAGAGCTTTTATTTTCATACTGGTATTTATGCTGCAGTTTTCTAACCTTTGTTACTGTTTCCATATTCTTTGTTGACATGTAAATCTGCAAAATGACTAGACTGTTGTAATGGACCAAAGCAAAGGACCTAAGCGTGCAATATATATATTATCTTCCTTAAATAAATGTTTACACAAGGAATCAAATGCAGCTGCCATGCTTTGGCCTTGCACATCACTCTAGCATCCATTCTTTCAGAAGCCTGCATTGGGTTGTAAGACCTTCCAAAGGTCCTCTCAAGCCAAGGAAAAGATAAAACTTCTCTCATCTGAAAAGACTAGAGCATCTCAGAAAGGTATAACTTAAACAACCGTTCATCTTCAGCCTCCAGTTATTATTTTACTCTCAGCAATGAAGTAGAGGCCAAACATGTTAGAGAACAAATTCATAACCTTTATATGGCTGAATTCTCTAGTAAGAAAATAAAATATTCAGGTAGCTATAGCTATGGATAGCTGATAAAATGTACTAACTCATCTGGAAAATTGTCGTGATTTATATGGTTGAGTCTTACAGTATTAGTCCATTGTACTTTTTTCAGTTGATGTTGTTCTGTTTTTTAGCTTCGTTTCAGTTATGTATCAACTTGTTGGAGATGCTTGTGTTCTTCCATTCTACTTTTGATAATGTTATCTTTGTGTGATTCACATTGAAATTAATTTCAAATAAATTCCTGAACTGGCAATGTGCTTCTGGTATCAACTGTGTAGTATTTTTTCCCTGCTTCTGGATCCGGATCTAGTAGTATGGCTTGAAAAGTCAGAATCTAAAAATACTAGGCAGTTGATCCCAGAAGAACATTGCCATTTGATTCAGTGCCAACATAGCACTCTTTAAAAATATAAATTTATTAAGCCCAACATTCCTTTTGCCCTAGCCTCCCCACTTCAAAACATATGGAGCAACCAAGACCGAATTTGACCCATTCTCTGATTTGTATGCCAAGGTTCAGGATTTGAAGTGCTTAACTAAAAAAATTGTTGGATTTCATCAACTTATTGTTTAAATAATGTCGTGGTTGGAAACACAGTGTATAATTAACAGATTTGTAGGACTTCACTGACTTATTATTTGAACTGTGTTATGGTTGGAAATACTCTCTTCATAGCCTTGTTGGAAATACTTGTTGGATGAAATTTCCCAAACCATGTTTTCAAGAGGAGCCTTGCTCTGCCCGTAAACCATGGTTTACCTTATAACACCCAATTTCTGTTTCTCAATCTTAAAAAAAAAAAGAACAAGTAGTAATATCCTTGAGTAGTAAAAGGTTAAAAGGTGTAAAGGCTGAATCATTCAAGCCTATTAAAAAATTAAATCAGATATTTGGCCAAAAACTTCTTAATTTGTAACTAAGAGTGTAGTTTTATAAGAATATTGCACTTATTACTCTTATGCACTGAAGGATTGGGAACTCAATTTGGATTCATAATTTTTGATTCACAAGATTATGTGAATGTTAAGACTCTAGTTCATGATTACAGTCTTCATGTTCTAGGTTAAGGTATCATGTTGTCAAGCTTGTAATATTACACCATCAACATTTGGTAACCACAATGCAATCTAATAATTTTGGTTGTGATATAATCAAGTTGCAATCTAAATATGTTCATTTAGTGTGTTTTTGTTTGGAATCTACCTATTGTTTGTGAGAAGTGTGTGTTATACTTTGGCATTCACTCTAATTTGATATATTTATTGTTTGTGTGAAGTGTGGATTTCAACTTTGGCATTAACTTATGTTTGATTTAGTTTGTATGTATTGTAATTATTAGTTTTGTGATAATAATCAAGTTGCAATCTAAATATGTTTGTTTAGTGTGTTTTAGTTTGGAATATATTTATTGTTCATGTGAAATGTGTGTTTAAACTTTGGTTTTCACTTTAATTTGATATGTATATTGTTTGTGTGAAGCATGGGTGTACACTTTGGCATTAACTTATATTTCATTCCCTTTGTATGTTTAAAAATTCAATTCACTTTGTTTCAATTTATTATTTGTATGAAGTGGGGAGGGGAGGGACGGGGAAAGAGGGAAGGGGAGGGGGGGGGAGGGAGGTAGGGAGGGGGAGGGGGAGGGAGAAGGAGAGGGAGAGGAAGGGAGGGAGAGAGGGAAGGAGGGAGACAGAGGGAGGGAGGGAAAGAGAGGGGGAGGGAGGGAGGGAGATAGAGGGAGGGAGAGCAAGGGAGCGAGAGAGAGTGGGAGGGAGAGGGAGAGGGGGAGGGGAAGTAGGGGAGGGAGGGAGAGAAGGAGAGGGATGGAGGGAGAGGGGAAGGGAGGGGGAGGGGAAGTGAGGGATGGGGGGAGAGAAGGAGAGGGAGGGGGAAATTGAGAGGGCGGAGGGAGAGGGAGAGAGAGGGAGAGAAGGAGACGGATGGAGGGAGAGGGGGGAGGGAGGGGGAGGGGAAGTGGGGGAGGGAGGGAGAGAAGGAGAGGGAGGGGGAAATTGAGAGGGTGGAGGGAGAGGGAGAGGGAGAGGGAGGGAGGGGGAGGAGGAGGGGAGGGGGAGAGGAAGGAAGAGGGAGAGGGAGAGGGAGGGAGAGGGGGAGCGAGGGAGCGAGGGAGAGGGAGATTGAGAGACAGAGGGGGGAGAGGGAGGAAGGGAGGGAGGGAGGGAGAGGGTGAGGGAGAGAGGGGTAGGGAAAGAGAGGGAGAGGGAGAAGGATGAAGGAAGAGGGAGAGGGAGTGAGATGGAGATGGTGAGGAAGAGGGAGGGAGGGAGGGAGGGAGAGAGAGAGGAAGGAGGCAGAGGGAGGGAGAGGGACAGGGAGGGATAGGGTGAGAGGGAGGGAGGGTGAGAGAGGGGGAGGGAGGGGAGAGAGGGGGAAGGAGAGGGAGGGAAAGAGAGGGAGAGAGAGGGTGAGGGAGAGAGAGGGAGAGGGAGGAAGGAAGAGAGAGAGAGAGAGAGGGAGAGAGGGAGAGGGGAAGGAGGTAGGGAGGAAGAACAAGGGGGAGGGGAGGGAGGGGAGGGGAGGGAGAGGGAGGGAGGGAGATGGAGATGGAGGGAGAGGGAGGGAGAGAGGGAAGGAAGCTGAGGGAGAGAGGGAGAGAGAGGGAGAGAGGGAGGGAGCGAAAGAGAGGGTGAGGGAGAGAGAGGGAAAGGGAGAGGGAGAGAGAGGAAGGAAGAGGGAGAGAGATAGAGGGAGAGGGATGGATAGAGAGATTGAGAGGTAGAGGGGGAGATGGAGATGGAGATGGAGATGGAGAATGATAGGGAGAGGAAGGGAGGGAGGGAGAGGGGAGGGAGGTACAGAGGGAGAGGGAGAGTAAGGGAGAGGGAGGGAAGGGAGGGAGAGGGAAGAAGGGAGGGGGAGGGGGAGGGAGGGAGGGAGATAGAGAGAGGAAAGGAAGATGGAGGGGGACAAGGACAGGGATAGGGAGAGAGGGAAGGAGGGAGAGGTAGAGAAAGGTAGAGAGAGAGGGAGGGAGAGGTAGAGAGAGGGAGGGAGAGGGAGAGGGAGTGGAAGTGGGAGTGGGAGAGGGAGTAGGAGAGGGAGCGAGTGGGAGAGGGAAGGAGGGAGATGTAGAGAGAGAAGGAGGGAGAGGTAGAGAGAGAGGGAGGGAAAGGTAGAGAGAGAGGGAGGGAGAGGGAGAGATAGTGGAAGTGGAAGTGGGAGAGGGAGCGAGTGGGAGGGTGAGGGCGAGGGTGAGGGGAGGGGGAGGGGGAAGGAGAGGAGAGGGAGAGAGGGAGAGGGAAGGAGAGGAAGATATAGAAGGAGAGGGAGACAGAGAAGGAAGGGGAGCAGGAGGGAGGGAGGGAGGGAGAGAGAGAGAGGGGGAGAGGGGGAGAGGAGGGAGAGATGGCAGGAGGGAGATGTAGAGAGAGGTAGAGAGAGGAAGTGGGAGAGGGAGTTGGAGTGGGAGTGGGGGAGGGAGAGGGAGAGCAGAGGGAGAGGGAGATGGAGAGAAAGGGCGACGGCAAGGGAGAGAGAGATTGAGAGGGAAAGGGAGAGGGGGAGATGGAGATGGATAATGAGAGGGAGAGGAAGGGAGGGAGGGAGAGGGAGGGAGAGGGGAGAGAGGTAGGGAGAGGGGAGAGAGGTAGGGAGGGAGAGGGAGGGAGGGAAAGAGAGGGTGAGGGAGAGAGAGGGAAAGGGACAGGGACAGGGAGGGAGAGGGGAGGGAGGGAGGGATTGAGAAGGAGAGCAAGGGAGAGGGAGAACAAGGGAGAGGGAGGGAAGGGAGGGAGAGGGAGGAAGGGGGAGGGGGAGGGGGAGGGGGAGGGGGAGGGGGAGGGGGAGGGGTAGAGGGAGGAAGTTAAAGAGAGGGAGAGGGAGAGCAAGTGAGAGGGAGGGAAGGGAGGGAGAGAGAGAGGGGGAGGGAGATGGAGAGGGAGGGAGGGAGGGAGGGTGAGAGAGGGACGAAGGGGAGGGAGGGAGATGGAGAGGGAGGGAGGGAGGGAGGGAGAGAGGGAAGGAAGTAGAGAGAGGGAGAGGGAGGGAGGGAAATAGAGGATGAGGGAGAGGGAGGGAAAGGGAGAGAGAGAGGGAGGAAGGAAGAGGGAGGGAGAGGGGGGAGATGGAGAATGAGAGGGAGAGGGAGGGAGAGGGGAGGGAATGGATGGAGGGAGAGGGAGGGAAGGGAGGGAGTGGGAGGAAGGGAGAGGTAGAGGGTGTGGGGGAGAGGGAGGGAGGGAGTTAAAGAGAGGGAGGGGGAGATGGAGGGAGACAAGGACAGGGATAGGGAGAGAGGGAAGGAGGGAGAGAGGGAAGGAGAGAGAGATAGAGATAGGTAGACAGAGAGGGAGGGAGAGGGAGAGGGTAAGGGAGTGGAAGTGGGAGAGGGAGAGGGAGGGGGAGGGAGGGAGGGAGAGGGAGGGAGAGAGGGAGGGAGAGAGGGGGAGAGGAGGGAGAGAAAGAAGGTGGGAGAGGTAGAGAGAGGGAGGGAGAGGGAGTGGGAGAGGGAGTGGGAGTGGGAGAGAGAGCGAGAGGGAGCGAGTGGGAGGTAGAGGGGAAAGAGGGAGAGGATAGGAGAGAGGGAGAGGGAAGAAGAGGGAGACAGAGAAGGAGAGGGAGATAAAAAAGGGGGGAGAGGGAGACAAATGGAGAGAGAGAGAGAGAGAGAGAGAGAGAGAGAGAGAGAGAGAGAGAGAGAGAGAGAGAGAGAGAGAGAGAGAGAAGCATGTTTGAACTTTGCCATTTGGTATTTGGCGGTGCATGTATGTATGTGTGTATCCAAGATAACTTTGGCATTCACTGTGTATGTTTGAGAGTTAACTTTAGCATTCATTTGGTGTGTACATGTGTGTTTGAAAGTTAACTTTGGCATTCACTTTGTGTGAAGTGTGTTCCTATGTATTTGAACCAACTTTGGCATTTACTTTTTTGTGTATGAATGTACTTTGAAACTAGAATTTTGTGTGGAATGTATGTACAAAAATACTTTGACATTCACTTTGTTTGGAGTCTATGTACAAAAAATACTTTCAAACTTTGATGATGTTCACTTTGTGCTTGTGTTCATGTTTGAATGAACTTTGTATTTCACTATGTGTGTCATTAAAAGTTAACTTTGACGCTCACTTATGTGAAGTGTGTGCCTATGTGTTTGAACTAACTATGTTCACTTTATACTTGTTTTCATGTTTCAATGAACTCCACTTAAGTGGATAAGAAGTTACTTGCTCCATTAGAGGCTTCTTAATTTCTCTAGATGCTAATTAAATACAATTTAAATTTATGTTTAACATAATAGAGAAAACTAATAAAATAAATAAAGAGAATTAAATTTCAAAATTCAACTAAATTGAATTAAAATATAAGCACATAAATTCTTATACACTCTAAGAAGTGTGAAACACATTTAAAAAAGTGCAGAATTCATCACAACATCAAATACAAGGCATGAACTATGTAGATACAAGCAAATGTACAAGGGTCATTGGGTCCCATAAAACCACATGACAAGGTGAAACTAGATAATGATGATAAGGGTCCCATTACTTCCATGAGGTGGAATGATACAATAAAATTGTGATCCATCACTATGTATTCTCTGTATTCTCTAAATGCCTTCTATTGGTAAATATTTATTGCTTAATAATTACCAAGTTCTTTCACACTTAATGTACACTTAAAATCTTACCTTGGAACACATAGCCAAAGTACAATAGTTTATACCTACATATCCTCACGATCACATATGTATGGAAATAAAGGCATGTACAACATCACATAATAGCTTACACAATATTCATAGTCATAGTGGGAATCACAATGATAAAACTCATCATCTAAGCACTAAGTAATCTCAATCATGATATATCTCAATAAAGTAATCATAATTAGTCTAATAAACATTATATGAACGATTCTCTAATCTTGCTCACACAAACATTTCATTTGGCATCATAATAACTAAGCATGGTTCTCAATCAAATCATTAATATAATTCAAAAACATGTGATCAATGTTACAAGTAAGGTTAGCAGATCATACATGATCACAATCGTTCCACATCATTAAATTATTGCTAACACACACATAGGCCAACCACCAAACAAGTAGGTTTTACAACATTCTACAACATAACAATCATAATTAAGAAAATTGTATGGTAGAGTGTAGAACTATTGGGCCTTACATATTCTTTTTTTATGGAATCTATGTGTTTGAACTTTGGCATTCACTTTGTGCAGGGTGTGTGTGTGTGTGTGTGTGTGTTTTAAACTAACTTTGGTATTTACTTTATATGGACTATAAGTGTGTGTTTTTTTTATTGATCTTTGATATTCACTGTGTGTGTGTGTGTGTGTGTGTGTGTGTGTGTGTGTGTGTGTGTGTGTGTGTGTTCAAATAAACTTTGGCATTCACTTTTTGTGGAGTTTGTGTATTTGATTTAAATTTGACATTCACTTTTTGTGGAGTGTGTGTGATTGAAATTTGGCATTCACTTTATATGGAGTGTAAGTATGTGTTTATTTTATTGAACTTTGAAATTCACTTTCTATGTGTATGCATGCATGTGCGCGCGCATGTGTTTTCAAACTAACTTTAGCATTCACTTTGTCTGAAGTGTGTGCATGTGTGTTCAAATAAACTTTAGAATTCACTTTGAGTGGAGTGTGTGTTTGATTGAAATTTGGCATTCACTTTGTGTGGAGTGTAAGTGTGTATGTGTGTTTGATTGAATGGTTTAAATTCAATTTGTGTGTGTGTGTGTGTGTGTGTGTGTGAAATTTGACGTTTACTTTGGGTGGAAGTATGTGTGTATGTGTTTAAAATTTCGTATTCGCTTTGTGTGGAATATATGTGTGTGTTCAAACTAACTTTGGCAAATGTTCACTTTGTGTGGAGTGTATATGTGTGTGCTCAAAATAACATTGGTATTCAATTTATATTGTGCAAGTGTGTTTGATATACCTTTGGCATTCAATTTGCATAGAGTGTGTGTGTGTGAGTGTGTTTTAATGAACTTTGACAATCACTTTGTGTGGAGTGTACGCGTGTGTTTAAATTTTGGCACTTTGACTTTGTGTGTGTGTGTGTGTGTGTGTGTGTGTGTGTGTGTGTGCACGTGTGTGCATGTGTGTGTGTGTGTGTGTGTGTGTGTGTGCATCTATTTTTAACTAACTTTAACATTTACTTTCTATGGAATTTGTGTGTGTATTCAAATAAAATTTGGAATTGGGTGGAGTATGTTTGTATGTTCAATCAAACTTTAGCATTCACTTTGTGTGGAGTGAGTGAGTGAGTGAGTAAGTGAATGAGAAAGAGAGCGAGAGAGCACACGCATGTGTGTGTGCATGTGCTTGTGTGTGAGGTTTAGAATTTACATTGTATGGAGTGTATGGAATTTGGAACTACTTTGTGTGGAATGTACGTGTGTTCAAACTAAATTTGGCCTTTAGTTTATGTGTGTGTATGTGTGTCTAGACTAACTTTGGCATTCGCTTTGTGTGGAGTGTATGTGTGTTTGTGAATGTGACCTTTGTTTGGCATTCAATTTGTGTGATGTGTGTGTGTGTGTTTAAAATTTGTTTGGTATTTCAATTTATGTGTGTGCATGTGTGTTCAAATAAACTTTGACATTCACTTTATGTGTGTGTGTGTGTGTGTGTGTGTGTGAATTTTATCATTCACTTTGTGTACAATGTATGTGTGTGTATGGATATCTGTGTTTTTGAACTAATTTTGGCATTCACTTTGTGTCGAGTGTGTGTGTTGAAATAAAATTTGTCATTCACTATGTAGAGTGTGCATGTGTTTGATCAAACATTGGCATTCACTTTGTGTGGATTGTATGTGTGTGTGTCTACATTTTCAAATGAACTTTGAAATTACTCTAAGTTGTGATAAAGGATATGGGGATTAGATATTGAATTCATTGGAATTGCTATGACTCATAAGGAATGAAGAGATATGGCCCTCCCCAATCCCTTTCGGCATGGAGAGAGAGAGAGAGAGAGAGAGAGAGAGAGAGAGAGAGAGAGAGAGAGAGAGAGACTTTGGTGTTCACTTTGTGTGATCACACATAAATAGGGAATTTTTAAACAAAAATAAACACTGCTACATGATTTTTGACTAACAACTTCTTTAATTCACTTTCTACTGTGAATCTCTTTTTAGTTTTTAGTAGTGTGATTTTGTTGGTTTATATTTGATTTTTAATTATTAAGGATGGACCAATACAACATGAGTGTGCATATTTTGAAGTATGTGTGGGGTTGAAACTTGGATATTCACTTTATGTATTTTGAACACACAAATAGGGAATTTTCAAAGAAAAATATAAATTGCTACATGATTTTTGACCAATAACTTTTTTAATTCACTTTGTAATGTGAATCTCTTTTAATTCTTAGTATCTAGTTTTGTTAGTTTATATTTGGTTTTTAATTATTAAGGATGGACCAATACAATGTTCTATGCTAGAATCTTTTTAAATTTTCTTACCGTGATATTTTTCTTATACTTATGGACTAATTAACAAAACATAGCTGACATATATTTAAAATAAAATAAAAGGGTTAATGAGATATAAACCTTTACACTCTTAAATAAAGAAAATAACTATAGAATAACTCTTTAACTCTTAAGTAAAAAAATAACTATAGAATAACTCTTAACTCTTAAATAAAGAAAATAACTATAGAATAACTCTTAAACTCTTTTGCAATTTGGTGACAGGGTAAGGGATTTGGGGTTAATTTTTATACAGAATGTTCATTTTTTTGTCGACGTTTTTAATTCTACTTTATTTGATTATGATGTGCATGAAGGGTCTGCCCCTGTTGGAGGGTTGTTTGACTGTAGGTGTTTATTTCGTATGCCTGGTTTACACTACCTTTTCAATGCTTTTTCTCATGGTCTCCGCAACAATTGTATCATTTCCTTCCGAAACTCCATTCATTGTCATAGGCAGGAATTGGGACCTCAGTTGGCAGACAAGGCTGTGGAAGTGTTTAATGCTTTGCTATTTCTGTTAAATTATGTGCCTCCTCCTCTGCCACCACCTCCTCAACTTGCAGAGGCTGATGATCACGTTGAGGATCATGATGTGCAGGTTATTGAGATAGCAGATTAATGGGGATCTCCTTCATGTTTTTGCCTTCAGCGGTTACTTCTTTGTTTGGATTTTTGTATTTACCAGATGCTTTGTACTTCCTTTTTAAAATTGTATATTCTCTGGCATGACTTCAGTCATTTTTTGGAATGATCTACATTTTTTAGTCGATTATGTATATCTCGTTAAACTCAGGCTATAACCAGAGGGTTTCTTTGCCGATTCTTTCCTGCCGGTATGCCTTTTCTAAATCTGGCATTTTGTAATTACTTTTTATTAATAAATTTTAGTGGTTCAACCACTTTTTTGTTAAAAAAAAAAACTCTTAAACTCTTAAGTAAATAAAAGTAACTCTTTAAGTAAATAAAATTAACTCAAGATTTATATCTCTCAACATTTTGAATATTTTTGGATAGATGTATTTATATGGCTAACTCTTAATAATTAAAATAAATTTATATGAAAAAATGGTATATATATAAACCTCTTTTACATATAAAAACCTATATATAAAGATAAGTTTTAAGTAATTAAAATAAATTTATATTATGTCCAAAAGGGGGTGTTTATCTCATATAGTTGTTGTATTATATATAAAATCCTATATCTTAAAATAACCTTTATATATAATCTATATTTATAGAATAACTCTTAACAAGTGCCACATAGTGGGAGTACCTACCTTGTAGTGTTGTAGTAATTGTATGTGTTTTGTAGTTGAAATTGTTTTCTTACATTAAATATTTGTTTAATATTGATGTGGAACTGATTTATTGGTAAATACTCTTTATGAATTGATTACTTGATTTTGAGTTTGATTTAATAGTTGTTTGGTTGGCATAGACTACAATGCAGTTTGCATTGGAGAAAGAAAATGTGAATTTTAGTCTAGTATTGCTAATTATTGAGTCTCTTTTTCATTTATTATAGAATTTTACTACTTTCTATTATTAAGATGACATAAATATATATCAATATTTCATTCTATTATGTTTTAATATTTTTTATTATAAAGTAGCATTAATTATATTATAATTAATATATAAAATGAATAGTAATATTCATATTAATATAATTATTAATTTTTCTTCATTCTAATTATAATATTGGTATTTTAAATATCAATAAAATAATATAATTAATCCCTCATTAATGGGGTTCAAGTGGTTAGCCCCGCAGGGGTATCTAGAGGAGTGAGTTTGTTGGTGCCAGAGGAGGGATGGACGAAGATCAATTTTGATGGAGCCGCAAAGGGAAATCCAGGTAAAAGAGGGGTTGGATGTGTGATCAAGGACCATGAAGGAAGAGTACTAATGGAAAAATCCATTTAACTGGGCATTGGTACAAATAACGAAGTTGAGTTTAGGGCTACCTTGATAGGGCTCCAATTTACAAAAAATTCATCTAGAAGGGGACTCTCTAATTATGATCAATGCTATTAGGATGGGGTGGACTCCTAATTGGAAGCTTAGGAGATGGCTAACCCCTATCACTCAAGTCCATGTGGAGTTATATTCCTTCGAGGTTACCCACACATACCGTGATGGCAATGGGCTGGTGGATGACTTAGCCAAAAAGGCCTCGCTAGCAAGATCCTATTGAAGTGATATTGCCATTTTAAAATATGATGGCTGAGTGTGCGAGAGGGGAGTCGAGAGTGCTCATTCTTATCATGCAAAGTGTGCGATGTCAGGAAGAGAGCTGGCAGACGGTCTTAAATATTGAGGTTTGTAGGTTAGTTGTGCATTTTCCTTCCCAGCAAACTTGGCATGGTTGGTTAAGGCAATCGACATAGACACCTTGATAAAATTTATGGAAAGCTTGAGTAGACAATTGGCTTTCTTAGGGGAGGTGATAGAATAGAGATTGGGGCTGATCTTTAAATCGAGGCACGACCTAATCCTCCATGCTCTGAAGATGGTGTTAGGGGAGGGATTCCTGTAGTCCTTTCACAGGTATAGGGTAAACACTGATGTGGCCGCCATGTTTCTGGCGTCAATGTTAAAGACAGGTGGGACGAAGGACATGGCAAGGCAACTCTACAGGAAATTGATTCAGGGGAAATTCCTGGGCGGCTTGGAGGATGTGTTGGCAAACTATGAGGTGGGGAGGGGGATTCCTTTGCCTAGTGATTACTATGTCTATATTGGCTAGGCCACCCACCAGAGAGGTTCCCTCTGGTTTTCTTGAGTGACCTAGCTTCTCTTCCAAGTTTTTGAATGACGGTGTGAGGAATTAAGTTCCTCAAACAAATTCTGGAGTTGATCCTAGAGGACGGCGCAGGCTGGTTGTAGGATTTTATTGGGGAAGAAGGGTTGGTAGATGTAGAAGGCTTTTCCAACTGTGGGAGACTGAGAATCTATGCCCACTAAGCTAGTGTGTTTTGTTTCAAAGTGGTAATGTTATTAGGTGTCTCGTTTGGTATGGTCTTGTCTGGTCCAGTTGGGTGGTCGAGGTTTTATTCTGGGTTGGCATTATCTCAATGTTTAGTATAAATGTAGGTGATATATCTAGTAGGGGTTAGGGTGGTGTGGAACCATTTTGTTCTTGGTTTCCTTCTAGTTCTTTTTTGTTGGGGATGAATTTGTATAGGGAGACTGTTTATGATCCAATGCTCCTATGTAATGTTCATACTTTTATTATAATACAAGGGTGCAGTCCCTTAGCTCCTTTGAATTGATCAAAATAATAATAATATAATTAATACTATTTTTATAATAAAACTTATTATTACATAGTAAAATGAAATATCATATATATTTGTTTATAAAAATTAAATATTAATATATTATACTGAATGAAATATTAATTCAATGAGCTGAAATTTATCAAACCCATAATGTTGAAACTATGAAGTACAAAAATTGATCCAAACTCAAATAATGAATTTTAAAATGATAAAATGCCCCATCCTAATATACTAAATTCAACATAGGGGAATTTTCTTGCTTTGAAGGGCATGCATTCTTATTATCATACTAGAAAATTACTTTTTCTAATGAAAACTTTCAAATTTTGAATAATATGGAATACTTATGCCATGAAATCTTGAACCATATGGAATATTTATGCCATGAAAAAATATGTGAGAAAAAATGGGATAAATATACTATGAAGTCTATCACCCAATGTTGGAAAAAGAACACAATAATGTATGCCCTGTAAAGTGTTTTACTTGTTATTCATCTATCTTCATTCTATTTTTTTTCCTCCTCTAAAATAGGTGGTGTTTGATTTTTCACTGAGATATCTTCTTTCTTTTCTCTTTCTATGAGATTCATTTATGGAAAAATAAAGCCACAAATAAATATTATTTCTTCTACACTTGTGCTTTTAAATGTCAAAAAGATATCTAGCTTTAAACCATTTTGTTCTTACTCTTAAACCTTGCTTAAAAAATATCATACTCCTTCTTCTTGTTTATCCAACCCACTCCTTCCCTGTTAGATGATGTGGAGATCAGGGGTTTATCTTCTAATCACTTTGAATCTCTACTAGCTGACCAACATACCAGTGCCCTTGCTGAGGATATCAATTACCTATTAGGGGTCATTCTAGCCATCCTTACAGAAGATGATAATTGCTCATTGACTAAACCCATCTCGGTGGAGGAGGTAATGTTCCAAGGTGTGACCCTTGGTCTCCTTGTTTAGTGCTACGCTGCGGTAATTTGCGACAAGGGCTTAACCGCCTCCCGTGCTTGTTAAGTCAAGTGGTTGTATCGAGCATTAATAGGTCAATCTTTTGGTGCAATGACAACTAACAATTGGTATCAGATCCAAGGTCACAGGTTCAAACCCTGCACTTGTATTGGGGGCAATTGTTGCAAGGTGTGACCCTTGGTCTCCTTGTTCAGCACTGCATTGCAGTGGTTTGTGACAAGGGCTTAACCACCTCCCGTGCTTGTTAAGTCAAGTGGTTGTATCGAGCATTAATAGGTCAATCTTTTGGTGCAATGGCAGCTAACAAGTAAAACTATTATTTTTTCCATGGGTGCCTTTAAAGCCCTAGGCCTAGATGGTTTTCCCCTAGCTTTTTTCCAAACCTTCTAGGAGATAGTTGGGAATGATGTCTTCAATGTGGTCAAGGACTTCTTTAGGATGGGAAGACCCCTGTGGTAGTTGAACAACACCTTCATTGCCTTAATTCTGAAGAAGATCGATGCTAAGCTTATGACATACTTCATGCCTATTAGTCTCTGCAATACTATGCACAAAGTCTTTACCAAGATCCTGGTCTTCAGGCTAGAACCCCTCCTGGATAAACTCATTACTTCGAACCAAAAGGTATTTGTTCTGGGGAGATAGGTACTGGATGCAGCTATCACTACCCATGAAATTATCCATTCCATCCACAAGAGAAATAACCCAGGTATGATCTTTAAATTGGATAGCTCCAAATCCTGTGATAGGGTGAGTTGTGATTTTTTGTTTAAGGTCCTTAGGAAATTTGGCTTCAATGAGAGGATTGTCAATATTATTAAAGAGTGTATTTCAATGGTACACTTCTTGGTTCTGGTCAATGGTTCTCCTAGAGGATTCCTTCCCTCCAAGAGGGGTCTTAGGCAAGGTGACCGTCTTTCGCCCTATCTTTTTATATTGATTGCTGAAGTGCTAGGTAGGAATGCTTGTAACTTGTTAATGCAAGGGACTCTTTGGGGTATTAAACCTACCTCTACTACTCAAACTGTGGTCATACAACAGTTCATGGATGACACTCTATTATGGAAGCTAGAAGATGGAAGGAGCTCCCCAAAACCTATGAGTGGGTCTCAGGTCAAAGTATCATCTTTTAGAAAAGTCATATCTAGTATCTGTATACCCTAGAGGATTTGGAGCAAAAGATCACTAGAGTCCTGGGTTGTTTGAGAGAAAGGTTCACAACCACCTACTTGGGCCTCCCCTTACCACTACTAAAGTCTACCAAATTTTGGAAAGGGTTGTTGGAGAGAATGCAGACGAAACTAGCCAGATGGAAAGCGGATCTTATGAGCTAGGTAGGGAAGTTCCAACTCCTCAAATCCTCCCTCCAAGGAATGCCCAAATACTCTCTAAGTATCATCAAGATTCCTAAGTTTGTGGCAGAAAAGATTGAACAGATCTAGAAGAAATTCCTCTGGTCTAGCACTGAAGAGAAACAAGGAATTGCTCTTGTTGGATGGGTAAAGGTTTGCACACCTAGATATCAGAGAGGTCTAGGGTGAAGAAGAATTCATCTTATGAATCGTGCCCTCTTATCCAAGGTGGGGTGGAACCTTAATTAAGGTAATGCTAACTAGGGGAACATCATGGTGGCCAAGTATCTCAATTGGGATCAGGGTAGGAGATTACTCTCAGAGGCTGGTCTCGTCAAAGGCTCAGTCATTTGGAATGGGATCCTTAAGACCCATGGTCTTCTTCATCAAGACATCAGGTGGAAGATAGGAGATGGTACGGAAGTTAACTTTTAGAAGGACAGATGGTTGAAGGACAAACCCTTGATCGAGTTGGAGTATTGGAAAAATCAAGGATAGGGCCTGCAGGGTCTTTGGCTCTAAGGTGGTTGATTACATAAGGACTAACGGGGCTCATAGGAGCTAGAGGGGTGTTAGTGGCCCTGATGGTGATGAGAATAGGGAGTTAGCTCTTTGGATCCAAAGGGAATTGGATGACTACAAACTCCCTCTTTTCCCCAAGAGAGATAGGATGATCTGGAACAAGGACAACAAAGGTTTGTTTACTATCAAAAGTGCCTATGGTCTATTGTTAGACCTAGGTGTGAATCAATTATGGGGGAAAGTCTAGATGCCCAAACTTTTACCAAAAGTCAATTTCTTCTGGTGGATCTTGATGCACAACAGAATTTTGACCATTGACAATCTAAGAAAGAGGGGGTTCCAAATGCCAAGTAGATGCATTCTTTGTGGTTCTGAGGAAGAGACAATTGACCATCTCTTTCTTCATTATAGCTTTTCTTTGGAGGTGTGGGGTTTAACCCTTGAAAAACTTAATATGAGCTGGTCCTTGAACAACAACTTAGAATCATTGGTCTAGGATTGGAGGCCCCCCTTTAGACTAGTACTACCAGCTTCCAAGGAGCTTTGGTCCCAAATTGCTCCCCATTTAGCCTGGAGCCTATGGAAAGAATGCAATAATGGAGTTTTTAGGGAGAAGTGCATAACACCTATAGAATTTTTCATGTGCTTCTCCAAACTACTTGTGGAGAACATCAACTCTTGCAAGTTTAAAGTTGCGGATTGTTCTCTAGGAGGAGAAGAACATAGTCTCTTAAAATAATGGAACATCAGCCCTGAATCTTGCTAGGTTGACAATTCTAAAAGGAGTGTTAGGACCAAGACCAAATGGGCCTTACCGCATCAAGGGTGGTTCAAGCTCAATTTGGATGGAGCTACTAAGGGAAAATCGGGGGTGGCCAGTCAAGGAGGAATTATTAGAATTGACACGGGGAGCTTTGTATCTTTTCAGGTGGCATTGGTCTAAACAACAATAATGAGGTGGAAGTATTTGCTATGATGTGGGGGATCAAGCTAGCCATTTCCCTAAACATCAAACTTCTTCATGTGGAAGAAGATTCTCAACTTGTGGTTAATACTGCCCTGGGTTTGACCCAGATCAGGTGGAACTTAGCAGGCATCATGGGAGATATAAAACTGCTCCTCAACAGAATGGAGGATTTCAATATTTTGCATGTATCTAGAGAAGGGAATGTTGTCGTTGATGCCTTGGCCAATGCGGGCAGTGCCAGAGAAGGATGGCATTGCTGGAGGAGGATGTCCAACCTGCCTAAGGAGATTCATACTCTGATTCTGAAGGATGGTGATAGCTACAAGAATTAGGTGGCTTGGCATTGTTGTCATTCTCTGGTGTTGGCTAGTGGGTGGCAGGAATGGAGTTTCTGTTGGCAGCTAGACAAGGGAGGGTTGTGGCCTGGTTTGTAGAAGTGGCAGCTCCAACCTTTTAAATTTTTAAAATTACATAAGTGGGAATTTGACCTTTTAAAATTGTAGAGGTAGGAATAGAGGTGTCTTGTATAGGCCATGGTCCAATCAGTTGACTAGAATTCCTCAGTGCTATGGGATTAAGGCTTACATGGAATGCTGGAGTGGCACCTCCCCACTTGTCGATAGGTGGATGGATGGGAGGATAGGTTGGCAAATCATAAGATATATGGACATCGAGACTAGTGGCTATCTGGGAGTTAGGCATAGTTGAATCATAAGGATGTCACATGGTAATTATATTTGGTTAATGCCCATGTCTAGTGACATCTACTATCACACGAGGTGGCTGCCAAGTTCTCTCCCCAAGGAGATGTTTTGCAGTGGCAAGGATGTGGTGTATCACCTCATTAATTATGCTGAAATTATTATTTCCTTGCCATGGCTTTCCCATTTTAATGGCTTGCTTACTATTTTCAACACTACCTGTTTCAATTTTAGCTGCCTTAACAATTCCAAACTCAGTTGTCTCTGTAAGTTTCAAATTGTCACAATGGGTGGAGATCTTATCAAGTTTGAACCCAATTTGGTGGAGCAATTCAAATAGGACCATATAGTGTGGCATATCATTCAAGAAGGGGAGGTGGTTTCTTTTTTGGAAGGGATGGCTGGTCATGATGAGAACCTTTCACGTTAGTTCATAGAGACTTGGGATGATGAAACAAGAGAAGTCAAGAGTGGTGGAATTGGCTTCCATGTGTCTGAGGAAGTGATTGGGTAGACAACAAGGCTTCCTATTAGAGGAAAGAAACATTCAAGATGCAGCAAGTTGCCTGACCCTAAACATATGGCTCTCTTCTTTAGAGAGGGGGAGCCGACTGTGAAGCTGCATGGTGGGTTTGAGAGAGAAAAGATGTCGGAGCCATGGGGCCATATCTCCTTAATGATTATGAAGTTCTTCACACTGGAAGGGAGATTCAAGGTTTTTTACCACTACCACTTTGCTCTTCTTAACCACTTTAGAAATAAAATGGAAATTAGTTTTCCTTCTTTTCTACTTTCTTCCCTAGATAACTCTATCAAGTCGGTTAGAGAGATCAGGTCTAAAAATGTTGGCCAACCACTTGTTCCCATTCATCAAGGCCTCATTCTAAGACTTTAATAGTTCCACCATACCTTGTACCCCCTGAAGAAAATTAAGGTTAAGGTGCTTGAGGACCACCAACCAAGCATGTCTCTTGGTTCTAAAGGCAAGTTGAAGACTTGTGTGGGGACCCCTAAGATTTCCCTCAAAACCCCTAAGGGTGATCCCCATATTGTGGATGATATCCCTATTGGAACCCCTAACACCTCTAAAAGGAAGCCCCAAAAATGTACCACCTCGGTGCTAGGGAAAATGTCAGCCAAAAGAGATAGACTGGATTCAGAGGATGAAGGGACCGCTCTTGAGAAGTGTTTAGGGTAAAATTTGGATTGTTTAATGTTTAAGTTGTTAGATGTTTCAATCCTCCTTTCACCCTTAACATTCAAGGACCTAGGGTCGAGTGGAAAAGCACTATCATACCCTAGGTCGCTATGAGATGTAGAGAAACTTGGATTAGGGTGTTTAATTATCAATTTTCCTTCTCTTATGCTTAATTGACCATTAAAACCCTAATTTTGCAAATGCGACATTAAACAGATGAATTATAGAAAAAGCTCTTACAGAGGGATGTAAAATATCAAATCACAGAGTACCTATTTTCAAGGTTCTGAGGCAGAAAAGTTGGGGACACAGGAGCGGGCGCCCAAGTCCAAGCCCTATATTTTTGTTTGGATCCGAGAACTCATTCTGCAATGCTTTCCTGTTGTTCTAGAGATTTTCCTGTCACAAAACTTGGAGGACTAATGAGCAGGTGTCCAAGTCCAGGGGGCAGATTTTCTTCCTGTTCTGCAATTCTAACACTCTAAAATGTCTTCCTACAACTTCACTTTGTCCAGCTCCTCAACCTGTAACCTTCAACCATGAAAACTTAGGGAGGGGGTTGTGGTGTTTAGAGGCTTGCCTCAGTCAAGCCCTAGAGGACACTTAAGTCTCCAAACACTGTTGTCAGATAAAGAGTGCATGCCCTTTTGAGGCGTAGGCAAAAAGTAAAGGAAATGATGATGAAAACACAATATAATGTCACATTGTAGTGAAGATGTCATGGGAGGAAGATTCTCTTCATTCCATGAGGAAATGGATGCTCAAATCTGCAAACATAAACACATAAACCACACAAATATACTCTTGCAACACAATGAAAGACTTGAATCACCTTGAGAACACATGAACATCACAATTGCCATCTAATCTCTAAATGAATGCCTAAACATGCTTTTATATGCAACTACAAACATTCCCACCAAGATTTCGTAAATTTAAACTTACCGTGTTGGCCTAGGGACCAAATAACGGTCATAAACTGACACTAGAAATTGGGGCCTAACCCAAAATAGGGCAAGACTAGGGTGCGGGCACCCAAGTCCTCCCCCCTTACTTTTGGGCAGGGTTAAGCTCAAGGGTTCCCCCTAGGTCCAATTTGCCATGATACCTAGGGTTCATTCCATCGGGATGCCAAATTATGAAGTAAGATGTACTAAATCCATGCAAAAGACCCGATAGCTAAACCATATGAGGGAAAAGTCCCCAAGGGAACGTTACATTTAGCCCCCACTTTAATGTAGGTATAAATCTGAGACCAATACATGCATTAAAGTATGATCACAAACACAACAAACATGTCAATCACGAAGAAGACATGCCAATCACATAGAAGACAGTAATAGGCATGCAAAACATGGAGAAGACAGTTACAGTCTCGCAGAACATGAAGAATATAGTAAATGTAGAGAAGATACATTAATGCATGGAATACAGGCATGATTTATTTTCTTTTCTTTTTCTTATATATATGAAATGCGGATGCATGTAATGGAAAATAAACAAACCTCTGATAATGTAGGAAGCACTCATCGCGTTAGTCTTTTTATTGCATATATGTGGCAACACACACGCAAGACACGTAAAACTTCCCAAAATGTAGGAAGTACACTGCATATGGGACAATAGACGCGCCAAACACACACACTTGAAGACACAAAGAAAACATGAAAGACAAGTGATGGAGTGTACCTATTTCTAGGTCCAACACCATCTCAGGCACATTATAGGCACATACCGATGATTGGACTTCGCCACAACAATCACCTAAAACACACTTAAGGGTTGAGTTAGTCATAGAACTGCTCCCTGCCTCTGTAGAGGACTTTTGAAAATGTAACCCCACCTACATCGTGGAGATGCCTTACAGTGAAAATGAAGCATGGCATACAACCCCACCCACATCACGGAGATGCCTTATGGTGAAAAGGAGGTATGAGCTCAAAAGTATATGACCTCACCTGCATCACAGAGATGCCTTATGGTGAAAAGGAGGTATATGCAATAGATTTCAAGATAGATTGATTGATTGTAAACAAACTTAGGATGCAAGAAGTACTCATCACACTAGTCTGCACCTGAGGACAAGCACATTGCTAACATCTACAACACACAACTTACCTTATGTATGCCTCCACCTTAAGGTGGTTGATATCATGCATTGATATCAAGCACGTTAAGGTAGGAAGAAAACACACAAGGGAACACAAGCTCTTACAAAGCCCATGCCCCCTAGAGGTGACATGTACTTTATGATTGCCAAATGTTCCTACAAACACATCCCTGAAAGAAACATGTTAGTATCTACAAAATCATGATAAACAACAACATCAATGCATATGATTAACCACATAAAGAGCCAAGGTTATACAACGAATTTAGAGTTCGAGGATAATCATGGAGTTACATCATGAAGCTCTCTGAATCGAGTATCACCAAGGCTAGATTCAAAGACAAACAAAGGTGGACAGAGTAGCAGTATTGTTAAGGTTTGTAAATGAGATAAAAACATCATCATGGTCACTACACAGAAAGCACGAGTGATTCCACTAGCCAAGTGTCAGATAAGATATACAACCCCATTGTCATATGAGGAACTAAGTCCATTTTTTTTATTGCTCTCAAAAGGGACACTAGGTCTGCATCTGTATAAATGTTTTCCAACATCCGCTCGCTAGGTGGAAACACTAGAGGAAGGGAAACAATAAATAAGAGAGGAGAAGCAAGTGTCTTAGGGACAGTCACGTAGGAGGGTACCCCCAGTGTCACCAACCGCAACGCTATGTCTGTAAGACACAACACACAATAATGAAATTAGAGAGAGAGGCAATATAGAAGAATGATGATACAAATAGAAGAAAGTCACAACAGAGGTGGTGTCCTAGTATCCCAGACCTTACAAGAGAATCAGGGGTCATCCCAGGAGGCCTAGACAACACATAACACATCATCGGGGAAGCACATAACAAGAGAGATAGAGGGTTAGAGATACTTACCTGTAGGGCCCCTGCCAGGCTAGTGATTATCTTTAAGAAAATCATCATCGTCCTCCCACTCCCTAATGTTAGAGGAAAGTGGGACATAAGGTACCATAGCCAAATTCATGTCTTTCTCATCATGTTGTTCAGTGTTAGGATCATTTTTGTTTGTTTTAATGTTAGGATCAATGTTTTCTTGTTGAGATGCAAGGTAAGCTCGTCGCCTTCTCCTTCTCCTTTTTGCATTTTGAATTTGTTGTGCTTTATGACTTAGTATTTGTAACATAGGGCTTTGCTTTGTCATGGATTTTTGTGTTGTAGAGGAGGAAGCACCAGGATCAAAGGTCATTTGTCTAGGTGGAATATTTTCTTGTTGAAGCTTACTAGCATACTTATTCTTTATCCTCTTAGTGATGTCCAAATGACTTGAATATTCAAACAAAGGAGGTACATTAGGGGTATTCTCTTCCTTAGTGAAATCCAAGGTTTGTGAACAATCAACTAAAGGAAGAAGGTTGGTGGGATGATCCACAGAGGTAGGAATTCGATTATTGTTAAATGAATGCTCATTTTCTACCCATGGAGTGTTCTTTGTTAAAGGGAGCTCTTCATTCACTAATGCTTCATCTTGGCCAGGGAGAGTAGTGGAATTACTAAAGCTATCCCTAGTCCTGTCATTTGAGTATTTAGTTATATGGGAAGTAGGATAACTTATGCGATCATCATCATCTTTTTCCTTGCTACTCATGGAGAAGAACTCAGTTAAGTTTTCTAATATCATAGGATATTCACTCATGAGGGTTAAAAATTGGTCAAAATCAAGATCTTTGATAAATGCATGCAAAGATACCATTGAGAAATGACATGAAGGTGCCATTTCAATGTAATATCAGATTTTTGAAAAGCTTTCCCAACTTTATGCAAGAGTCAAGTGCAAAACTATATGCAAAAATGACCTAGATGCTTGATTTTTTGTATTTTTTTCAATGCAAATGAATGAACAAAGGATGTTGTAAGGATTTTGATGAAGGGAAACAAATTATATGTCTTATATCAGTTCAAAATGGAAATAGGATCCTTCACAACGCACTCTTGATGCAAATCCAAGATAATGACAAGTCAAAATATAGTGAAAATATGCTAAAATATGCAATTTTTTCACCAAATCTCGATGCAAAAGAGCATGACACAAGGTGCTGTGAGGAAAATGATGATAGAAAGAAAAGTATATCAGTAATAATAGCCACTTAATGACAAGATATCCGTCACAATATGCTTTTAATGCCACTTAAGTTTAAACCCTAGTGAAAATATAGCAAAAATAGGCTATTTTTCACGGTTTTTCAACTCCAAGACCCAGGAAAAGGGGTGTTGTAATAAATTTTAGGAGGCACAGAAAATAAAATCAATGATATTAGTCACATCAATACATAAAATTTATTACAACACACTTGGAGTGCAAACTAGGCCAAACCTTAGGGCAAAAATAGCCAAAATGTGCTGGTTTTCACTAAATTTTCAATACAAGAGCCCGTTAAAAAGGTGTTGTGAAGATTTTCAGGAGGGGTAGCAATGATTACCCTGATAAAAACCAATTTGTGCAAAAATACCCTACACAACATGCATATGGTGCAATTTTAGAGAGTTGATAAGGCCAAATCTAGTGAAAATCGTTGTTTTGGAAGCCCTAGGTTTGAGATCTTTACACAAAATGTTATGTGAATGCTTTGAGGTCTGATTTATGATTGAAATTAAATACTCTCAAATCTGAAAATGAACTCCAAGCTTTAATATGCAAAATGCCAATGCAAATCTTATGAAAATGCATGAAATTTGCTGGTTTTTTGTTGAAATTTTCTATGCAAAAGAAAATGCAAATATTTTAAATCCAAATGCAAATTTACACCAAAATGCATGACTATAGACAAATTCTAATTTGAATGAGCCTCTAAAATCAGTAGAAAAATATGAAAGAATATTTTTCCTACTAACTCGGGTAAGTGGACAAAGATGAGGGACCAAAATGGGGACTTAAGTTGCCACTTTTTTTTTTTTGAAATTAGGAAACATTGATGTTGGATGAGAAATTGAAGATAGCTACACTCAAAATTTGAAGATGGAATGAAAAAAAGAGTTGTAGTGCTCCAAATTTAGTCTCTAAACTACTAATTTTTTCCAAAAATGGTTGAGATTAAGGGGTTCAAAAAGGGGGAGCACACAATTGGTCTTGTTTTACTCAAAAAAACATAACATAGTGTCTGGTGTGCTCCCCCTTGTAGTGCCCCCTCGTTGTTAGCTTGTGATGGTGGTAGTTCTACATTGCTCTCTGTCAGTCAGAGACAGTTGCTAATCATTCATTTCATTGATTCAGTTTTGAGACAGTTGATTAGTAGGTTATGATTTATGTTTATCTGATTAACGATGTTTGACTGCTATATTTAGACATCTATTATGAGTTATGATGACATTATGAGTACTTCAATTATGATGTGTTGAATAAGTTTAGTAATAGATTATTATTTACATGTTTTATTAGATTCGTAGATATCTATTTTTGAATGTTATGATTATAATCTTATCCAAGAGTAGGGACAGTGTAGCAATACTCATTTCGAGTACCCTGCTATGTCGTGATTCTCTGACTCTCTGTGTGTTGACATATACGTACTTGATCGTATTTAATCAGCTGTTTGGATGCAGGCTGTAGGTACTGAACCTCGACTCCACCTGATATAGCAGGTTTGAGTGGGTTCTTTCACCAATGGATATTAGTGATGGGAGATAACATGAGGTCTAATCCACTAGATTAGTCCTTGTCTTCTGTTGTGGTCTCGAGTCATGTTGGGACACTTGGTCTTTGCCCTGTTATGATTGGTTATCTTGTGTTTTGATGTTTAGTCAAGTCATGTTTTCTAATGTTTAAATTATGTTCCTGTGTGGTTAGAAGATTCTTTAATGAACTAGTGGTTATTGATAATTCTCCTATTTTGTTTATTAGATAATTATTGAATTAGCTTAAAAGCTTTGGATGACACATTGGCCATATACCAGCCGTCTGGTTACTACTTGATTATTCTATCATTCTGTGAGTCAGTTCTGTATGAATTTTGTGTTGAGTTAGTCCTTGTGGGTTGCTGTTGGATGTTTTGTTATTTGTAATTTTATTCGGCATGGTGTTAGAAAATTGAGCTCGTGCCTTGTTTTTGTATGGTTTTCTCGAGAGGATTTTATAAGCCTTGGTCTTCTTTGGCTGATTTAATTAAATTGGGGAAACAACGAGGAATACCTTCATTTCCTAATTTCACATGCACTTGATGCACGAGCCCACACTTGGAGTACTAATTAATATCTAAAGCTTCATCTCAATCTTTCAACACGTGTTCTGCACTTCAATTTCAATTCAAACTCTCCAATTCTCTATATCTATTAATTCATTTCAACTGTATAAATATAGTTCTTAATCTATACTTCTCAAGCTTGTTAGATTCAGTTTCCTCAAGCAAGCTTCTAGGCACATGCATATGCATATTCGTAAATCTATTTTTATTTATAGCCCATCAATAAATATGTATCAAAGGATTTATGCGAAAGTGTTTTATGACCTGCACAATATGATTAATTTAAAGATCAAACTATGTGAGTTGATCATATCCCCCAAGGAAAATGCACAACATTTAATTAGACATTAAAACATTATTTTAATTACTTCTTCCATGAATTGCATGTTTACCTATTGTGGCATTCATATTGCATGTTTTCCTAGGTATCGTGGCATTTGAATTGCATGTTTGCCTAATGTGGCATTGGCATAGGTGTAATGGCCTTATTGAGGATTTATCGGGATTTGCCCAGACAGCTAGGGACCATTGTTACTTTTATTGTGTCTTTGTATTTGATGTCTGGTCACCTGGAGGCTCTGTGCCAAATGGGCCACGTGCCTTATTGGTGCTTCCACTTTTGCATGTTGGTTGACATGTCATGGGGATAGAGTGTATGGTTTGATTGAGGTTTTTTTTTGGGGGGGGCATCGGAGCTTAGTCTAGGTTCGGTGGAAGAGGGCCATATAGATCACAGGGTGTCTTTTGATAGGGAACTCATTGAGTGGCTGGTGTCTCTTGATCAGAGAAGGACTTGTGCTCCCAAACCTCGTTGTACAGAACATACAAGATGTTTACGATGGAGAACATTGGTTGTTTTTCCATGCTACTTACAGCTTTTGTAGTTAGCATATGGTCATTCATGGTAAGTTTCTTAATAAAAGACTGGTGGAGGCCATGGACAATCTATAGAGCTCTCAGAAAATGAGGATTCGAAGGTCTTGCTCCTCATTTTTTTGATAGGCAATCTTCTTGACATAGCCAATATCGTGGAGCAGGAACACACCAAGGATTTGCCTGCCATTCATCATGACATTAGGAAGAGAGTTTTTCCCTCCTTTGTCAAATGGGCACAACAATATCACAGTATTTGGGATCTCAGTAGAATGCACCAAGGAAATGCTGGATGAATGGAGATTTATTGATGACAAAACTTGTGAAATAGAGCTAACAGCATGGATGAAGACTCTTACAACAAATGTTTTTATCAAGAGTCAATATGGATTGGATTCCAAGAGAGGAAGAGAGATATTTGAAGATATGAACTCTTTAGAAGGTTTGATCATTGAATCATTTCGATACTCATGGATTCCTGGTGGCAGGTACATATATGGCTTCCAACTCCAATATGCTATAGATGGTTTTTTTTCTTGTAAGGAACATTGAACATTAGTTATGACTCATCTTTTTAATCTCCCTCTACAATTCTTTAATAGAAGTATTCCATCATTCTCATCTTTTGCACCCTTTATTTTTGTGCTATGGGAATTTTTTTTCCCAAGCTCTAAAGCAGGCTCTCCCTTAGTAGTTATAGTTTGTTGTTATTCCATAGTATACATGTTTAATAGACAAAGCCCAACACAATCTATAATCCATAATTAGGACAGATACTCCAATTCCAATTCATCGACATCAGTATGACTGAATTAGATTGCCATAGCTTAAGCTAAAGGAACAGAATTGTACTTAAATGTTAAAACTGTGATGTCTTAGTGTTGGAATTTGTGAGAGCAACCACATAGAAGGAAAATTCAGCGAGTAAATGGCTAAATCAAAGAATCAATACAAGTTTACCTTGGAAACCTAATATAAGTAAACTAAAGAAGAGTGGTATTATTCATCTTCATCTCCAATATCATTACTCTAAACCTTGCTTCATTTAAATCCTACTTGGTTTCTAGGCCATACAATGAATGAACTGTTCTCTTCATTTCCAGAGAAATAGAAAATCATCATTCTAAAAACAAAGAAAAGATTGCTGGGTAGCTAAATGTTAGTTTCTTCCTTCTAATCGGACTAGAGAGTCAGAAAATAAAACTAAGATTTTAGGATAATGTCCTTAACAGTTAGATGAACATCATACGCTGCCATTGTCCGCATAGCTGATCCCACCTGACTAATAAGTTTCTTCCAGTTCTGTTTACCTTGTCAAAAGAAGCTTTTGGCTATCTTCTTAATGTTTGTGATATCCATTTTTGGAGCTTCTATAATAGAAAACAGATTAAAAGGCATAAGCTAATTTAATGAAGTGTAATATGTATATTTTGTTTCAATGTTACCCAGCTATTAGTCTACCTTTTCACCCACCTCTATATGTTTTGTATCGATTTATCCAGCCTGTTTCTCTCTACTGTAGTAGAAGATTGAAACTAAGATATATGGTTTGGAAATTTCCCATCTGAAAATGGAATACATACAGGATTTGCCTTTGTAGTTATGTGGAGACATTTTGCAATACGTGATCCTCCTATTCTCAGAGTTTCGTTTGGTAGCTGTGGCTGGTTGATTGCACTTTCTATTTGGGGCATGGACTTGTTTGGTAGTTTCCTTCTTAACACCAAAGATGCTGAGTAAGCCCTTCCCACGATTTAAGCTGAACGGCCAGTTAACCTTGTAGTTTTTGCATGTGTTGAGAAGGGTATGCAAGTTTAGTGTGATCGCGTAGATTGAGCAATAGTAGTCAGATTTCAGTGCTGAGGAATTACTTTGTTAGAAGTTATGGTCGAGGTTGGAATGTGGTCGGTAGTCATAGCATTGTTAGTATTTATCAAGTGGCTTTATGTGGTGGTTTATATAGTAGACTGTAGTCAATAAGGGCTGATTTTTCTTAGTATTCTGGTTAGTTGAACAAATAGCAAATGTTATAAGGTTAGTCGAAGCCAATAGCTTGTGCATGAGGATGGTAGTTGTTTTGTTAAGTCATGTTGTGTCCATTTGGAGATGGTCTTGAGTTGGTTGAAATTTGTTAGCGTAATGTATGTTGTAATAGTCATTTTTCTTGTTTTAGTCATTAAAGTTGTAGTGCGGTGTTATTGGTTTATGTAGTGGTCGTTTTGTTTCTCACAGTGGTACCCATCAAAAATTGCAAATGGGTAAGATGTAAGAGGATATTAGATGTTGGTAAAATATAATACATGTTTTAACCTGCCTCTTGTGTTAGACAGTAAGTCCAGTGAGCTTTATAGCTGTGGCATGTAGATAGAAAATGGTGTGCCTTAACCCTTTTGGCATTTTGTTTAGACACTGCTATCGTATCAAGCACTGTGTTAGTCGGTGAGCGTAGCAGTATATCTGTTAGTCGCTTTTATCCCACAATAGTCGTTATAGGTAATGGGATGTCTTGAGTGCTGTGTTGTCGATGCCCCTGACACATTTTGTTAGTCGCTGTTCATTAGACACTATAGTCATGGTTAGCACAGTGTTTAGTCAGTATGCATGGCGTGAAGTTTGTTGGTCAATGTGTCTTGTAAGGATTAGTAGGTAGTGGGTTCATAACTCTTAGTGTTTTCATGATTGTCGGTAATCCCTTCCTTTGAGTTAAGGTTGGATGCGACAGTAGGTTAGAGGATTATTTTTAGGTTCATAGTGTTTTGCCTTGTATAAAGTGGTAAGATTTTAGTTGGAAATTCTTGCCCATAGGAAAATAGTAGGATGCAATGTTGGTTTGGAACTTGTATGATGTTAAAAATATAGTTGCTTTGGTATCGGTTAGAGTTTGTAATTTAGACTTGTAGGGATATTGATATATGGTTAAATGTTAGTTGGGGAAAAACTTGGACTTATAGTTGTTTTGTTAATCTCATAGATAAAATGTATCATTGAAAACTTATGTCAATTGGGAAACACATAAAGTTGTTATCGTGCTCATTTTGGTATGGTAATGGTCAAATTTTAGATGTAGTACATTAGTTTTGGTGGGTGTGTTTACGTCAACGGTAATCATTTACATAGTTGTTGTTGGCAATGTTGATTGGAAGTTGTATTATGATAATTAGAAGATTATGATTTTGGAGAAGTAAATATATTTATAATTGTTTTTGTGTTGATAAATGTTAGACATTATTCTCGTAGGAGATTAATGTTGATATATGTATATATATGTTTTTTTTAGTGTTGGATTGAAATTCTAATGCTAGATGATAATATTTGATCATAGGAAATATTTGTGAAATTTTAGTTGTTTTAAACTGTAGTAGTAGGAGCTTTTGTGTTTCTCGAGTTATAATGCTAAATTTCTATAGTTATGTCCCCATAAATGTTATAGTATAGGTTAAATCAATTCCCTTCGATGAAAGTAAAAGCCTTGTTATAAAATTTAGTTTATATCATCCATTAAGGGTTATGTCAAGTCATTTCCAAATATGGTTTGTGGGAAAATTCATTGCTAGGAGTAATGATGTCTTTGGGTAGAGATTTCCATGATATATTATGGTAGTAGGTAAATCTTGTGATAGAAATTACAGAAGGATTTGAATTACTATTTCTAGTTCATAGGGTAATAATAGTGTATTGATCTCCTTGTTGAATTTTAATTTGCTAGTCATGCTTGTGATATTCCTTGTCGTGCTTCATAAATGGTGGATACCATCGTATATGTTATTTTACTTCATTTTAGCGACTTGGAGCCGATTGTCAGCTTAAACCATCTATTGTTGTTATTGCCATCAACTGGAAGTTTCTTACAATTGATGTTAAATCTCATAAGTTGTTCTCATGATTGAATTAGAAGTTCATTGAATATCTTTTGTTCGAATATACTTCTGGTCATACTTTTATGTTGTATTGGATTATTTTCTTACCTTGGGGTGGGCTTGGTCTACGTTGAGTTGTTTCTAGTGGAGCAGCGATCCTTGTAGGATGGGTTTATGAACTATTTCTTGTGAAGTAGGAATCTTGTGAGATGTCATGGCGTCTTGTTGTCTAATTGTGGAAGTGTTGTCCTTATCAATTAACGGCTACTTTTTCTCTTGGTGGTACCTGACTCCAGAGGTGAGGTGTTATGATATTTGGTCCAAATAGTTACATGTGAATGTAAAGGGATATCTGGACTTTCGTATCTTGTTATGAATGGGGAATGGCCTTGGTTATGGTACTTGGTTTCTAAATGGTCTTGCTTCAAATTTTGATGGGATTCTAAGGACCCTTCTTGTTGTGGCCTAGTGAATGGCATATGTTATGGCTCAGTTCTGATTGCTGACTCTTACCTATATGTTGTAGTATGTATGTTTGACCCAAGAACGCTAAGGGAGTGGCTTTCATGGTGGGGCCAATGCCTAGTGAGAGGCCACCTGGGTAACCCCATGGAAGTTGTAAGCATGTGGAAAACTTAATAACTTAATCAAGAGGGTTGGGATATTAAGACACTTAACAAGATAAGTAAGAGACCTCACCCATGCCTTGAGTACTCTTACAAGCTAAGGATGGGATGAGAAGGCCTGGTTGGCAAGGCCTACCACCTTGTCTCCATGAGAGGACCTGTCGGCTCCGCATGTGTCACCCTATTGGGCCTGTGCCTAGAGAGAGGTTGCCAGGGTAACCATAGATGGGGGACGTGTAGTGCCCCCTCATCGTTGGCTTGTGATAGTGGTAATTATGCATTGCTCTTTGTCAATCGGAGACAGTTGTTAGTCATTTATTGCATTGATTCAATTATGAGACATTTGAATAATAGGTTATGATTTACATTTATTTTGATCTTGATGAACTACGTTCGACTGACATAATTGGGCATGTGTTATGAGTTATGATGGCATTACTATTATTCCAGTTATGATGTGAATTAATATTATCATGTGTCATTTGATTTGTGGTATTTGAATTCAGATAAAAGTTGTTATGATATTGTTCAAGAGTAGGGATGATGTAGTATTACTCGCTTCGAGTACCCTACTATGCTATGATTCTCTAACTCTCTGTGTGTAGACATATATGAAATTGATCATATACAACCAACTGGTTGAATGCAGGCTGTAGGTACCGAGCATCGACTCCACCTAATACATCAGGTTTGAGCGGGCTCTTGCACCAATGGGTATCAGTGATGGGAGATAATGCGAGGTCTATTCCATTAGGTCGGTCCTTGTCTTTGTTATGTTCTCGAGTCGTGTTGTGTCACTTGGTCCTTGCTTGGTTATTATTGGTTGTCTTGTGTCTTGGTGTAGAGTTGAGTTGTGTTTTATAATGTTTAATTTGTTCATGTGTGGTTGGAAGATACTTTATTGAATTAGTGTTATTAATAATGCTCCTATTTTGTTGTTAGATAATTATTGAAGTAGCTTAAAGCTTTGTTTGACATCCGGGTTAAATTTTATTATATTCTAGAATTAATTATCTCCTACTCAAGGATATTCATGTCATAATTTGGAATTATAGGTTGTTAATTTATTATTAGTGCAGAATAGTCTTGATATGGGAAATAAATGCCTTGAGTTGTCAAATTTTAAATTTGTAGATTTGGAATCTCTATTATTAGTAAAATTTTAAATTCCTCGGGAGTGGGTTGTTGGGGAAGGATGCATGTCTGCATTTATGTGATGAGTTGAATCTTTTTAAGGGGAGATCTGGGGAGGAAATGAAGGGGGAGACAACATTGGGAAAAGGAAAATTTTATAGTGTTGAAGAAAATCTCGTATCTTGGGCCTCTGTACATAGTGGATCATCTATTTGGGAGTTGCTATAACAGGTGCATTTGAACCTATTCTTCATTTCTTAATTTGATTTATGTCAATATTGTTTCAGGCATAAATTGTTTCTTTATCTCTGTTTGTTAATATCTGAGTAAAAGGAATTTTAGTCAACCCAATCTTGAAGGAATTGAATCTTGTTGTTCTCTGTGGAAGTAATCCTTGTTCTTCGTTGTGATTTGAAATCTACAATAAGAAATACCCTTGTGGTTGATATGAATTAAAATCTCTCTCTCCCTTATGTGTTATCTACATTTTCCATGCTCGTCTGAGTCTAGTGTTTCAACCGTAACTCCTAAACCCTTTCGAATTTGAGAAAACTGCCCACGCTACTACTCAATATGGGCCATTCTACACAAAACCCATGTCCCAGAATTTTGAGATTCATCTTCATATGTGTGCAGTTTGAGACAGAAGTTGACTACCTAGAAACTACTGAAAAGATATGGGTTTGACTATATCTGTGTTAAATCTGCATTTTGACCATTCCATAGAGGCATTGAACGTCAGTTTTAAATCTGTATTTTGATCATGCTATGGAGGCATCTACTCTCAGTTTAAATCTGCATTTTAGCAATATTATAAAGGCATGGAATGATAATAGATGTTCCTAAATATCTGTTTCTGCATAGAATCAAATCTTTGTGCCATCCACTCATTAAATTTGCCTCTGCATGACAATTCATTCTTTTATTTCCTCTGCTTGTCAATGGTATTATACCATAATCTATATACACTTGCTGGGTGTGAATCTTCTGTATATAATCTTAATATCATTCTACGAACATAAACTTGTAGATAGAAAAATATGTTTTCTTGCCAGGCAATAACTAGATTTGTATAATGGTAGATGCCTTTGTGAATATTCAGTTATGTTTTAAAATCATCATTTGAGGCATCTCCATTTTAGCTTAAAAGCTTGATTACTTAAGAAAAGTTGCCTTTTCTCTTAACCTACGTAGAATTAGGAAAGGTAACATTCTATTATATTTTTGTTACTTTCTTATAAGGGAGTGGAAACTAGTTTAGAGAGAAAATAGAAATATAGTATGTTATCTTTTAAGAGATTTCTCTCATTATTATGGAATGTTAATTTGTTTAGTAAATTAATAAAATAAGGTTTTAATTTAGTAAGTTGTTAGAGAGAGAGAGTTGTGGAAATTATGAAGAATACTTAGGGAAGATGTTTTTAGAAATTTGGTTAAACTTCTTATTAGATAAAAGAATTTGGAGATATTTTATTCTTTAAATTTAATTTCTTTTATTATTTAATTGAGTAATGTTAGGGTAACTATTTATTATTCATTAGGTATTGTATTTAATTTTATTTATTTATTTTATCCAAAGTACAATATAGAAATGAATTCGATATTGTGTTTATTTTATTTCACAGTTATTTATGTTACCAGAAATAAGTTAAAATCTCTTAAGTGATGCATAGTAGTATTATCTTTGGTACTCAAGTATTGCTAAGTTCTTGAAATTACATTGTTCATTTGGGTATACAACCTAATGGTGTGTATTGTTAGATATGGTTAGATTTTCAATTAGTGTATAGTGAGAATAGTAGTTGCTTTATCCTTCCATTATCTACTTATAGTTGGTTTCACGTTGAAGAAATATTTTACTTATGGTAAACAAGTAATTATTATTTCTAGTTCATGGGATATTAGTAGTGTATCGATTTCCTTGTTGAATTTTAATTTTCTAGTCATGCTTGTAATATTCCATTTTGTTCTTCATAAATGGTAGAAATCATTGTTTATGTTTTCTTTTTCTTCATACTTTTATTTTGGAAAACAAAGAATTGTGTTTTGATCATATTACGGGAAATTAAAGTCTCTTCAACTTGGGATTGATTTATTAATGGAATTATTTTATGAGCCTTCCTTGACCTTTGTTAAGGATGTTCAGTTTATGGTTCACCTTTCTTGCCCTACTAATTCCTAAAGTTTTGAAGTTTTGCTATTGGTGATAACTTGATGTAAGTTGATTTCTTGATTGAATCTGGAGTCCTTTGAAACTCTTGCTCGATCTCCTCCTTGGTCATAGCTTATGTTTGTATTGGAGTATTATGTTACCTTGGGGTGGCTCATCTTGGTCTATGTTGCTTTGTTGTGAAGTAGGAATCTTGTTTGATGTCATGGCCGCTTGTTGTCAATGTGGAAGTGTTGACCTTGTCTGATTATGGTTTCTTTATCTTTGGTTGTACCTAACTCCAGAGGTGAGGTGTCTTGATCTTTGGTCTAGATAGTGGCATGTCAATGTAATGGGATATCTAGATTTTCGTATCTTGTAATGAATGGGGAAGGTATCTTGAATATTATACTTGGTTCTTGATGGTATTGCTTCAATTTTGAAGAGATTATAAGGAGTTATTGTTGTGGCCTAGTGAATGGCGTAAGTTATGACTCAGATCTGATTTGTGACTTTTACCTGCTTGTTGTGGTATGTATGTTTGACCAGAGAATGCTAAGGGAGTGGCTTTCATGGTGGGGCCGGTGCCTAGTGAGAGGCTACCTGGGTAACCCCATGGAAGTTGTAAGCATGTGGAAAATTTAATAATTTAATCAAGAGGGTTGGGGTATTAAAACACTTAACAAGATAAGTAAGAGACCTCGCCCATGCCTTGAGTGCTCTCATAGGCTAAGGATGGGATGAGAAGGCCTGGTTGGCAAGGCTGACCTCCTTGTCTCCATGAGAGGACCTATAGGCTCCGCATGTGTCACCCTATGGGGTTGGTGCCTAGAGAGAGGTTGCCAGGGTAACCACAGATGGGGGCTAGCTTTTGGTGATAGATAGCCTAGGTAACCCATGCTAGGACCATGTGATGACACTCTCCTTACGCAGTTTAGTTGTTTCTTTTGGTTGTGCCTCTGGAGTGATGTCTTGTCTTGTGCAGGTTGTTGATTTAGTCAGTTGTGTCATGTCAGTTGTTCTTTTATTTTTGGATGTTGTTTCTTGGCTTAGTGGAATCCTTGCTATTATCTCCTAGCTCGGAGGGGTGGACCTTAGGGTTCCACATGGTTGGGTGGCAGAGCTATCCATTGGTCTTCCTTGGAGATTTGGTTCGAGTCCTATGTAGAGGTGTTCTAGTTTCAGATTACTTTCCACCCTCAAAGATGTTGTCTACTTTCTTATGTATTATTTTGTAAACCAACATGATCGGTCTTGTAATCTTGTATTGTAACTTTGTATATATTCTATCTTGCTAATGTAAAAGTTGAACTTATCTGTAGAAGAAGTATAATGTATTTCACTTGTGTGGTTTCAATTTTCTATTCTCTAATACAGTTGTGTTTCCCTAAATGAGTTAGAAGTGCACCTTTCTTTATGATGCATATTATATTATCTTGGTTTCTGTTATTGCATTTACTTGCTTCAAAAAAACAATATTCTGGAATTTTTGCTCTTGTTAGTCTAACTCTATAGGGTTGCTGTTGGCAAGAGACACTATATGGATTCATGGTTGTTGTCATTGATGGCAACAAAGGTCATCCCACATATCCGCAAGTCATGATGTGTCTCTACCGGAAGTCAGAATAAAGAATGTTGTGGTCCGGTGAAGAAGATCAGAGCATGTGGCAAGGTCTGACAGATTGGTCCGGATCTCTCAGAGGAAGTGTCTTGGTGCAGTACGGATTTGGGGAAGTCAAGAGGACTACCTTGAGTGGTATATTCCAAGGATTTAGCCTCCGGTGATGGACAAGGAAAAAGATATGAATGGTTGAGTACCGGATTCCTGAGAGACAGTGAAAACAGAGGAAGAACTGACTGGCAGAGTATCAGACTGCTTTCCGGATGGGTTACTGTTGATGACAGAGGTTGTGAAGGCATGAATCATGTTTGGCCGACATGATTAATGATATCTACAAGTATATGCTTGATCCGCATTGCTTGGTGAGGAAGGATTCAGCCGACAGAACAAAAGTTTGTAAGAAACTAGACTGTTCCGGATGCCGACTAGAAAGATGATGAAATTACTTGTGCGGATATATATAGAGGATGGATTTAGTTGTGAAGTGTGGTGTTGTTGTGGAGATATATGCGAATAAAGTCCAGATAAAGAGCAGAGGTAGCAAAAAGGATCCGGTATGTGAAAGATAGCAGAATAAAGAACAGAGGAAAGATGAAGTGCAGCAGATCAGTGTACTGAGCCTAACCGGAACTGAACTCCAGCATATGCAGATGCTTCCAATCAGTTCAAGACTGTGATTCTCATCACTTTGTAGACAGTGTGTCTTCTTGTAGGCAGTGGGCCTCTTTGTGAGTAGTGTGCTCGGGCAGTGAGCCCTTATTGGCAAGTGCCATTTTTGTAATTTCCTATTCTTCTAACAGAGAATAATTTTGGGTTAATCACCCCGTGGTTTTCTCCCTTAACAGGGTTTCCATGTCAAAAATACTGTGTCATGTGTTTCTTATTTCATGGTTAATGTTTTGTGTTTGATTTTATGCTGCATCAATTAAGAGGAAAGTTCATTAAGGGAAATAATTAGGATAACTGATTCACCCCCCCCCTCTCAGTTATCAACAATTGGTATCAGAGCTAAGTTCCTTCTAATAGAGCCTAACAGCTTGAGGAAGATCTGGGATTTCAAATGGATGCATATGGTTTGAGGGAGCAACTCAAGACTGCTCTTGAGGATCTTGAACAGTCAAATTCTGAAGTCAGTGAATTAAAGGAAAGACTCAAACAGGTTGATGAATTCATGAGAGAATTAAAAGACAAATTAAGTCTCTCTATGAAAAAGAGAAAGGAGCTGCTTCAACAGTTGGCAAGGCAAAGTGAAGAAAGCAATACAAATGAAGAATTGACTGAGCAAACCAAGTTATGTGAAAAGTTATCAAAAGAAGTCATTATGTTAAGACATGAAATGGAATCAGGAACTATAAAGTTTACTCAAGAGATTGAAGAAAAAAGAAAGGCTGAAGACAATCTAAGACAATCTCTTAAAGAAAAATCAGAAGAATGCCACCAGATGGACAAGATTATCAGACATCTTGAATCTGATCTTGAAGATGCCAAAGATAATGAAGGAAAACTTGAGGATCAAATTGCCTCTCTCAAAAGAGATCTTCAAACAGCAAATGAATATAAAGAGAAATTCAAGATAAGTTCTGCTCAACTTGAAGTTCTTCTTGGAAGTCAAAAGAGGACAGATGACAAGTATGGTTTGGGATATGAGAAAGGAGAAAGCTCCGGATCCGGTCAAAAAAATCTTGGATCAGAAAATCCAAGGAGCAGGCCTAGAAGACCTCCGGTAAGACAGCCAAATGCTCAAAGATATCCATCCTTCAATGGATACTGCCACAGCTGCAACCACTTTGGTCACAAAGCTGATCAGTGCAGAATGAGAATGAATCAGATTAATTCATCCTTCTCCGGACAGTGCTTCAACTGCAAAAGGTATGGACACAAATCCCATGAATGCAGAATTATGCAAGTAAACAAATCATTCAAAGGTAGATGCTTCACATGCAATAGAATAGGTCATAGGGCTAATCAATGCAGATCAAGAGGATATTAGTCAAATATGCAAAGAAATGTTATTTGCCAAATCTGCAATAGGTCCGGTCATAATGCTAAAGTCTGCAGAAACAAGAATCAGGACATAAGAGGTCCGGTGTATAATCAGAATCAAGACAAGGGTAAACAAAAGATGAATGCGGATGAGGTTAGGAATCAGATGAGCAAGATTTGGGTGAAGAAAAGTTCAGAGAATGTAGAGGTCGGATCCGCACCAGACCCTGGTGCTGATATTTCTTCCAGAAATTAAAAGGTGAGCTCAGGCTCAGGGGGAGACTCAAAGAAAATCTTGTTCCCCCAGCCAAACAAGTGGTGCCGGATGTGGCACAAGATGCGGATCAAAGGGTTTGTAGATATGAGTCTTGAGATACTTCAGTCAAGTTTTCAGAGGTCCGCATGGAGTTATGAAGAAGCTGTGATCGATTAAATAAGACTTGTTCATGGAGATGCTCCGGTATGATAAAGGATTACAAAAAGGTCTGGAAAGATCCGGAAATGCACTATCTTGTTCTGCGGATTGGACAGAGTGTTTGGGATGATCTTGTAATATGTTACCTCGATTTATTCATGATTAAAAGATCCGGATGATATCCACAGATCAGGACTAATCCGGGATACTCCAAGCTATCCAGACAAGGCAAACCGGAATGATGTAGGTGAAGCATTTATTGCAGACAGATATTAGGGTTCGCGGAGCAATTTAAGGGATTTCTCAAAGGTCATTTGCTCATTCTGCACTCGAGAAGAAGCGAAAAGTGGAGCTCTGCAACAAGGTTCATCAAGCACACCAAGGATCTCCTGCCGAAGCTATTGCATAAAGAAATCAATCCAACCACTCCGTGCAAACCGAAGGCGCATAAGGTATTCTCCGTTTTTCATTACCTCACTGCAAATCCTTGAAGAATGGCTACTCCAAACATAGTTAAGATCTCTGATAGACCTCGCCCCTCATTCAAGAAACATCCCTACAAATCATTGGAGGTAGACCCACTAGGAGCCTTCTCTAGTGTTCCTCACGGAGTTTTACATACCGAAGACATTAGGGTTTACATACATGCAAGCATTGAAGAATTTGGGGAATTCAAATTAAGAGACCTCTATCACAAGCAACTGATAGACAATGCTTTTGAGCTTAAACCAGAGTATAAGGATATCCAGAAGAAACAATTTGAGCAATTTATTCATTTCCCCTGTTTTGAAGAAGATGAATGGGTCCGGTATGTACTGAGCAGGATGCATGACAACTTTCTATGGCTAGATAGACCCTGCAAGATTACAAAAGAGGCAATTAGAGCAGTAACTGGTCTATACTCTTCCGGAGGGGTACCTATCCTCAAATCTGTCAAGAACAACATTGTAACTGAGGCCACCGGATCAAAATTTGACAAGAGGGCAATGACCATTGAAGATATTTCAGATCCGGATATCAAATATGCATCAATGATAATAGGATACAAGATCTATCACTCCAGCAGGGAGAATTCTGTATCCGGAACTGCAATATACACTGCTTATGAAATGCTAAGAAAGAATGCAGAATATGATCTCTGCGAACTACTGCTAAGCCAATTAATGGAAAACATACAGAAAATCAAGAAGGATAAGAAGAATTCCTTTAAGTATGGTACTCTTATTGTATGTCTATTCTTCTACTTCATGAATGAGCTACCCGGAACAAGTGGATGGGTATGGCAGAATGACAAACCTGTTGCAATCCAGATAAGAGACTATTTGCATGGACTTGGGGATGCAAAAGTGAGAAATACAGCTCTATGGGGATACTTCAAAAACTTTCAGAGCATGATGCAAGCAAGAGAGAGAATTCCCCAGTCTCTCATTGAGAAATACAAGGACTCAGTGTGCTTTATGGTTGACACTGATCAGTGCCTAATGGAGGCAGTGGAACCAAGGACTGTCTGGATCATGCCCATGGGGTATGAAGTAGATGAACAGATAGTGGAGCTGCATGTTCAACACATGCTAAGTCAGCCCAAAGATCCTAAGGCAGAAAGGTTTGGAACCTTTGAGGAGCTGAGTGTAAAAATACATGTAGAACTCAGGGAACCTGAGATTAAAAGAAAGGTGAGAAAAGAAGTAGAGCACATTGCTCAAGGCCTAGGCATCTCAAAGGAGGCACTTGATGCCAGCCGGGAAAAGAGAAGGAAGGCCGAGGAAGAAGAGAAAAGTAAAGAAAGTGCTCCGGTTGGAGCTCCCACCCGGACCAGATCAACAAAGAGATCTGCACCTCCCTCAACCAAAAGTTCAAAACTGGAAGTCTAGGCATCCGGTAAGAGATCCAAGACAAAAGCCACAAGGGCTTATGGAAGCCAAAAGGATGAAGAGGAAACAGAGTCAGATGAGGGAATAAAAGAAATAAAGAAACAGAAAAAGAAAGGATCCGGTAAGCCCTCCACAGGCCAAGACAAGGAGGAAATGGCAGAGGTAACTGTTGAAAAGCCCACTCTGTCACTAGAGAGCATAATCAAGTCGGTCACGGTGGATGGAAACCTTCAACCAATGACTGAATCATATGATGACTTCAGTGAGGCCGACCAAAAGACTCTGCAGGAGGCCACAGTAAAATATCTTAACATATATAATAAGGCTTTCATTGAAATAATATCTCTTATTCCTAAAAGCCTAGAAAAGGAAATGGAAGTAAGAAAGAATAATGCTCATGCTAAAGATCTTGAGATCCGGGAGCAGATAGCTATTCAGCTATATCCTCAAATTGATCCCAAGACCATGAACATTATCTTCAAAGACTGCAAAGATGAGTTCAAAAGCAAAGCCAGGATGAATCAACTCATGCTTGGCGAGACTGACAAAGTGGCCCAAGAAATAGAAGAGATCCTTCGGAAGGCCTTCAAAAGGTTCAATCTTCCAGTTGTAGAGGATTTAGGTACAGAAACAGCTGAGGACTTGGGACCCTCTGCTCCAGAAGAAGTGGCTCATGAACAAACTAGCATCTCTCCTCTGGTTTCCCCTACAGTCTCCGGATCCAAAGAAGAAGAGCAATTACAGGAGAAGGAAGCAGTGGTGAAAGACAAAGAGGTTGACAGTTCTAAGACTGCAGAAGAAAAGAAACATCTGTCTCTGGCAAGAGACACTGCACAAACTGTTCAACAATTTTTGAGCAAAGAAACTCTAGAGATTGATGAACCGGAGCTTCTAAAAGGTCCATTTGATTTTGACTCTCTCTCTCCGGTACAAACAATGAAGATAGCTTCATTTGCAAATGCCAAGGCAAATGAAAAGCTCCTGAAGTCTCATATGGAAGACTGTGAGTTGATAGAGGCTGCTTCCAGAGTACTTGTAAAGATCATGCCATCAATCCAGATAGATCCGACAGCCTCCACTTCCGGTAATCTAAAAACCTTAGTCAGCAGTGTTGATACACATTTTGATTCTTTAGAAAAATCAGCTGAAGAAAAGGTCCGGAAGGAATTTTTGGATAAAAGATTTTCAGAAATATTAGAATTAATCTCTAAGGATAGGAAGATTGTAAGCATTGGAATTAAGAGCTTAGAGAATGCTCTTAAGGATGGCGGTGACATCTATAAATTTTGTATATCCTGGTCAAAGGCAACAGCAGCATTTGACAAGAAAATAAAAGAGGAACAGGATAAGCTACAAAGCTTATCTCAAAGTTTTGATCCTCTCTCTTCCTCTATAATAAATCAAGAATGTCAGACTATTGCAGTCTTGAATGAAATAAAGAATCTTGAGAAGGAAAGGAAGAACATCACCAACCGGATGGGAGAACTTAGAAGGATTATAATCCCTAAGTTGGAAACCATGCATGAGGCCATCAGTGATGCTCAGACCACCGCCCAAACAAAAGATCCGACAGATCTCAAGTGGGCAGAAGCTTTTGCATTATTGCTAAGTGGTCACATTTCAATTTTGGATAGAATGAAGCAAAGTTGGGCCACAGAAATGATCCAATTGCAGACATCCTTTGCAGACATTCTTCAATATATGTGAGTATGTAAATATGCGGCTAAGTATAAGAAATTTTTGAAAATTTTGATATGCGGACCCTACCCTTTGCCATTGATGTCAAAGGGGGAGTGAGGAGCAGTGAAAAATGAGGAATCCAACTAAGGGGGAGTTCCGGAAAGTGTATATAAAGACAGAGCATCAGCAAAGGGGGAGCATAGTGAAAACACTTAGTCATTTTTCACTAAGTGTTGCCATCAATGCCAAAGGGGGAGATTGTTGGCAAGAGACACTATATGGATTCATGGTTGTTGTCATTGATGGCAACAAAGGTCATCCCACATATCCGCAAGTCATGATGTGTCTCTACCGGAAGTCAGAATAAAGAATGTTGTGGTCCGGTGAAGAAGATCAGAGCATGTGGCAAGGTCCGACAGATTGGTCCGGATCTCTCAGAGGAAGTGTCTTGGTGCAGTGCGGATTTGGGGAAGTCAAGAGGACTACCTTGAGTGGTATATTCCAAGGATTTAGCCTCCGGTGATGGACAAGGAAAAAGATATGAATGGTTGAGTACCGGATTCCTGAGAGACAGTGAAAACAGAGGAAGAACTGACTGGCAGAGTATCAGACTGCTTTCCGGATGGGTTACTGTTGATGACAGAGGTTGTGAAGGCATGAATCATGTTTGGCCGACATGATTAATGATATCTACAAGTATATGCTTGATCCGCATTGCTTGGTGAGGAAGGATTCAGCCGACAGAACAAAAGTTTGTAAGAAACTAGATTGTTCCGGATGCCGACTAGAAAGATGATGAAATTACTTGTGCGGATATATATAGAGGATGGATTTAGTTGTGAAGTGTGGTGTTGTTGTGGAGATATATGCGAATAAAGTCCAGATAAAGAGCAGAGGTAGCAAAAAGGATCCGGTATGTGAAAGATAGCAGAATAAAGAACAGAGGAAAGATGAAGTGCAGCAGATCAGTGTACTGAGCCTAACCGGAACTGAACTCCAGCATATGCAGATGCTTCCAATCAGTTCAAGACTGTGATTCTCATCACTTTGTAGACAGTGTGTCTTCTTGTAGGCAGTGGGCCTCTTTGTGAGCAGTGTGCTCGGGCAGTGAGCCCTTATTGGCAAGTGCCATTTTTGTAATTTCCTATTCTTCTAACAGAGAATAATTTTGGGTTAATCACCCCGTGGTTTTCTCCCTTAACAGGGTTTCCACGTCAAAAATACTGTGTCATGTGTTTCTTATTTCATGGTTAATGTTTTGTGTTTGATTTTATGCTGCATCAATTAAGAGGAAAGTTCATTAAGGGAAATAATTAGGATAACTGATTCACCCCCCCCCTCTCAGTTATCAACAGTTGCATGATGGGGCATTACATTTGGTATTAGAGCCAAGTTTAAACACTGGGTACTTTGGTTACTATTAAGCCCATTATGTGACCTAGTGCTTAAACTCTGTAGATAAACTGTATCCCAAGTTGCAACACTAAGACCTCTCGATTGTTGTTGTTGCCCTAGGTTAAACTATTTTCTCGTTGTAGTGAGTTGGTAATAGTATCTCTCACCTGTATGTATTAGTATGAAGGTTGATAAGTTTATAGACTTGCTCTTTAAGAAATGAATTCTTTATGTCATGTTTACTTATTTGTCTATGATGTATTCTTTCTTCTTAATTTATGAAAATGTGATGATATATTTGCCAACATGAATTTCCTGAATGACAGTGCATGTAATTAGGTATTGGAATGATTTAATCATTTGGTGAGTCATCTGGTTATGTGATGTCTTGTGCGAGGTATCTTAACATGGTTGTTGATAACCTAACATTTATCACCTAGCTAGTCATGAGTTCGTATGGAAGAATTGTTGTAATCATTGTATATGCCTGTGTAAGAACTATATGCAGGAGATCAAATGAGAGCTTGTGTTGGGCCTATGAGATCAGGTGTATAATAGTGTAGGTCAATTATAGTTTGTGTTATTCCTGTATGTGATATCATATATTTCTTTTATATCTTCTTATGTAAGGAAGCAATTGCCTATCTCCATAGTGTAGTAGAAAGAAATTGTATTGTATTAAGATAGAAGTTGTTTAGATAAGAGGATGTAGTTAAAATAATTATTCGAGTGTTGGTGTACATTCTCCAACACATTCTAGATCTTGTGTCCTTGAGTGTTGTGAAGTGGATACTCCCCTTTTGTGGCTAAAATTAGTCACACCATGATGTGAATTTGTTGTAATTTGGTTGTTTTGAAAATTTTGATAGTTGTTTCATGTGTTAGTATGGGGGGTTAAGAGTGAGTTTTCCTTCTTTGAACCTTCTTATGTCAAGAATGGTCACCAAGACTCTTTTCTTTATTCTTGATTTATTGAAATTTGTCGGCACTTTGTGACTTAAGGTTGTAATTTGATTGTTTTTCCATGTGGGTTTGTAATTATTTTTAAATTTTCTATGGTGGAACTTCTAAATGTTGGATTCTGTTGGCCCCACTTTGTGGTAAGTGTTGTTTCTATCATGTTCATTTCAAACCTCTGATAGTATGTTCAAGGGAGGACTCCACGGAGAATTGCATTTGGCATGGTTGGTAATTAGTGGAAATAAGATATGAGATGAATCTTTCAGTAGTTGTATGTGACTGCAATTATTTTGATTGTATGAGATTGCTGAAAAAGTGTAATTAGTTATGAGTAGATCACAGGATGCACCATAAAGGTAAAGAATTGATGTTTCTCTTGTCTTTTATTGAACATTTGTGCTTGATTTATGAACAATTGTTTATTATGGATGAGTATGTTGGCAATGGAATATGGCAATATTAATATACTATGTTTCTACCCTAGTACGTGACTTCTAGGAGTAAGTCAAGTTTTAGAGGGGGAGGATGTAGTGCCCCCTCATCGTTGGCTTGTGATAGTGGTAATTATGCATTGCTCTCTGTCAATCGGAGACAGTTGTTAGTCGTTCATTGCATTGATTCAATAATGAGACATTTGATTAATAGGTTATGATTTACATTTATTTTGATCTTGATGAACTATGTTGGACTGACATAATTGGGCATGTGTTATGAGTTATGATGGCATTACTATTATTCCAGTTATGATGTGAATTAATATTATCATGTGTCATTTGATTTGTGGTATTTGAATTCAGATAAAAGTTGTTATGATATTGTTCAAGAGCAGGGACAATGTAGTATTACTCACTTCGAGTACCCTACTATGCTGCAATTCTCTGACTCTCTGTGTAGACATATATGAACTTGATCGTATACAACCAACTGGTTGAATGCAGGCTGCAGGTACCGAGCCTCGACTCCACATGATACAGCAGGTTTGAGCGGGCTCTTGCACTAATGGGTGTCAATGATGGGAGATAACGCGAGGTCTATTCCATTAGGTTGGTCCTTGTCTTTGTTATGGTCTCGAGTCGTGTTGTGTCACTTGGTCCTTGCTTGGTTATTATTGGTTGTCTTGTGTCGTGGTGTAGAGTTGAGTTATGTTTTATAATGTTTAATTTGTTCATGTGCGGTTGGAAGATACTTTATTGAATTAGTGTTATTAATAATGCTCCTATTTTGTTGTTAGATAATTACTGAAGTAGCTTAAAGCTTTGTTTGACATCCAGGTTAAATTTTATTATATTCTAGAATTAATTATCTCCTACTCAAGGATATACATGTCATAATTTGGAATTATAGGTTGTTAATTTATTATTGGTGTAGAATAGTCTTGATATGGGAAATAAATGCCTTGAGTTGTCAAATTTTAAATTTGTAGATTTGGAATCTCTATTATTAGTAAAATTTTAAATTCCTCGGGAGTGGGTTGTTGGGGAAGGATGCATGTTTGCATTTTTTTGATGGATTGAATGTTTTTAAGGGGAGATCTGGGGAGGAAATGAAGAGAGAGACAACATTGGGAAAAGGAAAATTTTATAGTGTTGAAGAAAATCTCGTATCTTGGGCCTCTGTACATAGCAGATCATCTATTTGGGAGTTGCTATAACAGGTGCATCTGAACCTATTCTTCATTTCTTAATTTGATTTGTGTGGATATTGTTTTAGGCATAAATTGTTTCTTTATCTCTGTTTGTTAATATCTAAGTAAAAGGAATTTTAGTCAACCCAGTCTTGAAGGAATTGAATCTTGTTGTTCTCTGTGGAAATAATCCTTGTCCTTCATTGTGATTTGAAAGCTGCAATAAGAAATACCCTTGTGGTTGATATGAATTAAAATCTCTCTCTCCCTTATGAGTTATCTACATTTTCCATGCTCACCTGAGTCTAATGTTTCAACTGTAACTCCTAAACCCTTTCAAATTTGAGAAAACTGCCCACGAAACTACTCAATAAGGGCCATTCTGCACAAAACCCATGTCCCAGAATTTTGAGATTCATCTTCGTATGTGTGCAGTTTCAAACAGAAGCTGACTGCCTAGAAACTACTGAAAAAAATATGGGTTTGACTGTATCTGTGTTAAATTTGCATTTTGACCATACCATAGAGGCATTGAACCTCAGTTTTACATTTGCATTTTGACCATTCCATAGGGGCATTGAACCTTAGTTTTAAATCTGCATTTTGATCATGCTATGGAGGCATCCAATCTCAGTTTAAATCTGCATTTTAGCAATATTATAAAGGCATGGAATGATAATAGATGTTTCTAAATATTTGTATCTGCATAGAATCAAATCTTTGTGCCATCCACTCATTAAATTTGCCTCTGCATGACAATCCATTCTTTTATTTCCTCTGCTTGTCAATGGTATTATACCATAATCTCTATACACTTGTTGGGTGTGAATCTTCTGTATATAATCTTAATATCACTCTATGAACATAAACTTGTAGATAGAAAAATATGTTTTCTTGCTAGGCAATAACTAGATTTGTATAATGGTAGATGCCTTTGTGAATATTCAGTTATGTTTTAAAATCATCATTTGAGGCGTCTCCATTTTAGCTTAAAACCTTGATTACTTAAGAAAAGTTGCCTTTTCTCTCAACCTACGTAGAATTAGGAAAGGTAACATTCTATTATATTTTCGTTACTTTCTTATAAGGGAGTGGAAACTAGTTTAGAGACAAAGTAGAAATATAGTATGTTATGTTTAAAAAAATATATATATTTCCTTATCTTTTAAGAGATTTCTCTTATTATTATGGAATGTTAATTTGTTTAGTAAATTAATAAAATAATGTTTTAATTTAGTAAGTTGTTAGAGAGAGAGAGTTGTGGAAATTATGAAGAATACTTAGGGAAGATGTTTTTAGAAATTTGGTTAAACTTCTTATTAGATAAAAGAATTTGGAGATATTTTATTCTTTAAATTTAATTTCTTTTATTTTTTAATTGAGTAATGTTAGGGTAACTATTTATTATTCATTAGGTATTGTATTTAATTTTATTTATTTATTTTATCCAAAGTACAATATAGAAATGAATTCGATATTGTGTTTATTTTATTTCACAGTTATTTATGTTATCAGAAATAACTTAAAGTCTCTTAAGTGATGCATAGTAGTATTATCCTTGGTACTCAAGTATTGCTAAGTTCTTGAAATTACATTGTTCATTTGGGTATACAACCTAATGGTGTGTATTGTTAGATATGGTTAGATTTTCAATTAGTGTATAGTGAGAATAGTAGTTGCTTTATCCTTGCATTATCTACTTATAGTTGGTTTCACGTTGAAGAAAGATTTTACTTATGGTAAATAAGTAATTATTATTTCTAGTTTATGTGATATTAGTAGTGTATTGATTTCCTTGTTGAATTTTAATTTTCTAGTCATGCTTGTAATATTCCATTTTGTTCTTTGTAAATGGTGGAAATCATTGATTATGTTTTCTTTTTCTTCATACTTTTATTTTGGAAAACAAAGAATTGTGTTTTGATCATATTACAGGAAATTAAAGTGTCTTCAACTTGGGATTGATTTATTAATGGAATTATTTTATGAGCTTTCCTTGACCTTTGTTAAGTAAGGATGTTCAGTTTATGGTTCACCTTTCTTGCCCTACTAATTCCTAAAGTTTTGAAGTTTTGCTATTGGTGATAACTTGATGTAAGTTGATTTCTTGATTGAATCTAGAGTCCTTTGAAACTCTTGCTTGATCTCCTCCTTGGTCATAGCTTATGTTTGTATTGGAGTATTATGTTACCTTGGGGTGGCTCATCTTGGTCTATGTTGCTTTGTTGTGAAGTAGGAATCTTGTTTGATGTCATGGCCGCTTGTTGTCAATGTGGAAGTGTTGACCTTGTTTGATTATGGTTTCTTTATCTTTGGTTGTACCTAACTCTAGAGGTGAGGTGTCTTGATCTTTGGTCTAGATAGTGGCATGTCAATGTAATGGGATATCTGGATTTTCATATCTTGTAATGAATGGGGAAGGTCTCTTGAATATTGTACTTGGTTCTTGATGGTATTGCTTCAATTTTGAAGAGATTATAAGGAGTTATTGTTGTGGCCTAGTGAATGGCGTAAGTTATGACTCAGATCTGATTTGTGACTTTTACCTACTTGTTGTGGTATGTATGTTTGACCAGAGAATGCTAAGGGAGTGGCTTTCATGGTGGGGCCGGTGCCTAGTGAGAGGCTGCCTGTGTAACCCCATGGAAGTTGTAAGCATGTGAAAAATTTAATAATTTAATCAAGAGGGTTGGGGTATTAAAACACTTAACAAGATAAGTAAGAGACCTCGCCCATGCCTTGAGTGCTCTCATAGGCTAAGGATGGGATGAGAAGGCCTGGTTGGCAAGGCTGACCTCCTTGTCTCCATGAGAGGACCTGTTGGCTCCACATTTGCCACCCTGTGGGGCTGGTGCCTAAAGAGAGGCTGCCAGGGTAACCATAGATGGTGGCCAGCTTCTATTGATTGATAGCCTGGGTAACCCATGCTAGGACCATGTGATGACACTCTCCTTACGCAATTTAGTTGTTTCTTTTGGTTGTGCCTCTGGAGCGATGTCTTGTCTTGTGCAGGTTGTTGATTTAGTTGGTTGTGTCATGTCAGTTGTCGTTCTTTTATTTTTGGATGTTGTTTCTTAGCTTACTGGAATCCTCATTGTTATCTCCTAGCTCGGAGGGGTGGACCTCAGGGTTCCCCATGGCTGGGTGGCAGAGCTATCCATTGGCCTTCCTTGGAGATTCAGTTCGAGTCCTGTGTAGAGGTGTTCTAGTTCCAGATTACTTTCCACCCTCAGAGATGTTGTCTACTTTCTTATGTATTATTTTGTAAACTGACGTGATTGGTCTTGTAATCTTGTATTGTAACTTTGTATATATTCTATCTTGCTAATGTAAAAGTTGAACTTATCTGTAGAAGAAGTATAATGTATTTCACTTGTGTGGTTTTAATTTTCTATTCTCTAATGCAGTTGTGTTTCCCTAGAGGAGTTAGAAGTGTACCTTTCTTTATGATGCATATTATATTATCTTGGTTTCTGTTATTGCATTTACTTGCTTAAAAAAAAAAATTCTAGAATTTTTGCTCTTGTTAGTCGAACTCTCTATTGTTGCATGACGGGGCATTACAGGCCAGCTTCTGGGGATAGATAGTCTGGGTAACCCATGTAGGACCATGTGATGACACTCTCCTTGTGCAGTTCTATTATTTCTTAGTGGTACCTCTAGAGTGATGTCTTGGCTTGTGCAGTTATGTTGATATGGTCAGTTGTGTCATATCAGTTGTCGTCCTTTTTAGATGTTGTTTCTTGGCTTAGTGGAATCCTCGTCGTTATCTCCTACCTCGAAGGGGTGGACCTTAGGGTTCCACGTGGTTGGGAGGCAGAGCTATCCATTGGTCCTTTTTGGAGATACGGTTCAAGTTCTGCACAGAGGTGTTCTAGTTCCAGTTCACTTTCCTCCTTCAGAGTTGTATGCTTTCTTATTTATTCAGTTGTAAACCGACATGATCGGTCTTGTAATCTTGCTTTATAATGTTGTAAATGAACTATCTGGCAATGATAAGTTGATCTTTCTGTAGTAGTAGTAATTGATTATCTCTTATGTGGTTTCTACTTTATAATCTCTAATGCAGTTATGTTTCCCCAGAGGAGTTAGAGTGCATTTTTCTTTATGTTGTGATATCGTTAGTTACTGCTATTGCATTTACTTGCTTTAAAAAAAAATTATTCCTAAAATTTTGCTTTTGTCAGCCTAACTCTCTAGGGTTACATGACGGGGCATTACATCTGGTATCAGAGCCAAGTTTAAACACTGGGTACTCTGTTTACAATTGAGCCCATTATGTGACCTAGTGCTTAAACTCTATAGAGTAACCATAGCCTAAGTTGCAACACTAAGACCTCTGGATTGTTGTTGTTGCCTAGGTTAAACAATTTTCTCATTGTAGTGAGTTGGTAATAGCATCTCTCACCTATCTGCATTAGTATGAAAGTTGATATGTTTATTCGGCATGGTGTTAGAAAATTGAGCTCGTGCCTTGTTTCTGTATGGTTTTCTCGAGAGGATTTTATAAGCCTTGGTCTTCTTTGGCTACTTTAATTAAATTGGGGGAACAATTAGGAATACCTTGATTTCCTAATTTCACATGTGCTTGATGCACGAGCCCACACTTGGAGTACTAATTAATACCTAAATCTTCATCTCAATCTCTCAACACGTGTTCTGCACTTCAATTTCAATTCAAACTCTCCAATTCTCTATATCTATTAATTCATTTCAACTATATAAATATAGTTCTTAATCTATACTTCTCAAGCTTGTTAGATTCAATTTCCTCAAGCAATCTTCCAGGCACATGCATATGCATATTCGTAAATCTATTTTTATTTACAACCCATCAATAAATATGTATCAAAGGATTTATGCGAAAGTGTTTTATGACCTACACAATATGATTAATTTAAAGATCAAACTATGTGAGTTGATCATATCCCCTAAGGAAAATGCACAACATTTAATTAGACATTAGAACATTATTTTAATTACTTCATCCATGCATTGCATGTTTTCTTATTGTGGCATTCATATTGCATGTTTTCCTAGGTATCATGGAATTTGAATTGCATGTTTGCCTAACGTGGCATTGGCATAGGTGTAATGGCCTTATTGAGGATTTATCGGGATTTGCCCAGACAACTAGGGACCATTGTTACTTTCATTGTGTCTTTGTATTTGATGTTTGGTCACCTGGAGGCTCTCTGCCAAATGGGACATGTGCCTTATTGGTGCTTCCACTTTTGCATGTTGGTTGACATGTCATGGGGATAGAGTGTATGGTTTGATCGAGGTTTTTTTGGGGCCAGGGCATCAGAGTTCAGTCTAGGTCCAGTGGAAGAGGGCCATAGAGATCACAGGGTGTCTTTTGAGAGGGAACTCATTGAGTGGCTGGTGTCTCTTGATCAGAGAAGAACTTGTGCTCCCAAACCTTGTTGTATAGAACATACAAGATGTTTACAATGGAGAACATTGGTTGTTTTTCTGTGCTACTTACAACTTTTATAGTTAGCATATGATCATTCATGGTAAATTTCTTAATAAAAAACTTGTGGAGGCCATGGACAATCTATAGAGCTCTGAGAAAACTAGGATTCGAAGGTCCTGCTCCTCATTTTTTTGATAGGCAATCTTCTTGACATAGCCAATATCGTGGAGCAGGAACACACCAAGGATTTGCCTGCCATTTATCATGACATCAGGAAGAGAGTTTTTCCCTTCTTTGTCAAATGGGCACAACAATATGGCAATATTTGGGATCTCAGCAGAATGCACCAAGGAAATGCTGGATGAATGGAGATTTATTGATGAGAAAGCTTGTGAAATAGAGCTAACAACATGGATGAAGACTCTTACAACAAATGTTTTTATCAAGAGTCAATATGGATTGGATTCCAAGAGAGGAAGAGAGATATTTGAAGATATGAACTCTTTATAAGGTTTGATCATTGAATCATTTTGATACTCATGGATTCCTGGTGGCAGGTACATATATGGCTTCCAACTCCAATGTGGTATAGATGTTTTTTTTTTCTTGTAAGGAACATTGAACATTAGTTACGACTCGTCTTTTTAATCTCCCTCTGCAATTCTTTAATAGAAGTATTCCATCATTCTCATCTGTTGTGCCCTTTATTTTTGTGCTATGGGAATTGTTTTTCCCAAGCTCTAAAGCAGGCTCTCCCTTAGTAGTTATAGCTTGCCGTTATTCCATAGTATACATGTTTAATAGACAAAGCCCAACACAATCTATAATCCATAATTAGGACAGATATTCCAATTCCAATTCATCGACATCAGTATGATTGAATTAGATTGCCATAGCTTAAGCTAAAGGAATAGAATTGTACTTAAATGTTAAAATTGTGATGTCTTAGTGTTGAAATTTGTGAGAGCAGCCACATAGAAGGAAAATTCAGCGAGTAAATGGCTAAATCAAAGAATCAATACAAGTTTACCTTAGAAACCTAATATAAGTAAACTAAAGAAGAGTGGTGGTATTCATCTTCATCTCCAATGTCATTACTCTAAACCTTGCTTCATTTAAATCCTACTTGGTTTCTAGGCCATACAATGAATGAACTGTTCTCTTCATTTCTAGAGAAATAGAAAATAATCATTCTAAAAACAAAGAAAAGACTACTGGGTAGCTAAATGTCAGTTTCTTCCTTCTAATGGGACTGGAGAGTCAGAAAATAAAACTAATATTTTAGCATAATGTCCTCAACAGTTAGATGAACATCATACACTGCCATTGTCTACATACCTGATCCCATCCAACTAATAAGTTTCTTCTAGTTTTGTTTACCTTGTCAAAAGAAGCTTTTGGCTATCTTCTTAATATTTGTGATATCCATTTTTGGAGCTGCAATAATAGAGAATAGATTAAAAGGCATAAACTAATTTAATGACGTGTAATATGTATATTTTGTTTCAATGTTACCCAGCTATTAGTCTACCTTTTCACCCACCTCTATATGTTTTGTATCAATTCATCCAGCATGTTTCTCTCTGTTGTAGTAGAAGATTGAAACTAAGATATATGGTTTGGAAATTTCCCATCTGAAAATGGAATACATAAAGGATTTGCCTTTGTAGTTACGTGGAGACATTTTGCAATAAGTAATCCTCCTCTTCTCAGAGTTTCATTCGGTAGCTGTCGGTAATTGACTGCACTTTCTGTTTGGGGCGTAGACTTGTTTGGTAGTTTCCTTCTTAACACCGAAGATACTGAGTAAGCCCTTCCCACGATTTAAGCTGAACGGCCAGTTAACCTTGTAGTTTTTGCATGTGTTGAGAAGGGTATGCAAGTTTAGTGTGGTCGTGTAGATTGACCAATAGTAGTCAGATTTCAGTGCTGAGGAATTACTTTATTAGAAGTTATGGTTGAGGTAGGTTGGAATGTGGTCAGCAGTCATAGCATTGTTAATATTTATCGAGTGGCTTTGTGTGGTGGTTTATATAGTAGACTGTAGTCGATAAGGGCTGATTTTTCTTAGTATTCTGGTTATTTGAACGTATAGCAAATGTTATAAGGTTAGTCGAAGCCGATAGCTTGTGCATGAGTATGATAGTTGTTTTATTAAGTCGTGTTGTGTCCATTTGGAGATGGTCTTTAGTTGGTCAAAATTTGTTAGTGTAATGTATGTTGTAATAGTCATTTTTCTTGTTTTAGTCATTAAAGTTGTAGTGCGGTGTTATTGGTTTATAAAGTGGTCATTTTGTTTCTCACAGTGGTACCCATCAGAAATTGCAAATGGGTAAGATGTAAGAGGATATTAGACGTTGGTAAAATATAATACGTGTTTTAACTTGCCTCTTGTGTTAGACAGTAAGTCCAACGAGATTTATAGTTGTGGCGTGTAGATAGAAAATGGTGTGCCTTAACACTTTTGGCATTTTGTTTAGACACTGCTATTGTATCAAGCACTGTGTTAGTCGGTGAGTGTAGCAGTATATCTGTTAGTCAATTTTATCCCACAATAGTTGTTATAGGTAATGGAATGTCTTGAGTGCTGTGTTGTCAGTGGCCCTAGTACATTTTGTTAGTCGCTGTTCATTAGACACTATAGTTGTGGTCAACACAGTGTTTAGTTGGTATGCATGGCGTGAAGTTTGTTGGTCGATGTGTCTTGTAAGGATTAGTAGGTAGTGGGTTCATAACTCTTAGTGTTTTCATGATTGTCAGTAATCCCTTGCTTTGACTTGAGGTTGGAAGCGGTAGTAGGTTAGAGGATTATTTTTAGGTTCATAGTGTTTTGCCTTGTATAAAGTGGTAAGATTTTAGTTGGAAATTCTTGCCCATAGGAAAATAGTAGGATGCAATGTTGGTTTGGAACTTGTATGATGTTAAAAATATACTTGATTTGGTATCGGTTAGACTTTGTAATTTAGACTTGTAGGGATATTGATATATGGTTAAATGTTAGTTGGGGAAAAACTTGGACTTATAGTTGTTTTGTTAATCTCATAGATAGAAGGTATCGTTGAAAACTTATGTCAATTGGGAAACACATAAATTTGTTATCGTGCTCATTTTGGTATGGTAATGGTCAAATTTTAGATGTAGTATATTAGTTTTGGTGGGTGTGTTTATGTCGACAATAATCATTTACATAGTTGTTGTTGGCAATGTTGATTGGAAGTTGTATTATGATAATTGGAAGATTATGCTTTTGGAGAAGTAAATATATTTATAATTGTTATTGTGTTGATAAATGTTAGACGTTATTCTCATAGGAGATTATATATATATATATATATATATATATATATATATATATATATATATATATATATATATATATATATATATATATATATATATATATATGTTTTTTTAAGTGTTGGATTGAAATTCTAATGCTAGATGATAATATTTGATCATAGGAAATATTTGTGAAATTTTAGTTGTTTTAAACTATAGTAGTAGGAGCTTTTGTGTTTCTCGAGTTATAATGCTAAATTTCTGTAGTTATGTCCCCATAAATGTTATAGTATAGGTTAAATCATTTCCCTTTGATGAAAGTAAAAGCCTTGTTATAAAAGTTAGTTTATATCATCCCTTAGGGGTTATGTCAAGTCATTTCCAAATATGGTTTGTGGGAAAATTGATTGCTAGGAGTAATGATGTCTTTGGGTAGAGATTTCCATGATATATTATTGTAGTAGGTAAATCTTGTGATGGAAATTGTAGAAGGATTTGAATTACTATTTCTAGTTCATAGGGTAATAATAGTGTATTGATCTCCTTGTTGAATTTTAATTTGCTACTCATTCTTGTGATATTCCTTGTCATGCTTCGTAAATGGTGGATACCATCGTATATGTTATTTTACTTCATTTTAGTGACTTGGAGCCGATTGTTGGCTTAAACCATCTATTGTTGTTATTGCCGTGAACTGGAGGTTTCTTACAATTGATGTTAAATCTCATAAGTTGTTCTCATGATTGAATTAGAAGTTCATCGAATATCTTTTGTTCAAATATAATTCTGGTCATACTTTTATGTTGTATTGGATTATTTTGTTACCTTGGGGTGGGCTTGCTCTACGTTGAGTTGTTTCTAGTAGAGCAGGGATCCTTGTAGAATGGGTTTATGAACTATTTCTTGTGAAGTAGGAATCTTGTGAGATGTCATGGCGTCTTGGTGTCTAATTGTGGAAGTGTTGTCCTTGTTAATTAACGGCTACTTTTTCTCTTGGTGGTACCTGACACTAGAGGTGAGGTGTTATGATATTTGGTCCAAATAGTGGCATGTGAATGTAATGGGATATTTGGACTTTTGTATCTTCTTATGAATGGGGAATGGCCTTGGTTATGGTACTTGGTTTCTAAATGGTCTTCCTTCAAATTTTGATGGGATTCTAAGGACCCTTCTTGTTGTGGCCTAGTGAATGGCATATGTTATGGCTCAGTTCTGATTGTTGACTCTTACCTATATGTTGTAGTATGTATGTTTGACCCAAGAATGCTAAGGGAGTGGCTTTCATGGTGGGGCCGGTACCTAGTGAGAGGCCACCTCGGTAACCCCATGGAAGTTGTAAGCATGTGGAAAACTTAATAACTTAATCAAGAGGGATGGGATATTAAAACACTTAACAAGATAAGTAAGAGACCTCACCCATGCCTTGAGTGCTCTCATAGGCTAAGGATGGGATGAGAAGGCCTGTTGGAAAGGCCGACCTCCTTATCTCCATGAGAGGACCTGTCGGCTCCACATGTGTCACCCTATGGGGCCGATGCCTAGAGAGAGGTTGCCAAGGTAACCATAGATGGGGGCCATATAGTGCCCCCTCGTCGTTAGCTTGTGATAGTGGTAATTATGCATTGCCCTCTGTCAATCGGAGACAATTGTTAGTCGTTCATTACATTGATTCAATTATGAGACATTTGATTAATAGGTTGTGATTTACATTTATTTTGATCTTGATGAACTACGTTCGACTGACATAATTGGGCATGTGTTATGAGTTATGATGGCATTACTCTTATTCTAGTTATGATGTGAATTAATATTATCATGTGTCATTTGATTTGTGGTATTTGAATTCAAATAAAAGTTGTTATGATATTGTTCAAGAGCAGGGACGATGTAGTATTTCTCGCTTCGAGTACCCTACTATGCCATGATTCTCTGACTCTCTGTGTGTAGACATATATGAACTTGATCATATACAACCAACTGGTTGAATGCAGGCTGCAGGTACTGAACCTTGACTCCACCTGATACAACAGGTTTGAGCGAGCTCTTGCACCAATGGGTATCAGTGATGGGAGAAAACGTGAGGTCTATTCCATTAGGTCGGTCCTTGTCTTTGTTATGGTCTCGAGTCGTATTGTGTCACTTGGTCCTTGCTTGGTTATTATTGGTTGTCTTGTGTCATGGTGTAGAGTTGAGTTTTGTTTTATAATGTTTAATTTGTTCATGTGTGGTTGGAAGATACTTTATTGAATTAGTGTTATTAATAATGCTCCTATTTTGTTGTTAGATAATTATTGAAGTAGCTTAAAGCTTTGTTTGACATCTGGGTTAAATTTTATTATATTCTAGAATTAATTATCTCCTACTCAAGGATATTCATGTCATAATTTGGAATTATAGGTTGTTAATTTATTATTGGTGCAGAATAGTCTTGATATGGGAAATAAATGCCTTGAGTTGTCAAATTTTAAATTTGTAGATTTGGAATCTCTATTATTAGTAAAATTTTAAATTCCTCGGGAGTGGGTTGTTGGGGAAGGATGCATGTCTGCATTTTTGTGATGAGTTGAATCTTTTTAAGGGGAGATCTGGGGAGGAAATGAAGGGGGAGACAAAATTGGGAAAATGAAATTTTATAGTGTTGAAGAAAATCTCGTATCTTGGGCCTCTGTACATAGCGGATCATCTATTTGGGAGTTGCTATAACAGGTGCATCTGAACCTATTCTTCATTTCTTAATTTGATTTGTGTGGATATTGTTTCAGGCATAAATTGTTTCTTTATCTCTGTTTGTTAATATCTGACTAAAAGGAATTTTAGTCAACCCAATCTTGAAGGAATTGAATCTTGTTGTTCTTTGTGGAAGTAATCCTTGTTCTTCATTGTGATTTGAAATCTGCAATAAAAAATACCCTAGTGGTTGATATGAATTAAAATCTCTCTCTCCCTTATGAGTTATCTACATTTTCCATGCTTGCCTGAGTCTAATGTTTCAACCGTAACTCCTAAACCCTTTCGAATTTGAAAAAACTGCCCATGCTACTACTCAATATGGGCCATTCTACACAAAACCCATGTCCCAAAATTTTGAGATTCATCTTCATATGTGTGCAGTTTGAGACAGAAGTTGACTGCCTAGAAACTACTGAAAAAATATCGGTTTGACTATATCTGTGTTAAATCTACATTTTGACCATTCCATAGAGGCATTGAACCTTAGTTTTAAATCTGCATTTTGACCATTTGATAGAGGCATTGAACCTCAGTTTTAAATCTACATTTTGACCATTTCATAGAGACATTGAACCTCAGTTTTAAATCTGCATTTTGATCATGCTATGGAGGCATCCAGTCTCAGTTTAAATCTAAATTTTAGCAATATTATAAAGGCATGGAATGATAATAGATGTTTCTAAATATTTGTTTCTGCATAGAATAAAATCTTTGTGCCATCCACTCATTAAATTTGCCTCTGCATGACAATCCATTCTTTTATTTCCTCTTCTTGTCAATGGTATTATACCATAATCTCTATACACTTGCTGGGTGTAAATCTTCTGTATATAATCTTAATATCATTCTACAAACATAAACTTATAGATAGAAAAATATGTTTTCTTGCCAGGCAATAACTAGATTTATATAATGGTAGATGCCTTTGTGAATATTCAGTTATGTTTTAAAATCGTCATTTGAGGCATCTCCATTTTAGCTTAAAAGCTTGATTACTTAAGAAAAGTTGCCTTTTCTCTTAACCTATGTAGAATTAGGAAAGGTAACATTCTATTATATTTTCGTTACTTTCTTATAGGGGAGTGGAAACAAGTTTAGAGAGAAAATAGAAATATAGTATGTTATCTTTAATATATATATATATTTCATTATCTTTTAAGAGATTTCTCTCATTATTATGGAATGCTAATTTGTTTAGTAAATTAATAAAATAAGGATTTAATTTCGCAAGTTGTTAGAGAGAGAGAGTTGTGGAAATTATGAAGAATACATAGGGAAGATGTTTTTAGAAATTTGGTTAAACTTCTTATTAGATAAAACATTTTGGAGATATCTTATTCTTTAAATTTAATTTCTTTTATTATTTAATTGAGTAATGTTAGGGTAACTATTTATTATTCATTAGGTATTGTATTTAATTTTATTTATTTATTTTATCCAAAGTACAATATAGAAATGAATTTGATATTGTGTTTATTTTATTTCACAGTTATTTATGTTATCAGAAATAAGTTAAAATCTCTTAAGTGATGCATAGTAGTATTATCCTTGGTACTCAAGTATTGCTAAGTTCTTGAAATTACATTGTTCATTTGGGTATACAACCTAATGGTGTGTATTGTTAGATATGGTTAGATTTTCAATTAGTGTATAGTGAGAATAGTAGTTGCTTTATCCTTGCATTATCTACTTATAGTTGGTTTCACGTTGAAGAAAGATTTTACTTATGGTAAATAAGTAATTATTATTTCTAGTTCATGGGATATTAGTAGTGTATCGATTTCTTTGTTGAATTTTAATTTGCTAGTCATGCTTGTAATATTCCATTTTGTTCTTCGTAAATGGTGGAAATCATTGTTTATGTTTTCTTTTTCTTCATACTTTTATTTTGGAAAACAAAGAATTGTGTTTTGATCATATTATAGGAAATTAAAGTGTCTTCAACTTGGCATTGATTTATTAATGGAATTGTTTTATGAGCTTTCCTTGACCTTTGTTAAGTAAGGATGTTCAGTTTATGGTTCACCTTTCTTTCCCTACTAATTCCTAAAGTTTTGAAGTTTTGCTATTGGCGATAACTTGATGTAAGTTGATTTCTTGATTGAATCTGGAGTCCTTTGAAACTCTTGCTCGATCTCCTCCTTGGTCATAGCTTATGTTTGTATTGGAGTATTATGTTACCTTGGGGTGGCTCAGCTTGGTCTATGTTGGTTTGTTGTGAAGTAGGAATCTTGTGTGATGTCAAGGTCGCTTGTTGTCAATGTGGAAGTGTTGACCTTGTCTGATTATGGTTTCTTTATCTTTGGTTGTACCTAACTCCAGACGTGAGGTGTCTTGATCTTTCGTCCAGATAGTGGCATGTCAATGTAATGGGATATCTGGATTTTCATATCTTGTAATGAATGGGGATGGTCTCTTGAATACTGTACTTGGTTCTCGATGGTATTGCTTCAATTTTGAAGAGATTATAAGGAGTTATTATTGTGGCCTAGTGAATGGCATAAGTTATGACTCAGATATGATTGGTGACTTTTACCTTCTTGTTGTGGTATGTATGTTTGACCAAAGAATGCTAAGGGAGTGGCTTTCATGGTGGGGCCGGTGCCTAGTGGGAGGCTGCCTGGGTAACCCCATGGAAGTTGTAAAAATGTGAAAAATTTAATAATTTAATCAAGAGGGTTGGGGTATTAAAACACTTAACAAGATAAGTAAGAGACCTCGCCCATGCCTTGAGTGCTCTCACAGGCTAAGGATGAGATGAGAAGGCCTGGTTGGCAAGGTTGACCTCCTTGTCTCGATGAGAGGACCTGTCGTCTCTGCATGTGTCACCCTATGGGACTGGTACCTAGAGAGAGGCTGCCAGGGTAACCATAGATGAGGGCCAGCTTCTGGTGATTGATAGCCTAGGTAACCCATACTAGGACCATACGATGACACTCTCCTTATGTAGTTTAGTTGTTTCTTTTGGTTGTGCCTCTGGAGTGATGTCTTGTCTTGTGCAGGTTGTTGATTTAGTCAGTTGTGTCATGTCAGGTTCCATTCTTTTATTTTTGGATGTTGTTTCTTAGCTTAGTGGAATCCTCGTTGTTATCTCCTAGCTTGGAGGGGTGGATCTCAGGGTTCCACATGGTCGGGTGGCAGAGCTATCCATTGGTCTTCCTTGGAGATTCGGTTCGAGTCCTGTGCAGAGGTGTTCCAGTTCCAGATTACTTTCCACCCTCAGGGATGTTGTCTACTTTCTTATGTATTATTTTGTAAATCGATGTGATCAGTCTTGTAGTCTTGTATTGTAACTTTGCATATATTCTATCTTGCTAATGTAAAAGTTGAACTTATCTGTAGAAGTATAATGTATTTCACTTGTGTGGTTTTAATTTTCTATTCTCTAATGTAGTTGTGTTTCCCTAGAGGAGTTAGAAGTGCACCTTTATTTATGATCCATATTATATTATCTTGGTTTCTGTTATTGCATTTACTTGCTTCAAAAAAAAATATTCTAGAATTTTTGCTCTTGTTAGTCTAACTCTCTAGGGTTGCATGTGATGGTGTTAGGTTGTCATTGATGTCAAAAGTGTTCAGGAGCATGAGACATCATCTTGCAAATATAGAGAATGGTTTTATACTTCACAGGTTTGATCTTGCATCATCAGGAGTGGCATAATCTTGTTTGTTGTTGATAGGAGCAGGAGCATGAGACATCATCTTGTGTGATCTTCATTCATGGTTTACTTGGTTCATACAATCAGTTGGAGAGATGTGTTCTTTACAATGTCATGATTTATCAGTGAACATGACATATTCTTTATAGGCATGGTCTTCATTATTCATCAGGTTTTTGACAAGGTTGATGATATCAGTTGTTGGTATTCCAAGGTTTGTAATGTGTTGGTTCTTGACAAGGTTGATGATATCAGTTGTTGGTATCCAAAGGTTTGTAATGTTCTTATTAATGATTTCATTTGGTCTTTTTTGGTGTTCATGTATCAATCATGCTCACTATATTGGTGTTTTAAGTACAGAGGTATAAAGTGGGTTTCATGCTTCAAGGATATTCTACATTCTATTTTTTCTCTCTGTCTGCTTCAAATGAGCTTATTTAGATTTTTTGATATCACCGCTTTTATGAGACAAATTAGTCTCAAGGGACTTAAGTGTTTTACCTATGAAGATAATCCTAAGTCTTTGTTGATTCTAAACTAAGTTGTTCATTCCATTTTAAGCCCGTCATATATCAAATGTTCTTTATGTTTTAATCTTTTGTTGACTTGCTATAGCAAGTCGGGTCACTTAAGGTGACCTAGTAAAGGGTTCCTAACACATGGCAGTGACCGGCCCTTTCCCTTGGAGACCGATGGCTTTGGTAATGTGATGAGCGCATGGGCACCAAGACCTAATCTAAGGTTCCATTTGAATGAAGTTTGGGCGCGATTTGGTAGATCGGTGGTCAGATTTTAAACTTGCCACCTCCCTCGACAATGCACATTGACGTGCATATGGACGTCAGGACTCTAAGTTGACTGGTTATTTTTAGCTTCTTTTTGAGGCAGTTTATAGAATGTTTTGGTGCCCGATTAGAAAGAGTTTTCTTAAGGTTTTTTTTAGAAATATTTTTAAGATTCTTTTTCTAAAACAAGAAGTAACCCACTCACGAGAATTAAGGAATTATTTAGAAAAGATTTTTTTTAAAGGAGAGTTTTTTTTTATAGCAAGTTTTTATTGGAGATATTGTGCAAAGGAGCTTGCATGAAAATGAAAAGTCTTTTGCAAAATAGAGATTTATTTTTTTCCAGATGATTTTATTGGAGATTAGTAAAATTATTTTTGCAGAGATTGAAGATGAAGTTGCTCAGATGCAAGGAAATATAAAAAGTTATTTTTTAGCTCACAGGAAATGAAGAGTCTTGTTGTGAAGGGCTTGGAAAGATGAAAGAGATTTTGAAGGATTGTTTCTTGCAGGAATATGAATGGTTTTACAGATGGAAGATGAAGTCAGTCAGACAGGGCATTGAAAGAACAGATCAAGTTTTTTATAAAGAGATACAGAAAGTTTTTCTTAAGGATCAATTTTTGAAAGAGAAATATAAGACATTGTAAATTAGATTTTCTTCTTGAAAATGGATTTATTGAGATATTATTTTTGAGATGTTTGTGGGAAATAAGTAAATGAAAAGACATTGAAGACAAAATATTCAGATTGAAATAAATATGAAAGGTCAATGAATTTTTGCAGAGGAAAGGAATATGAAAAGATTTTTCTTTGTAGGAGGGAGGACATTCAATCTGTATAAAATTGTTTTTCTAGGTGCATTGATTGAGGGACTTGCAAGACAGAGATGAAACATATAGAGTAAAGTAGTGTTGTTTAGCATATCAGAATACAGGATTGAAATGCAATGTTATTGAATGGATTAGAATACAAGATTGATATGCAGTGTTGTTGAATGGAGGATTAGAATACAAGATTGATATGCAGTGTTGTTGAATGGATCTGATTAATTTGCAGAGAAAATTGTTTATAGAGATTTGTATATGAAGCTTGTTTTGATTTGAAAATCAAACAGGATGTATAAGGTTGTATACAATGGTGCAAATCTGATTGAACAGCAATCATGTCTTGCACACAAAGTTTGATGTTTTGTTTATAGTGATTGTGGTTGCCAGTGAGGCACAGTATGCCTATGAGGCTTGTGGTCAGTGAGACCTCTATATTTGTCAGTGAGACAATTTGTATTGCCAGTGAGGCACTTCATGAGTGGTTTTTCTACCCCTGAGCGTTTTCCACTCGGTAAAAAGTTGTGTCTTGATTTCTTCTATGTGTGTGCATATTATTAGTTTGATCATGTTTTGTTTACATCTGTTATTGTAAGTCTTGTGCATATAAACTCAACAAATCATTAATGTATTCCTTTCTATCAGTTCTGTAAGAGAAAGCTTGTAAAAAGTTGTAAAATGTTTGAGAATTAATACAACACTGATTCACCCCCCCTCTCAGTGTTGTCCGAACTCCTACAATTGGTATCAGAGCCAGTTTCCCTTCTACAGCTTAATCAGCTTGGGTAGGTCCTGTGTGTGGAGTTCAATGGGTAAGTGCAGAAGAAATAAGAACATGAGAAATGTTAAGATTCATTCTGGTCAAAAGACATCATCCATATCAAACTTAGGTGTTAATGTTCAAGTAGTTGATAAAGATGCTTCACAAGTTGAATCAATGAAAGAGTTTTCTGGAGTTCCTCTATTTAATGGTTCAGACTTTTCAGTTTGGTGTATTAGAATGCAAGTGTATTTATCCTCTTTAGGATATGATGTTTTAATGTCTGTTGAGAATGGATATTCTAACTCTGCAAATAACAAAGAAGCTCTTAAATGCAATCATATAGCCAAGAAGGTTATTTTATCTGGTTTATCTAATGATATTTCTTGTAAAGTTGTGCAGTGTGAAACAGCTCAGGATATCTGGAAAGAACTCAAAAGAATTTACCAAGGTAATGATAAAGAAGAGGACACTCTGGTGTGTCAAGAAAGTGGCAATGAAAGGCAATCACATGAAGAAGTTGAGACCCAATCAAATTCAGAAGATGATGATGATCAGGATTATAATGAACAAGACTGTGAGATTGATCTGGAAGGAGAGCTTATATATGCTTTGAGTGAGCTCAAGAAGTATAAGAGAGAGAATCAGAAACTAAATTTGTTGCTGCAACAAGAAAGAGAATCTAAAGATAATGTACATTCAGAACTTGAAATTGTATCTACAGATCTTGAAGAGGCCAGATGTCAAATTATAAGTTTAAAAACATTGTATCTACAGATCTTGAAGAGGCCAGATGTCAAATTATAAGTTTAAAAACATACATTGATGACTCAGATAAACTAGTTGCTAGATTAAAGATAGAAATTGAAGAAGCTAAGAGGATAGCTGATGTCTCAATTTCTAACCTTGAAGTTTCAAGGATTGAGAATCTAAAACTGGAAGGTGAAATTATCAATCTGAGAAAAGAGTAGGATGGTCTTAAGAAGTATAAGGAATTTGAAGAAAGCACAAGCAAGCTACAAGAGATGCTTGGTAAACAAAAACTATATGGAGACACTACTGGACTTGGTTTTGAAGAAGGAGAATGTTCAAAAGCTAGAGAGACACCTAAAAGGAAAATTAATTTAAGTCATCATGTTGTTGCCACAGAAGGTAAAAGGAAGAGTGAAGCTGAACAGAAAACTAGAGATGAATTTGTACACAATCAAAGAAGGAATTTCAGAAAACCTATTGTTAGACAAGCATACATGTACATGTATAATTATTCTTTTAATGGTTATTGTTATGCTTGTAATCAATTTGGACACAAAGCAATTGTTTGCAGAAGGAATACTGACATTATTTGTTACAAGTGCAATAATGTTGGACATATACAAAGAAATTGTGAAAGATATGATTCTGCATGGAAGTTTAACATGAGTTCTCAAAGGTACTATCATTCATCTGATTATAACTATAATATAGTTTGTTACAATTTCAACTCTCTTGGTCACAAAGCTTACAGTTGCAGAATGTTTGAAGGAATTGCATCATCGGATTTGAAATGGAAAGAAACAGAAAAGGTTTGGAGAAAGAAAGCACCTGTGAAAATTTGGAAGCAAAAAGAAAGTAAAAAGAAGTCAGAATCTATAATTGTGCATCTTGCACAAGTTACAAATGTTCTATAATGGATAGCATGAAGTAAGGGGGAGGAATCAAATGTTCTATCAGTTAACCCCATGTTTCAGGAAGGAGATCATTTGATATGATGATCTTGTCTGTCTATCACTCTTGCCATGCTTTGAAATAGTTGATTATGATGTTGCTAACAAAGTTGATGTTTAGTATGTGATAGTGTTTCAGGTGTTCTTTGGTTCATTATCCTGAAAAGGTGTTTCTGAAGCTCTCTGCACAAAGAGGTTGATGTTGTTGTGACTTGATATCATGTTGGTATTTAAAAATTGTGTTGTAGTTCTGTGTGATCATGCTTGTCAGAGCAAAGAGCTTGAGATGCTCTCAAGAAGCTCTTATCAGAAAATTAGCATGTGTTGGCTAAGGTGGCTGAAAATGAAAGTTCAATTCATAACAATTATCTTTGTTTTTGATTTGTACAAAGTGTTGTTGCAGATGCAGTTTGTTTGAATGACAAAGTCAAGAGGTAGTAGTTCTTATATAATACAGTATGTTTTAGATGTGGTGTCTTGTGTAGAACAGAAGGTTAGTTCAGATGGTCTTCATTCTTTGCCATGACAAAAAAGGTCTCAGAATAGTTTGGTTGCAAGATGATAATTTGATGATTATATCTTTTACTTTGTTGAGTTATGACATGTGTCTTGGAGCTTTCAGGTGGTTTGAAGATAGTGTCAAAAGAAGATGATAACCAAGAGATATTGAGGAGTTTTCTGAAGTGATAATTTTACATGTTCCATTAATAATCTTCCTCATTAATATGATTCAGAAGGGTATGTGCAAATTGTGTGTCTCCAGTTTTGAAGTGGTATCAGGACTGAATTATTACTATCATGGAAAACTTGAATAGTTTTTATAAAAAGTGGTCATCATATCATCTGATGTTGGGAACTAATTGATGAGGAGTCTTCATGATTTTTTTTTGCCTGCAAATTTGTTTATCAAAGAGTATTGGTATGCTAATGATTTCTTTGCAAAAGTGTTCAGAAGGTTGAATGTTAGTAAATGGATGGTATGTCAGTAATTGGAAGGTATACTTCAGGTTGATATGTTGCTTCAGGACTAATTGAGGAAGTGGATAAGTGTTGAGTTGAGTTGAGTCATGTTGGTTAGTCTTGTCAGTGTTTACCAATGGTATTTCTGAGTAGTAATTTGTTTATGATCTTTAATACATGGAAGATCTTGGAGATTTGTTATTTTAGGTCAAAAAGGTTGTTGATTGAAGAGGAACTGTTTGTTTTGAAAGTTTGTGATGTTATCAGGAAGGAGTGTGTCAGTCTTCATCTCCACAGTGGTATTGTCATCAGATGTAAGTTTCATGAAAGACAAATGGCTTCAAAGATTTTGGTAAGTGGTTCAAAGATAACAAAAGTTTATGTTTTCAAAGTTCTCATATTGCAGGGTGATTGCAATTATCAAGCTATAACATCTTTTCAGTGGAGTTGTTCTCAGGGGGAGATAATAGTCTTTGTCATCTGATGTCAAAAAGGGGGAGAAAGAAAAATATGCATCAGGTGGTTTTGCCATCAATGACAAAGGGGGAGATTGATGGTGTTAGGTTGTCATTGATGTCAAAAGTGTTCAGGAGCATGAGACATCATCTTGCAAATATAGAGAATGGTTTTATACTTCACAGGTTTGATCTTGCATCATCAGGAGTACATAATCTTGTTTGTTGTTGATAGGAGCAGGAGCATGAGACATCATCTTGTGTGATCTTCATTCATGGTTTACTTGGTTCATACAATCAGTTGGAGAGATGTGTTCTTTACAATGTCATGATTTATCAGTGAACATGACATATTCTTTGTAGGCATGGTCTTCATTATTCATCAGGTTCTTGACAAGGTTGATGATATCAGTTGTTGGTATTCCAAGGTTTGCAATGTGTTGGTTCTTGACAAGGTTGATGATATCAGATGTTGGTATCCAAAGGTTTGCAATGTTCTTATTAATGATTTCATTTGGTCTTTTTAATGCTATGCGGGCATCCAGCATCAGTTTAAATCTGCATTTTAGCAATATTATAAAGGCATGGAATGATAATAGATGTTTCTAAATATTTGTTTCTGCATAGAATAAAATCTTTGTGCCATCCACTCATTAAATTTGCCTCTGCATGACAATCCATTCTTTTATTTCCTCTGCTTGTCAATGGTATTATACCATAATCTCTATACACTTGCTGGGTGTGAATCTTCTCTATATAATCTTAATATCATTCTACGAACATAAACTTGTAGATAGAAAAATATGTTTTCTTGCCAGGCAATAAATAGATTTGTATAATGGTAGATGCCTTTGTGAGTATTCAGTTATGTTTTAAAATCATCATTTGAGGCGTCTCCATTTTAGCTTAAAAGCTTGATTACTTAAGAAAAGTTGCCTTTTCTCTTAACCTAAGTAGAATTAGGAAAGGTAACATTCTATTATATTTTCGTTACTTTCTTATAAGGGAGTGGAAACTAGTTTAGAGAGAAAATAGAAATATAGTATGTTATCTTTAAAAATATATATATATTTCCTTATCTTTAAAGAGATTTCTCTCATTATTATGGAATGCTAATTTGTTTAGTAAATTAATAAAATAAGGTTTTAATTTAGTAAGTTGTTAGAGAGAGAGTTGTGGAAATTATGAAGAATACTTAGGGAAGATGTTTTTAGAAATTTGGTTAAACTTCTTATTAGATAAAAGAATTTGGAGATATTTTATTCTTTAAATTTAATTTCTTTTATTATTTAATTGAGTAATGTTAGGGTAACTATTTATTATTCATTAGGTATTGTATTTAATTTTATTTATTTATTTTATCCAAAGTACAATATAGAAATGAATTCGATATTGTGTTTATTTTATTTCATAGTTATTTATGTTATCAGAAATAAGTTAAAATCTCTTAAATGATGCATAGTAGTATTATCCTTAGTACTCAAGTATTGCTAAGTTCTTGAAATTACATTGTTGATTTGGGTATACAACCTAATGGTGTGTATTGTTAGATATGGTTTCAAATGAGTTGTAAATTAAATTATAACCTAATTCTCTATAGTTTTTAGCTAGCAACTTTCAGTTCTATGTAATGGCTAGGGAACTGCGCATTGTCGGGTTTAGTATGTTCCTTAAGTCAATGAGGAATCATCTTATCTTGGAATAAATTACTTAGATTTCTATGAATCGTGGGTAGAGAAAATTTGTATAGGATTTAGTTAGATTTTCAATTAGCGCATAGTGAGAATAGTAGTTACTTTATCCTTGCATTATCTACTTATAGTTGGTTTCACGTTGAAGAAAGATTTTACTTATGGTAAATAAGTAATTATTATTTCTAGTTCATGGGATATTAGTAGTGTATCGATTTCCTTGTTGAATTTTAATTTGCTAGTCATGCTTGTAATATTCCATTTTGTTCTTCGTAAATGGTGGAAATCATTGTTTATTTTTTCTTTTTCTTCATACTTTTATTTTGGAAAACAAAGAATTGTGTTTTCATCATATTACAGGAAATTAAAGTGTCTTCAACTTGGGATTGATTTATTAATTGAATTATTTTATGAGCTTTCCTTGACCTTTGTTAAGTAAGGATGTTCAATTTATGGTTCACCTTTCTTGCCCTACTAATTCCTAAAGTTTTGAAGTTTTTCTATTGGTGATAACTTGATGTAAGTTGATTTCTTGATTGAATCTGGAGTCCTTTGAAACTCTTGCTCGAACTCCTCCTTGGTCATAGCTTATGTTTGTATTGGAGAATTATGTTACCTTGGGGTGGAGCTTGGTCTATGTTGGTTTGTTGTGAAGTAGGACTCTTGTGTGATGTCATGGCCGCTTGTTGTCAATGTGGAATTGTTGACCTTGTCTGATTATGGTTTCTTTATCTTTGGTTGTACCTAACTCCAGAGGTGAGGTGTCTTGATCTTTGGTCCAGATAGTGGCATGTCAATGTAATGGGATATCTAGATTTTCGTATCTTGTAATGAATGGGGATGGTCTCTTGAATACTGTACTTGGTTCTTGATGGTATTGCTTCAATTTTGAAGAGATTATAAGGAGTTATTGTTGTGGCCTAGTCAATGGCATAAGTTATGACTCAGATATGATTGGTGACTTTTACCTACTTGTTGTGGTATGTATGTTTGACCAGAGAATCCTAAGGGAGTGGCTTTCATGGTGGGGTCGGTGCCTAGTGAGAGGCTACCTGGGTAACCCCATGGAAGTTATAAGCATGTGGAAAATTTAATAATTTAATCAAGAGGGTTGGGGTATTAAAACACTTAACAAGATAAGTAAGAGACCTTGCCCATGCCTTGAGTGCTCTCACAGGCTAAGGATGGGATGAGAAGGCCTTGTTGGCAAGCCTGACCTCCTTGTCTCCATGAGAGGACCTGTTAGTTCCACATGTGTCACCGTATGGGGCTGGTGCCTAGAGAGAGGCTGCCAGGGTAACCATAGATGGGGGCTGGCTTCTAGTGATTGATAGCCTGGGTAACCCATGCTAGGACCATGTGATGACACACTCCTTATGTAGTTTAGTTGTTTCTTTTGGTTGTGCCTCTGGAGTGATGTCTTGTCTTGTGCAGGTTGTTGATTTAGTTGGTTGTGTCATGTCAGTTGTCGTTCTTTTATTTTTGGATGTTGTTTCTTGGCTTAGTGGAATCCTCATTGTTGTCTCCTAGCTCAGAGGGGTGGACCTCAGGGTTCCACATGGTTGGGTGGCAGAGCTATCCATTGGCCTTCCTTGGAGATTCGATTCGAGTCCTATGTAGAGGTGTTCCAGTTCCAGATTACTTTCCACCCTTAGAGATGTTCTCTACTTTCTTATGTATTATTTTGTAAACTGACGTGATCGGTCTTGTAATCTTGTATTGTAACTTTATATATATTCTATCTTGCTAATGTAAAAGTTGAACTTATCTGTAGAAGAAGTATAATGTATTTCACTTGTGTGGTTTTAATTTTCTATTCTCTAATGCAGTTGCATTTCCCTAGAGGAGTTAGAAGTGCACCTTTCTTGATGATGCATATTATATTATCTTGGTTTCTGTTATTGCATTTACTTGCTTCAAAAAAAAAATTCTAGAATTTTTGCTCTTGTTAGTCTAACTCTGTAGGGTTGCATGACGGGCCATTACAGGTCAGCTTCTGAGGATAGATAGCCTGGGTAACCCATGTAAGACCATGCGATGACACTCTCCTTATGCAATTCTATTGTTTCTTGGTGGTACCTCTAGAGTGATGTCTTGGCTTGTGCAGTTATGTTGATATGGTCGGTTGTGTCATGTCAGTTGTCATCCTTTTTGGATGTTATTTTCTAGCTTAGTGGAATCCTCGTCATTATCTCCTAGCTCAGAGGGGTGGACCTTAGGGTTCAACATGGTTGGGAGGCAAAGCTATCCATTGGTCCTTTTTGGAGATACGGTTTGAGTTCTGCGCAGAGGTGTTCCTGTTCCATTTCGCTTTCCTCCTTCAGAGTTGTATGCTTTCTTATTTATTCAGTTGTAAATTGACATGATCGGTCTTGTAATCTTGCATTGTAATGTTGTAAATGAACTATCTAGCAATGATAAGTTGATCTTTCTATAGTAGTAGTAATTGGTTATCTCTTATGTGGTTTCTACTTTATAATTTCTAATGCAGTTATGTTTCCCTAGAGGAGTTAGAGTGCATTTTTCTTTATGTTGTGATATCGTTAGTTACTGGTATTGCATTTACTTGCTTTAAAAAAAATATTCCTGAAATTTTGCTTTTGTCAACCTAACTCTCTAGGGTTACATGATAGGGCATTACATCTGGTATCAGAGCCAAGTTTAAACATTGGGTACTCTGGTTACAATTGAGCCCATTATGTGACCTAGTGCTTAAACTCTGTAGAGTAACCGTAGCCTAAGTTGCAACACTGAGACCTCTGGATTGTTGTTGTTGCCTAGGTTAAACAATTTTCTCATTGTAGTGAGTTGGTAATAACATCTCTCACCTGTCTGCATTAGTATGAAAGTTGATAAATTTATTCGGCATGGTGTTAGAAAATTGAGCTCGTGCCTTGTTTCTGTATGGTTTTCTCGAGAGGATTTTATAAGCCTTGGTCTTCTTTGGCTACTTTAATTAAGTTGGGGGAACAACAAGGAATATCTTGATTTCCTAATTTCACATGTGCTTGATGCACGAGCCCACACTTGGAGTACTAACTAATATCTAAATCTTCATCTCAATCTCTCAACACGTGTTCTGCACTTCAATTTCAATTCAAACTCTCTAATTCTCTATATCTATTAATTCATTTCGACTGTATAAATATAGTTCTTAATCTATACTTCTCAAGCTTGTTAGATTCAGTTTCCTCAAGCAAGCTTCCAGGCACATGCATATGCATATTCATACATCTATTTTTATTTACAGCCCATCAATAAATAAGTATCAAAGGATTTATGCGAAAGTGTTTTATGACCTGCACAATATGATTAATTTAAAGATCAAACTATGTGAGTTGATCATATCCCCCAAGGAAAATGCACAACATTTAATCAGACATTAGAACATTATTTTATTACTTCTTCCATGAATTGTACGTTTTCCTATTGTGGCATTCATATTGCATGTTTTCCTAGGTATCTTGGCATTTGAATTGCATGTTTGCCTAATGGGGCATTGGCATAGGTGTAATGGCCTTATTGAGGATTTATCAGGATTTGCCCAGACAACTAGGGACCATTTTTACTTTTATTGTGTCTTTGTATTTGATGTCTGGTCACTTGGAGGCTCTCTGCCAAATGGGCCATGTGCCTTATTGGTGCTTCCACTTTTGCATGTTGGTTGACATGTCAGGGGGATAGAGTGTATGGTCTGATCGAGGTTTTTCTTGGGGGGGGCATCGGAGCTCAGTCTAGGTTCGGTGGAAGAGGGCCATAGAGATCACAGGGTGTCTTTTGAGAGGGAACTCATTAAGTGGCTGGTGTCTCTTGATCAGAGAAGAACTTTTTCTCCCACACCTTGTTGCACAAAACATACAAGATGTTTACGATGGAGAACATTGGTTGTTTTTCCATGCTACTTGCAGCTTTTGTAGTTAGCATATGGTCATTCATGGTAAGTTTCTTAATAAAAAACTAGTGGAGGCCATGGACAATCTATAGAGCTCTCAGAAAACCAGGATTCGAAGGTCCTGCTCCTCATTTTTTTGATAGGCAATCTTCTTGACATAGCCAATATCATGGAGCAGGAACACACCAAGGATTTGCCTGCCATTCATCATGACATCAGGAAGAGAGTTTTTCCCTTCTTTGTCAAATGGGCACAACAATATGGCAGTATTTGGGATCTCAGCAGAATGCACCAAGGAAATGCTAAATGAATGGAGATTTATTGATGACAAAGCTTGTGAAATAGAGCTAACAGCATTGATGAACACTCTTACAACAAATGTTTTTATCAAGATTCAATATGGATTGGATTCCAAGAGAGGAAGAGAGATATTTGAAGATATGAACTCTTTAGAAGGTTTGATTATTGAATCATTTTGATACTCATGGATTCTTGGTGGTAGGTACATATATGGCTTCCAACTCCAATGTGGTATAGATGGTTTTTTTTTCTTGTAAGGAACATTGAACATTAGTTACAACTCATCTTTTTAATCTCCCTCTACAGTTCTTTAATAGAAGTATTCCATCATTCTCATCTTTTGTGCCCTTTATTTTTGTGCTATGGGAATTTTTTTTCCCAAGCTCTAAAGTAGGCTCTCCCTTAGTAGTTATAGCTTGCCGTTATTCCATAGTATACATGTTTAATAGACAAAGCCCAACACAATCTATAATCCATAATTAGGACAGATATTCCAATTCCAATTCATCGACATTAGTATGACTGAATTAGATTGCCATAGCTTAAGCTAAAGGAACAAAATTGTACTTAAATGCTAAAATTGTGATGTCTTAGTGTTGAAATTTGTGAGAGTAGCCACATAGAAGGAAAATTCACTGAGTAAATGGCTAAATCAAAGAATCAATACAAGTTTACCTTAGAAACCTAATATAAGTAAACTAAAGAAGAGTGGCATTATTCATCTTCATCTCCAATATCATTACTCTAAACCTTGCTTTATTTAAATCCTACTTGGTTTCTAGGCCATACAATGAATGAACTGTTGTCTTCATTTCCAAAGAAATAGAAAATCATCATTCTAAAAACAAAGAAAAGACTGATGGGTAGCTAAATGTCAGTTTCTTCCTTCTAATCAGACTGGAGAATTAGAAAATAAAACTAAGATTTTAGCATAATGTCCTCAACAGTTAGATGAACATCATATGCTGCCATTGTCTACATACCTGATCCCACCTGACTAATAATTTTCTTCCGGTTCTGTTTACCTTGTCAAAAGAAGCTTTTGGCTATCTTCTTAATGTTTGTGATATCCATTTTTGGAGCTGCTATAATAGAGAACAGATTAAAAGGCATAAGCTAATTTAATGAAGTGTAATATGTATATTTTGTTTCAATGTTACCCAGCTATTAGTCTACCTTTTCACCCACTTCTATATGTTTTGTATCGACTCATCCAGCCTATTTCTCTCTACTATAGTAGAAGATTGAAACTAAGATATATGGTTTGGAAATTTCCCATCTAAAAATGGAATACATAGAGGATTTGCCTTTGCAGTTACGTGGAGACATTTTGCAATAAGTAATCCTCCTCTTCTCAGAGTTTCGTTCGGTAGCTATGGCTAGTTGACTGCACTTTCTGTTTGGGGTGTGGACTTGTTTGGTAGTTTCCTTCTTAACACTGAAGATGTTGAGTAAGCCCTTCCCACGATTTAAGCTGAATAGGCAGTTAACCTTGTAGTTTTTTCATGTGTTGAGAAGGGTATGCAAGTTTAGTGTGGTCACATAGATTAAGCAATAGTAGTCGGATTTCAGTGCTGAGGAATTACTTTGTTAGAAGTTATGGTTGAGGTAGGTTGGAATGTAGTCGGCAGTAATAGCATTGTTAATATTTATCGAGTGGCTTTGTGTGGTGGTTTATATAGTAGACTGTAGTCGAAAAGGGCCGATTTTTCTTAGTATTTTGGTTAGTTGAACGTATAGCAAATGTTATAAGGTTAGTTGAAGCCAATAGCTTGTGCATGAGGATGGTAGTTGTTTTGTGAAGTCATGTTGTGTTCGTTCAGAGATGGTCTTGAGTTGGTCAAAATTTGTTAGCGTAATGTATGTTGTAATAGTCATTTTTCTTGTTTTAGTCATTAAAGTTGTAGTGCGGTGTTATTGATTTATGTAGTGGTCATTTTGTTTCTCATAGTGGTACCCATCAAAAATTGCAAATGGGTAAGATTTAAGAGGATATTAGATGTTGGTAAAATATAATACGTGTTTTAACCTACCTCTTGTGTTAGACAGTAAGTCTAGCGAGCTTTATAGCTGTGGCGTGTAGATAGAAAATGGTGTGCCTTAACCCTTTAGGCATTTTGTTAGTCACTGTTCATTAGACACTATAGTCGTGGTCAGCACAGTGTTTAGTCGGTATGCATGGTGTGAAGTTTGTTTGTCGATGTGTCTTGTAAGGATTAGTAGGTAGTGGGTTCGTAACTCTTAGTGTTTTCATGATTGTCGGTAATCCCTTGCTTTGAGTTGAGGTTGGAAGTGGTAGTAGGTTAGAGGATTATTTTTAGGTTCATAGTGTTTTGCCTTGTATGAATTGGTAAGATTTTAGTTGGAAATTCTTGCCCATAGCAAAATAGTAGGATGCAATGTTGGTTTGGAACTTGTATGATGTTAAAAATATAGTTGCTTTGGTATCAGTTTGAGTTTGTAATTTAGACTTGTAGGGATATTGATATATGGTTAAATGTTGGTTGGGGAAAAACTTGGACTTATAGTTGTTTTGTTAATCTCATAGATAGAAGGTATCATTGAAAACTTATGTCAATTGGGAAACACATAAAGTTGTTATTGTGCTCATTTTGATATGGTAATGGTCAAATTTTAGATGTAGTATATTAGTTTTGGTGGGTGTGTTTACATCAACGGTAATCATTTACATAGTTGTTGTTGGCAATGTTGATTGGAAGTTGTATTACGATAATTGGAAGATTATGCTTTTGGAGAAGTAAATATATTTATAATTGTTTTTGTGTTGATAAATGTTAGACATTATTCTTGTAGGAGATTTTATATATATATATATATATATATATATATATATATATATATATATATATATATATATATATGTTTGTTTTAGTGTTGGATTGAAATTCTAATGCTAGATGATAATATTTGATCATAGGAAATATTTGTGAAATTTTAGTTGTTTTAAACTGTAGTAGTAGGAGCTTTTGTGTTTCTCGAGTTATAATGCTAAATTTCTGTAGTTATGTCCCCATAAATGTTATAGTATACGTTAAATCATTTCCCTTCAATGAAAGTAAAAGCCTTGTTATAAAAGTCAGTTTATATCATCCCTTAAGGGTTATGTCAAGTCATTTCCAAATATGGTTTGTGGGAAAATTGATTTCTAGGAGTAATGATGTCTTTGGGTAGAGATTTCCATGATATATTATTGTAGTAGGTAAATCTTGTGATGGAAATTGTAGAAGGATTTGAATTACTATTTCTAGTTCATAGGGTAATAATAATGTATTGATCTCCTTGTTGAATTTTAATTTGCTAGTCATGCTTGTGATATTCCTTGTCGTGATTCGTAAATGGTGGATACCATCGTATATGTTATTTTACTTCATTTTAGCGACTTGGAGCTGATTGTCTGCTTAAACCATCTATTGTTGTTATTGCCGTGAACTGGAAGTTTCTTACAATTGATGTTAAATCTCATAAGTTGTTCTCATGATTGAATTAGAAGTTCATCGAATATCTTTTGTTCGAATATACTTCTGGTCGTACTTTTATGTTGTATTGGATTATTTTGTTACCTTGGGGTGGGCTTGGTCTACATTGAGTTGTTTCTAGTGGAGCAAGGATCCTTGTAGGATGGGCTTATGAACTATTTCTTGTGAAGTAGGAATCTTGTGAGATGTCATGGCGTCTTGGTGTCTAATTGTGGAAGTGTTGTCCTTGTCAATTAACGGCTACTTTTTCTCTTGGTGGTACCTGACTCCAGAGGTGAGGTGTTATGATATTTGGTCCAAATAGTGGCATGTGAATGTAATGGGATATCTGGACTTTCATATCTTGTTATGAATGGGGAATGGCCTTGGTTATGGTACTTGGTTTCTAAATGGTCTTGCTTCAAATTTTGATGGGATTCTAAGGACCGTTCTTGTTGTGGCCTAGTGAATGGCATATGTCATGGCTCAGTTCTGATTGCTAACTCTTACCTATATGTTGTAGTATGTGAGAGGTCACCTGGGTAACCCCATCAAAGTTGTAAGCATGTGGAAAACTTAATAACTTAATCAAGAGGGTTGGGATATTAAAACACTTAACAAGATAAGTAAGAGACCTCACCCATGCCTTGAGTGCTCTCACAAGCTAAGGATGGGATGAGAATGCCTGGTTGGCAAGGTTGACCTCCTTGTCTCCATGAGAAGGCCTGTCGGCTCCGCATGTGTCACTCTATGGGGCCGGTGCCTAGAAAGAAGCTGCCAGGGTAACCATAGATGGGGGCCAGCTTCTAGGGATAGATAGCCTAGGTAACCCTTGTAGGACCATGCGATGACACTCTCCTTATGCAGTTCTATTATTTCTTGGTGGTACCTCTAGAGTGATGTGTTGGCTTGTGCAGTTATGTTGATATGGTCGGTTGTGTCATGTCAGTTGTTGTCCTTTTTGGATGTTGTTTCTTGGCTTAGTGGAATCCTCATCGTTATCTCCTAGCTTGGAGGGGTGGACCTCAGGGTTCCACATGGTTGGGAGGCAGAGCTATCCATTGGTCCTTTTTGGAGATACAGTTCGAGCTCTGTGCAGAGGTGTTCTAGTTCCAGTTCACTTTCCTCCTTCAGAGTTGTATGCTTTCTTATTTATTTAGTTGTAAACCGACACGATCGGTCTTGTAATCTTGCATTGTAATGTTGTAAATGAACTATCTGGCAATGATAAGTTGATCTTTCTGTAGCAGTAGTAATTGATTATCTCTTATGTGGTTTCTACTTTATAATCTCTAATGCAGTTATGTTTCCCTAGAGGAGTTAGAGTGCATTTTTCTTTATGTTGTGATATCGTTAGTTACTGCTATTGCATTTACTTGCTTTAAAAAAAAAATTATTCCTAAAATTTTGCTTTTGTTAGCCTAACTCTCTAGGGTTACAAGACGGGGCATTACACCCCTAAAATGTTAAAAAAAATTTAGTATTTCAATAATCTCTCCAGTGAGAAATTAGGTAACACCATGTAGTTTATTCCTAATTTTTCTGATAATTGTTTAATGACTAATTGATTTTTTAGTAATTTTTAAAGTGGACACATCTTGAAAAGTAGAAATTTGAGCGTGCTCCCCCCTAAAATGTTTGAAAACTAATCAAATTTTTTTTTTTTTAATTCATGTAGAATGGAGTCTAGTTTCTAAAAATATAACTTATTTCAATTTTTTATGAACGGTTAAAAAAAAATCAAAAATACTAGACACTGGTTTTTGACAAAAACTGGACACACTTACAAAAGAAATTCAAGATGAAACACTAAACGTACTCAAAATGTGAAAAACATTATATGGTTAGATAGCTAATAGAGATCTTAAGATTATTGTGGTATTTTTTTGAGTTTTCATTGAAAAAAGTGCCATCCTGATGGGGAGTACGCTCCAGATTATCTCCAGATTTTGCTAAAAACTGATAAAAACATGTCAAACAAAGTTGAGCATAATTGGAAATACACATGACAATTGCATTTTCTTGAAAGTTTCTAAAGCCTTTTCAACAAATCCATTTTTCACATATCTTGCAATCATTGCATTCCATTATAGAACATCTTTTTGAGGTGTTACATCATACAATCGACATGCCTTGTCTATGCTTCCACACTTTACATAAATGTCTACAAGGGCAACTGCACTTCCTATCATCTCTCTCGCTCTATTTCTCTTCCCTCTCTACATCCTACCCTTTCTTTGAGTCTCTGCTTCCCTCCCTGCTCTACCTCCCACCTTCTCTGTCACTCTCTTCTTCCCTCCCCTATCTACCTTCCACCCTCTCTCTCACTCTCTACTTCCCTCCCCTATCTACCTCCTACCCTCTTTCTGAGTCTTTTCTTCCCTCGCCTCTTTACCTCCTACCTTCTCTCTCATTCTATTCTCCCCCCTCCCTCTCTACCTCTTACCCTCTCTCTCACTTTCTACTTCCCTCCCCTATCTACCTCCTAGCCTCTCTCCCAGTCTTTGCTTCCCTCCCCTGTCTACCTCCTACCCTCTCTCTCTTCTTCCTTCCCTTGTTTACCTTCTAGGATCCTCTCCCACTCTCTACTTCCCTCATGTCTCTACCTCCTATATTCTCTCTCACTCTCTACTTCCCTCCCCTCTCTACCTCTCCTCCTCATTCTTCCCATCCAATGAAATTTCATAAATTATCTTGTTTCAATTTCATCATCCCAATTTATATCCTCATCCATATTTACATGTCCTATTTTTCTGGTTTCCATGTTCTTTGTCAACAAGGGAGAGTAGGTGAGGAAAAGGGAGAGAGGATGGAGATGGAGGGGAGAGAAAGGGGAGAGATACTTGGTGATAGGGAGAAAGAGATAGAGAGTCCTAGTTTTCTTGTTTTGGAGAGAGAGAGAGAGAGAGAGAGAGAGAGAGAGAGAGAGAGTGTGTGTGGGTCATGTTAATGAGTTTAGGGTTTCTTAATTTTAGGGTTTAGGGGTTTAGGGTTGCCCAGGTTTATGATTTATGGTTTAAGGGTTAGGATTTAGGGGCCGCATTATTTAGGGTTTAGGGGTTTGGGGAGAGAGAGAGAAGTTTAGAGTTGCTCAGGTTTAGGGTCATTATTTAGGTTTTATGAGCTTAGGGTTGCTTAGACATTTAGAGGCATTATTTATGGTTTATGAGTTTAGGGTTTAGGGGTTTATGGTTGCTCAAGTTTATGGTTTAGGGGTTAGGGATTTAAGGTTGCTTGAGTTTAGGGTTTAGGGGTTAGGGTTTAGAGACAGTGAGTGGATCGATAGATATTGGGAGAGATAGGGAGATAGAGGTTTAGAGTTGCTTCTAGGGTTTATGGTTTAGAGTTTTTGCATTTAGGGTTGCTTAGTTTTAGGGTGTTGGGGTTAGGGGTTAGGGTTTAGGGGTATTATTTAGGGTAACTTAAGGTTTATGTTTTAGGGGTTAGGGGTTAAGGTTTAGAGGTTTAGGTTAGGGTTTAGAGAGAGAGAGAGAGAGGACTGATAGGGAGATATAGAGGAGATTGAGGGGAGACATAGGGAGATAGAGGGTGAGGGACATGGCCAGAGACATAGGCAGAGAGTTTGAGAGGTAGAGGAATGATAGAGACAAGGAGATAGGGTTTAGGGTTGATCAGATTTAGGGTTGATCAGGTTTAGGGTTTAGCCCCATTTGGAGTTTAGAGAGGGAGAGATATGGAGATAGAGGGTGAGGGACATGGCCAGAGACATAGCCAAAGAAATTGAGAGGTAGAGAGATGATAGAGACAAGGAGATAGGGGTTTAGAGTTGATCGGGTTTAGAGTTTAGGGGTTAGGAGTTTAGAGAGGGAGAGATAGGGAGAGAAAGGGTGATGGACATGGCCGAAGACATAGGCAGAGAGATTGAGAGGTAGAGAGATGATAGAGATAAGGAGATAAGGGTTTATGGTTTATGGTTGGTATATATGATGTATAGAATGGTGTACACAACTAGCATATTAGCGCTTATGGTGTTCTGATGGCTCCTCTGGCTGGCAAAGGGTGGAATGACACATGAGACTGGCTAGGTGTAGAATGATGTTTGTGATTAATAGGTAGGTGCTACTAAGGAGCATATTGGCACACACAATAAACAAAATGGTACAAATGACTAACAGATTGACACTATGATCTTCTAATGGCTCCTGGTGAGGTATTTGTTTGATTTTGATTATTTTCGGGATCATTTGAGATGGAGCTTAGATTGATTTGGGATGGATTTGGGATGAAATGGATTTGTTTAGGAATGATGAGAGGTGAAAAGGACTAGATTAGGAATGATTTGGGAATGATTAGAATGGTCTTAGGGATGGTTTGAAGTAGTTTAGTGTTGATTAGGGAATTATTAGAATGATTTAGGAATAGTTTAGGGATGGTATTTGAGATGAAATCTAGGTCAATTTGAAAATGATTAGGGATGAAGTTAAATTGATTTGGATGTGATTTCAGATGGTGTGAAGTGGTTTAGGGCTGATTAGAAGTGGTTTGGGGATGATTAGAGATGAAATTGAATGGATTAGGGATGATTTGGGATTGATTAGGAATGAACTTGGTTGGAATGAAAGCTTAATTTTTTCATGAACTTTCACGTTATAGAGATTGGGAGAGATAGGGAGATGGAGGTTTAGGGTTGTTTCTAGGTTTTATGGTTTAGGGGTTATGGGTTTAGGGGTTAGGGGTTAGGGTTTAGGGGCATTATTTATGGTTTAGGGTTTATGGTTTAGGAGTTAGGGGTTCAGGCTTAGAGGTTTAGGTTTATGGTTTAGTTAGAGAGGTGAATAGGGAGATACAAAGGAGAGTGAGCCTGGGAGAGATATCTATGTCTCCTCTATCCCTCTCTCTAACTATACCTACATCTGTATGTCTATCTCTCCCTATCTCTCTATCTTGCTAGGTCACTTTCGATCCCCTCTCTCTAACTCTACCTTTGTATCTCTCCCTCCCTCACTATTTGAGGTTTACATGAGTTTAGGGTTGCTCAATAAATAGGGTTTAGGGGAATTATTTAGGCTTTAGGGGTATAGGGATGCTCGAGTTTAGGGTTTAGGGTCTAGGGAATATGGTTTAGGGTTTACGAGTTAGGGGTTTAGGGTTGCTTGAGTTTAGGGTTTAGGATTTAGGGGTTTTTGGTTGCTTGATTTTAGGGTTTAGGGATTAGTGGTTAGGGTTTAGGGATTTAAGGTTACTCAATTTTAAGGTTTAGGGGTTAGTGGTTAGGGTTTAGGGGCATTATTTAGGGTTTAGGGTTTATGGTTTAGAGGTTTAGGTTTATGGTTTAGGTAGAGGGGAGAATAGGGATTGCTATCTCTATCTCTCTAGACATATTGATCCATATCTCTTAATCTATCCCTCGTTATCTCTCTCTCTCCTCCTCTTTATCTCTCTCCCCATCCCTCTACCTCTTGAAATCTCTCTCCCTATGTCTCTAGACATCTCTTGATCTCTTTCCCTATCGATCTATCTATCCTCATAACCTCATCTCTTAATATACCTCTCTCTACCTCACTCTTTGTATTTCCCTATCTATCTCTTCCTTGCTAGATCCATCTCCCTATATCTCCCTTCTATATATATGTATGTATCTCTATCTTTCTCCCTCTATAGACCCCTTTCTCTATCTCAATCCCCATCTCTCCCTCTCCCTTTCTCTATCTCACCTATCCTCTCTATCTCCATGTCCCTCTCTATCTCTCCATGTCTCTCGATCCCTCTCTCTATATATGATAGAGAAATGAAAAGAGAGAGAGAGAGACTCTCCCATGTAGACACAAGGTTACCATTATGTTATCATGCTTACCAGAATGTGCTCGCATTCTGTGAAGCATGGAAAAGGTAAAAAAGCATGTGGGATTCATGTTTTAGACCCCACATGACTGTTATTCCTACTTTTCACAAGTATATCAAACAAAAGAATGGTTTTCATGTTGTTTGAGTAATTAAGAATCATGTTTATATGAATCCACCACCTTTTTTTGTTTTTTCAATGTAGAGGAAGTGATTTTTCATGTTTTTGGAGAAAACTTGATTATTTAAACTAAAAGATTCATGTTTCATGTGTCATTTTGTTTCAAAGCTAATTACCATTGATATATAGATTGAATTTGATGATATATGTTTGTTTTTTCCATAAATTTTACTAATCCTATTCTAGAATTATATAGAATTCATAATCAAACTTGTGAAAAATAAGAATTTAAGGATTTTGATGCCATCTTTTAGAGAATTGGTTAACTGCAATATTGAATTTTAAGGTATGTTTAATTTAAATATCCATTTTAATTCACATATATATGTTCTTATGTTCTTTATGTCTTTAAATGTATTTATGTCTTTATGTTTTTTATGTTCTTTATGTTCTAAGATATATATGTGTCTAGGTATGTCACTTAGTTAAGTCAAAGAGACTCCAAACTCCTCATGTTTCCACCTTGTTTTGGCCCTTCGTGCCTTCATTTCACCTATTTTCAGCTATACAAGAAAAAAACATTATCAAATACTTCATAAAATAATTTTAGTGAACAATTGTTTGTCATACTCATTTTCGAGTGTATACATGGAGCCAAAATTGATTTTGGAAGACACTTAATTTTTTCCCTAGAATAATATAGAAGGATTTATTCCTTAATAGATGCATAATTCAATTCATTTAATAGAACCATGCATGAAATGATAGTTTTCTTAAAAAAAAGGAGGAAATGAGCACCACAACCTATTTGACAAATTGTTACAACTCACTTTGATACCACTCAATCCATCAAAAATATGATGGAGATTATATACAATATCACAAAATTTTAGAGAAGAGAGTTATATACAAATATGTACGGACATACAAGCATCATGACAGAAGATGATACAAAGGGAGTTACAAGGAGATAAAACACTAAAAAGGAGGTTTTCATGACTATATTATAGTCACAAATCTATATAACAGTCCACTGACATATTCATGACCATCATGAAGTTTTTTTTAATTTATACATTACTTAAGATGTCTTTGATCTTTTGTCACAAGTATCCAGAAGGTTATCTTCAATGGTTAATGTTCTTTTGACTATCACAAAGTTTTTGGACTAGTTTAAGACTATTAAGATAGTCAATTTATGTTGATTATAGTCCCCTTTGGTGGCATTCATTTTGTCATGCTTCAAAATCACATCCATACAACTCATCTATGTAAAAAATTAACCATACAATTCATGATTTTCAAACCTAAAATAGTGATTTAATACTCATATAAGAGTCCAAAAAATGGAGTTCAAGGGGCAAGATAGTCAAGAGCAGTCATTGTAATGTTCTTAAGAGTTGATAGGGTAAAAGGGAGGCTTAGTATTAGAGATATACCTTTACATAGCATGATCTCTCAACACCTTATGGTCTCCACAAATTCTCGCAACATAAAAATATGTATAAACAACTTGATTTGTACAAAGTTTCACAAACTTACGTTCTAGATTGGCTTCACAAACTCTCACAATGACTCTTAATGAATTAAGTATCCAAGATCTACAACTTGCACTCAAGGATTTAGACCTTCACATGGGCTTGATGAGGCATCTAACAAGATTAAGTTCACCAACCAAACACAACCAAACCTAATTTCCTTATATGGTTTCAAACCCAAAACTTAATCAATGTTTTGAACACCCATTATCAAGTTACATCATATATATCAAACTAATCTTGACTTCTTTGGACTGTGTGTCTCAAAAATGACCTTTTTTCGTTGTCCTAAAAGGGCTAATTAGGCCTATATTACAAAGGACCTAGCCTTTAAACTTTCCACAGACCCCTAAACTTGTTGGGGTAGCATTCTTCGTGTGTCCAAACCCTCAAAAACCTAATTTGTTTCAAGAGAAACATTCATCTATATACAAAACCACAAAACCCTTAGTTTGGACAAAATTGAGGAGGGTTTATTGAAAATAATGATTCCTGACACTTTCTCCTCAAACCACTACTTCAGACACTTTAGAATACACCTACACATGCTCACAAAACCATCAGACAAACATTTTCTTTTGATATTTTGTCAAATACCCTCTTTGGTTCCTCTTTCCCACATGAAAACACTCTTTAAAACCCTAGGGAATCACACTAAAACCACACCAACTAATCTTCTCTACCTACCAAATCATGAGAACACTTAGATTACTCTTTGAAGAGTCATTCCACTAAGATACAAGTCATGAGAGTAAGTGGAATGACTAAAACATTGTTTAAACCCCAACCAGAGCCCTCACTGGCCTTACACAGGCAATTTGAGAAATTTGGTTAAATCTCCCTCTAAACCTAATGAAAACCTCTCAAACTTGATTCAAAAGAAAGTTAACATAAACCCCTAAAAAATCAAATGAATTTTAAGTCTAGATAGCACCATACAGGGCCATAGTACTGTCTGAAATAGAGAAAATGCAAAGAAAAATGTGGTTACAACAAAAAAATAGAGTAAATGTTCTTCTTTCCTCATCAAAATTTGTGTTTTCTTCCTTGTGTCTTCATTTGGAGACTTATTAAATGATTTTTCAACCATTTTCCAACTAATCCAACCACATTTTAAGAGGATATGACCATAGGATTTATTTTAAAATGGACAAAACATGTAATTTGCATAAGCAATATTATGACACTTGACAAAACTTAACTACTTGACCCCCTTAAAGGACTCTAAGACATACACATGGTCTTTTATAGACCTTATTAAGTCAAAATAGGATTCCATACATGGAAAGAAACATTTGAACTCAATTACATTACATTTGCCATAATTGGCCTTAAGGGACTAGGTACTCCTGCACTGTTTATGACTTTGTATGTTCAAGTGTATACTACATGACTTATATGTGTGTTCAAATGCATACTCCACGACTTATTTATGTTCAAGTTATCTTGATATGAGGTGTCTTATTCAGAAGTTTGTAAAATGTTGTTATTCATTCTGACTGTGCTATTCATTGTCATTATAAAATTTCTAATTATCATTGTCTTATTCTTCATGCTTGTAGAAATCATCATTATGCTGAGGAAATGAGCAAAGACTCTAACACTAGAAGAGTGTGAATTTGAAAATGAGAGGAAAAGAGAAAGAATGATGTGAATTTGGGAAAGTAGGAAATTTTCAAACATACAAGAAGACATTCCACCATTGCCAATTTAAAATTACCGTGACACGTCTAACGAAGCTAAGAGAGATGAAATTGGTAGAAAAAAGGGAGCGAATGCAAAACCTCCATGCAATGAGGAAAGTGAATCTCCAAGTTCAAGGCACTCCATCATCCATAGGTCAAGTTGAAGGAACACCATCACTAGCTTCTCGAATTGGAGACACTCCATCTTTCACAAGTGAAGTAGAAGGCACATCTGCATTTTCTTCTCAAGTTGGTGACACACCATCATTCACACCTCAAGTTGAAGGTACATCATTTTCAACCTTTTCACCTCTAATTGAAGGTACATCATCTATCCCATATCAAGTAAATATTGAAGAAATTCCTAATGTTTAGTCTACTTTACCAAATAAAATGCCTCTTAGAATTTTGCATAGGAGGCCTAAGTTTCTCATTGATATTGATGAGAATGTATTGGAGCCCATGTAGAATAAGATTCCCATGTGCACTTGCCAAAGATATGCAAATAAAATATTGAAATTATTCTTTGAGAATTTAAATGAAACTAGAAGATGTCAACTCTTTGTTGAACTGATGAGAAATTTGAAATTTAGGCCCACTATGAAGATTCTTGGCCTAAGAACATCGAAATATTCTGCAAGAAATTATGCTTGGATGGCACATGTCAGCATTGCGGTGGCTTGCAATGTATGCTAATATGTGAACATATGGAAATAACACATGCAGTTGGAAATGGACTAGTAGAGTTTGTCAAGTATAAAATAGTGGCATACAATACAAGAGATGGTAAAGAAGCAAAGATGTGTGAATATGTTATTCAGAAGTTTCTAGTGTATCAATTTATGCCTAGATTTCATGACAACATAGTGTATCAGTATGTAAGACATGCCCACAGAGCTTGATGGTTGAACTTGCAATTCAAGTTATGCAAGGACCCATTTCTAGTTGGTAGCATTGTTTCAGTCATCAACTTTACAAAGAACTACAGTCTACAGCCACAGTGTGAGGTGCAATCCCAATATTATAACTCGACACAGGTTTCTATATTTGTGCACATCACATTCATTCATGAGATTGATAGTACAGATGATGACATAAAGATCATAAGGGAGTATCATTTTTATATAAGCGATGATCGTACACATTCCATAGAGTTCGTGCAAGGTTGTTTTCAGGTGTTCTATAATGATCTGGCTAGAAGGACCATATCATTTGGTCAGCTTATCGTATGGTCAAATAACTGTGCATCACAATTCAAGAACTCATGGAATTTGTATTGGCTGAGTAGGAGGCATAATATTGTAGGTGTTCAACATATGTGGAACTTTTGTGAGGATAGGCATGGAAAGGGGGAGCATGATGGTGCAGGAGCATGTACCAAAAGAACCATAGCACGAGAACATTTAAAGTATAAAGACAATGCAAAGTTAACAGATGCAAAATCAATCATCAAGTGGTGTAATTGTTTGATGGGTCTAGGTAATGAAGGTAAGTCTTCAGTTCTTAGATTTTTTTGGTTGATAGATGATACTAACATTGCACCATATGAGGACTATTATACACTAACAAGATCAAATGAGCTATACTCTATCAGAAGCTCAATTGTAGGTTCGTGGAGTATACATATGCAGAAGATGGTGTGCTTTTGTTCTCCATGTACAATTCAAGCCTGGAATAAGTGTGAGTCACATGAGTGGGTTGACAAATGGCAGTTTAATTATCTTAGCCCACTTGACACGTATGGACCCTGACAACACTAAAATTAACAGAGATGGAATTGTCAGTTGACTTTGACCACATATTAGATCTAGTTCAACCAGGTAATATATCTACTTGCATAGTTAAATTTGAAATTCCTAATGTTATCTTAAACTTTGTAGTTTTTTTGTAATGTTGACTAATTTCATCTAATTTGATGCACATATCATTGTAGGGCATGTTTATGTAGTTATTGAAGATGAAGATAACAAAGAGGGAACACATTATTACTTGTGTCATTGTGTTGAGGCCAAAAAGAAATTAGAGGCCCCAGTTACAGATGGAGAAAACATCGAATACCCTATAGGCTCACTAGTTGTTATTGGAACATGACTTAGAAGGTACCCACAAAAGAGTGTTAATGTTTGGTTGTTTAAGGACTTTGAAATGCATTGGAAGATTCTTCATTACTCCAACCTTGTCATGGCAACCAATGTTCATTTGATACAATATCAAGGTAGACCTTTGAGCAAGACCTTCTAGAAGATGTGTGACTCTGACCATGAGGCAATACTTGACACAATAAAGAGTAGAGAAGACCCAGATGGTTTGTTGGATTAATTTGTAAGTATGCATAAAACTTTCCTAGATGGTTACTTGTACTTTGTTTTGTATATAAATAGTAGTATGAATTGCTTCCCTCTAGTATATTTATGTTTAGTCAATTTTTCTTTTTGATGCTTCTCACAGGAGGTCACAACTCCAATCCATCCAACTATGAACAAAGAAGCTCGAGAAAAGATGATGGAGCATGATCATCAGATGGCGGTAAGTGATTGATTACATACGTGATGCTATATATTTCATGTACATATTGTTATAGTAATGTGCATATTGTTTGATTGTATTAATAGGTGGAGCTGCATGAGCTTGAACTGTTAAAGAGGTCTACTTGATGATAGAGAGAGAATGAGTCATGTATATTTTTACATATATGCTTGTATGGCTTTGTTTGGACATGCCTATATGGCTTTGTATGTAAACAAAATGTTATGTTTATGACATTATGTATATGACAATTTATATTAAATATTTAATATGATGATGAATTATCCTTGAGTAGTGGTATAACCTATGGGCAGTGAAGGCCTCATGTTTGATTTGTTTTCTATGGTATACATTTGATGTTTGCATCATCATCATCATCATCATCATCATGTTATGCTTCATGGGGTTAGATCTAAGTAATGGATGAAGTTAATCCTAATTGGTCTTAATCCTATTCACTCATGTTTCACTCATGTCATATCAAGATTCATGTCATAGGGTTTGGATGTTAGTTCATAACATTCATGTTTATCATGTTACAATACTAGGACATAGTTGCTTATGTCATTGGTTCATGCCATTGGATCAATGGATTTGGTTGTGGTTCTTCATCATAACATGTCATTCTTTCAGGAATTAGATTGGGTTGTGGTTATTCCTCATGACAAGAGTTTTTTCATGTCTTCATGCTTCTTTGTCCTCCATGTCTTTAGTGTTCTCAATGTCTTCATGTGTCAAGGATTTCTTCAAAGGCATTCTTGCAACATGCTTCAGTTTCATGTAGTGGAAAGGTGCTAGGAGTGACATTTTGCATTCCATAGCTCGTGGGGCCAAATGGAATTTACCAACATGTTGGGGTGGGTAGGTAAATTCTAGGAGAGGTCTCATTTCACATGCCAAGCATCGTAGTCATTCGTGGTAGCAGGCTATCGGCAAAGTCCCTTAAGATCCCTAAGATGAAAAAAATGCCAAACTTTGACGGAGCAGTTCTTGGAATTTCTGGCATTTGGGAATGTTTCATTTGGATGTATAGGTGTACGTGGGGTTCATCTAGAATAACCTCCCTTGGTTTTGGTCAACTCCAGTCCATTTAACCGTGCTGAAATCAAACACATTCTTGCAAAATGCTTTGGTTTCATGCAGTGGAAAGGTGCTAGGAGTGACATTTTACATTACATAGCTCATGGGGCCGAATGGACTTTGCCAATGCATCAGGTTGGATGTGTAAATTCTAGGGGAGGTCTCATTTTGTATACCAAGCATCGCAGCCATTTGAGGCAGCAGGCTATCGGCAAAGTCCCGTAAGCTCCCTAAGATGAAAAAACTACCAAACTTTAATAGGATAATTCTTTGAATGCATGGTAGTTGGGAACATTCTGTTAGGACCTACAGGTGTATGTGGGGTCCATCCACAATAACCTCTCTCGGTTTCATTCAACTCCCGTCCATTTGACCGTGCTGAAATCAAATGCATTCTTACAAAATGCTTCCGTTTCATGCAGTGGAAAGGTGCTAGGAATGACATTTTGCATTCAATAGCTCGTGGGGCTGAACGGACTTTGTCAACGCATCAAGGTGTATGGGTAAATTCTAGGGGATGTCTCATTTCATGTGCGAAGCGTCACAGTCGTTCGGGGTAGCAGGCTACTAGCAAAGTCCCTTAAGCTCCCTAAGACGAAAAAACTACCAAACTTTGACAAGATAATTCTCAAAATTTGTGGTAGCTGGGAATGTTCTATTTGGACCTATAGGTGCATGTGGAGTTCATCTACAATAACCTCTCTCAGTTTCATTCAACTCCTATCTATTTGATCGTGCCGGAATCAAATGCATTCTTGCAAAATGCTTCAGTTTCATGCAATGGAAAGGTTGCCAAGTGCCATATTTTTTGTTCTGCTCATCGTGGGGCTGAATGGACTACTCCAACACATTGGGGTGGGTGGGTAAATGGTAGGGAAGGTCTCATTTCATGTGCCAAGAATCCCAGTCATTTTGGCCTGCAAGCTATCAAGACCTAGCACTTTTCAAGTTTGCCAATAGCTTGCAGCTTGGAATGACTGAGACACTTCATGAATGAAATGAGACCTCCCCTAGAATTTATTGACCCACCCTGAAGTATTGGCATAGTCTGTTTGGCCCCACAATGAGCAGAACAAAAAATATGGCACCTGACAACCTTTCCATTGCATGAAATTGAAGCATTTTGCAAGAATGTGTTTGATTCTAGCATGGTCAAATGGATAGGAGTTGAATGAAATTGAGAGAGGTTATTGTGGATGAACTCCACATAAACTTGTAGGTCTAAATGGAATGTTCCCAGCTGCCATGAATTTTGAGAACTATCCCGTCAAAGTTTGGTAGTTTTTTCATCTTACAAAGTTTAAGGGACTTTGCCGGTAGCCTGCTGCCTTAAACAACTGCGACACTTGAAATATGAAATGAGACCTCCCCCAGCATTTACCTACCCATCCTGATGTGTTGGCAAATTCTATTTGGCCCCACAAGCTATGGAATGCAAAATGTCACTCCTAGCACCTTTCCACTGCATGAAATTGAAGCATTTTGCAAGAATGTGTTTGGTTCTGGCACGGTCAAACGGATAGGATTTGAATGAAACTAAGAGAGGTTATTGTAGATGAACTCCATATGCACTTGTAGGTCTAAACAGAACATTCCCAGCTACCACAAATTCTGATAACTATCTCGTGAAAGTTTGACAGTTTTTTTGTCTTAGGGAGCTTAAGGGACTTTGCCGATAGCTTGCTGCCCTGAATGATTGCGATGCTTGGCACATAAAATGAGTCCTCCCTTGGCATTTACCCACCCACCTTGATGCATTGGTGAAGTCCATTCAGCCTCACGAGCTATGGAATGCAAAATGTCATTCCTAGCACCTTTCCACTGCATGAAACTGAAGCATTTTGCAAGAATGCATTTGATTTCGACACGGTCAAATGGACTAGAGTTGACCAAAACCAAGAGAGGTTATTGTGGATGGACCCCACGTACACCTAGACATCCAAACTAAATGTTCCCAAATACCACAAATTCCAAGAACTACTCTGTTGAAGTTTGGCATTTTTTTTATCTTAGGGATCTTAAGGGTCTTTGCCAGTAGCCTACTGCCCTAAGTGACTGCGGTACTTGGCACATGAAATGAGACTTCCCCCAACATTTACCTACCCACCCCGATGCATTGGCAAAGTCTGTTCAGCCCCACAAGCTATGGAATGCAAAATGTCACTCCTAGCACCTTTCCACTGTACACATGTTGACAACTTTTGTAAAATGAACTCAAAATGACTCTATTGACCTTGCACATGGTCTATTATGACCTTATTAGACCAAAACAAACTCAGTTACATGTGAATCAAACAACCTTGAAAGTGCCTAGTCTCAACCTTCATACTTTTCATGTTTCAATCAGGGCTAATCTAGTAGGACAACAAACCCTATTTTGGGGGTTTTTCTCTCAAATTTCCAAAAGACCTCCCAAATTAAATACAGATTTAGATACTCATTTCAATGTTACCTAACATCTCTTAAAACCAATAGTGACTCCTTTGGACCATGTACCTCAAAAATGACATTTTTTGTTGTCAAAAATAGGCTAATTAGGCCTAGTTTTTAAAGAAACATACCTCTAAACATCTAACAACCCCCTAGACTTGATGGGGAAGCATCTCCCATGTGTCCAAACTCTCAAAACCATAACTAGTTTTAGGAGAAACTATCACTAACATACCAAACCCCAAAAATCCTCAATCTAGGCCAATTTGAGGAGGGTTTTATTCAAACTCTACCTTCCACACACTCTCAGACTTTGCCAACACTTGGAAAACTTCAAAAATGGTATGTATATGCTTTAGGAACCATCTCCTAGTACTTTTAAACATTATTTTAACAAACTCTAGCCTAAAACCACCCTTTCTTACTTGGAAACAAGGTAAAACTTGCCTAGGACCACACCATAGTTGGGTCAAACTCCATCTCCTGCTTCCCTGACTTCATGGACATCTAAAACACATCCAAACCAAACCATTCTACTAAGTTACAGGGTCATACAACAAGTGGAATGGTCTAAAACATCCCTTTACACACTCAAACCCTTGTTTTGAGGGTTACACCGGCAGTTTCAGAAAAAAATGAATATATCTCACTCAAAACTCAATGGTTTCTCCTCAAACCAAGTGCATTTAAAATTTAAGACATACCACTACCACTTCCAATAGATTTGAGTACATGGATGGGCTATACGGGGTCGTGGTACAGCCTGGAATAGTGTTTTTTTAAAAAAATAAAAAATAAAAAATGAATTTTTATTCAAAATTTGTAATACAAAACTCATCTCCCTTCTCTCCTTGGGGTATGTGAGGGCTTTAATACATGTTTTAAGCAATTTCAAATGACCTACAACTACCACAACCAACCACATGGTCAGTTTCCAACTCTCCAATACATGTATACATTACATTTTCAAAACAACCCTTAGAAACCTTTGTGTTACATGACTTTTATTTGACTAAACATGACTCAACATGACTTCAAAACATAGAAAAATGGTCATCTTGACCTTATTACATGTATCAAGGTCTACAATGACCTTATTTGATGCAAAAAGACTCGAATTACTTCAAAACATCCTAGACTCAACCTGTCAAGACCTTTAAATGACCCAATTTTGTAAAAGATGGTGTTGGTGCTTCTGCACCAAAAGCCAAAGTCCAAAACCTTTGAAATGGTATCTTTGGAACATAGTCTAGACATCCATCAAAGCATAAAGCATATAGGAATTTGTCAAATGTTGTAGTTGTAAGTACCCTTTCAGACATGTATGCAAAGTGTGGAAGCATATACTTGACAAACATGAACTGTTTGACATGATGCCTCAAAGAAATGTTGTCTCATGGAATGCAATGATTGCAAGATATGCACAAAATGGATTGTTTGGACAGGAGGCTCCAAATTCATGACAGTTCAGTTTGAGACTAGGCCTAATTAGGCCTCCTTTACAAGGCAACTACTATGCCAATGCAAACCCACCACACCAAACCACTTGGGAACCCTAGCATACATGAAAAAGGAGCCAATTTCACTAGTTTTGGCCTTTAAAACACTTGTTAAGGAACTATTGTATGGACTTCACCCTCTTTTTGCCTAATACATGGTCATATTAGGCCATTGCATCCTCATACTCTTCTATATTCTTGTTTCCTGACCTAAGGCTTATTGGAAATAGTGATCCTACCTTATTCCATCCCATTCCATCAATCTAGAGTGATTAACTTGGTGGAATGGCAAAGAAATACATAGTTTTTAGCCTCAAAACCCTAGTTCAAGGTTTTATGACAGTTTCCAAAAAATGTGATTTTCTCCCTCCAAATTCAATGAAAATGCCTCAAGCAAGATGCAAATGAAAGGTCATTAACTCCCCTTCACAATGTAGGTGGTTTCAGACCATGACAGTACTATATGGATGAGCAGTACGCCTAAGAAAAGTCAAATTTTAGGAAAAGTAGTAGAAAACTTAGTTTTATTCAACTTTGCCCTTCAAAACCTTCTTCACCAATCCCTCCTCGGTGTGTGTAAAGGTTTTTATACATGTTTACAATAGTTCCAATCAATCATAACTGACTTTCAACCTATTTGATCATTGGGTAACCTCCTTATTACATGATTTGTTAAGTTGACAAAGCAACTTCTTACCACTACTTGCATTATTAGACTATTTGTTTCACAACAACATAAAAAATGACTCCAAACACAAATGGCATTGGTCATTTGACCTTATTACATGCAAAATGATGACACAAGACCATCAACTTGTCCAATGATGTCCTAGGACCTTGTTATGACATGCTCCTAGTGAAGATTGGCTATGGCTAAGGTGGTCCTGCACCATGAAATATGTTTCCATGGTGTTGAGTTGTCCTCCTTACCTACTGCATCACCCTTCTAGACATGTATACAAAGCGTGGAAGCATAGACAAAGCATCTAGACTATTTGGCATGATGCTCCAAAGAAATGTCACCTCATTGAATGCAATGATTGCAAGATATGAACAAAATGGATTTTTTGATAAGGCATTAGAAATTTTCAAGCAAATGTGATTTGCAGGTGTAAAGAAAAATTCCACAACCTTAGCCAATAGCCTCCTTGTCTATAGCAAAATGGACATCCATCAGAAGGATAAAACATATGGGAATTTTGTTAGATGTTGTAGTTGCAACTTCCCTCAGAGACATGTATGCAAAGTGTGGAAGCATAGACAAGGCACGTGAACTATTTGGCATGATACCTCAAAGAAATCTTACCTCATGGAATACAATGATTGCAAGATATGAACAAGATGGATTTATTGATAAGCCTTTAGAAAGTTCCAAGAAAATGCAATTGGCAAGTGTAAAGCCAAATTCTGAAACCTTAGAAATGGTATGTTTAGAGCATGGTATAGACATCCATCAAAGCATAAAGCATAAAGGATATAGGATTTTTATCAAATGTCATAGTCGTAAGTACCCTACATGACATGTATGCAACTTGTGTAGAAGCATATATAATGAACATGAACTGTTTGACATGATACCTCAAAGAAATGTTGTCTCATGGAATGCAATGATTGCAAGATATGCACAAAATGGATTTTTCATAAGGCTTTAAAAACTCTTAAGTGAATGCACAAAAATAAATTTCAACCATTTACATAAATTTTGGCACATCTAAAACCAAATTGCATAACTGTAACCAACTTCCTCCTTGCCTATGCTATAATGGGATCTAGAGAACATGGTGTTGACAACCATCAAGGCATAAATGATATAGGAATTTTGTCACATGTATTGTATTTGCAAAGTTGCCCTTGTAGACATGTATGGAAAGTATGGAAGAATAGACAAGGAATGTGAACTATTTGAAATGATGCCTCAAAGAAATGCACAGTCTCACAGAATTTAATGATTGCAAGCTATGCACAAAATGGATTATTTGAAAATGATTCATAAACTTTCAAGCAAATGCAATTGGCACTTGTAAAACAAAATTCCTATAAGAATAATTGATTATCATATTAAATATTTAATATAAACTGTCATATACATAATGTCATGAATATAACATCTAGTTTATATAAAAATCGATATAGGCATGTCTAAACAAAGCCATACATGCAAATATACAAAAATATACATCAGATTAACATACAAAAGTATGTATACAAAGCCATCTAGGCATACAAAAAGTTCCCAAAAACTAGTTTCCTATGGACTTTTAGGAAATAATCGGTGGCCCTTCTTTGACTATGAAGATGGAGAACCAGTCAGTGACACATCCTCTCTCTGCTGTCGAGTAGACCTCTTCAAATAAAGTTCATCCAGTTGCACCTATTAATACAAACAAACAATATGCACATTAGTATAGAAAATGTATGAAATATAACATCACATATGTAATTGATCACTTACCGCCAACAGATGATCACTCTCCATCATCTTGTCTCTCTCTTCGTTCATAGTTGGATGGACTAGAGTTGTGACGTCCTGTGAGAAGTATCAAGAAGCAAAATTGACTAAACATAAATATCATTTATGTACATCAAATGACATGAGATAAAAAAGAAATACAAAATTATGATATTTTCATGTTATTGGCTCATACCTCAGTCAAAGGATTTGTAGACATCATGGCTACATCAATGCCTATCTACGCCGACTCACGAAGATGAGGAGTCTCCATTGTATTTAGCATCTGAAAATCAAGTTCAAGATTATTCAAACAAAATAAATATATAACATTATTTTAAAAATGTATAATGATTAGGAATGGTTAAATTTACCTCCATAAAAGTGGTGGTTTGGCATCCAGGGGACCAAGGAAACTGTGGAGGTGCTGGTGACTGTTGAAATCATCAAATTGTCACAAAATAATATTACCATTGACATATCTAAAATAATTACGAATATGTGATAAATTGCATACTTGCTGACTTGACCTCCTCTCATAACCTACCAATGGATGGCTAACAGAGGTAGGATGAAGACTCTGACCCTGGAATTTCATTGCGCAAACAATTACATACATTATTTTTGACTTATAATATAGATAATCATATAAAATTAATTTCAAATTTCAAATAACAATATACTAAATCAAGATGAATCTTGTAACAAATTACCTAAGAGTTAATACCAAATGTATGTTGTAAGAGATCATCATTGAGAACAAGATCATCCAATATGTTCTACTCCTATATCGCATCACGCTGCCCTTGTGTCGCAGAGTCATGTCGTGCATCATGTGTCTCATAATCACATAAGTTCCCACATGTACTGCAGAAATGTGGGGACACATGATGCCTACTACTCTCACCCTCATCACCCTTCGTAAAATCATCTGCATGTTATGATAGAGTTTAGGTGAGAGTAGTCAATGAATGTAAAGTCTCCAGCTAAACACTCTCCTTCAAAGCCAAAGGGAGTGACCTACATTCTGGCCTCGCTTGGGGTATAGGCACATGTTGTTCATCTCGTTGAGCCTTGGGTCTATCTTGGGCAAAGCCACCACCTCTACCCTAGAACTCACGAATGTCAAAATAATTTAGAATCTTGTTGAGGACAAACATGCAATAGAGTTTCCTCAAAATATTGTGGTACGTCATCATTTTTTAATGGCCGCTCATCGAAGACCATGTACCATCTATCCCAAAAGTTTCAGGATATGTCTTCATTCCTACACCTCTGTATAGGAAACCATTTGCATCTTTCCTCTAATGTTTGGCCATTTTTGGGATTAATAAATTGTGCACATAATTGAGATTTTTTAAATTTTTCCTTCTTGACTTGTTCATATGACAACTTGGCATAATATTGCCAACTCCTCTCCCTATAGTCTTGGAATTTGGTGATTTTTTTCATCACCAAATCTGTGTGAGAAACAATCTCTTGTAGTGATTTTGCAAGTGCCCTCCTATGCTCAATTGTTCCACTTGGATTGTTTAGGGTTTGAATAATAGTTTCAAGATGTTTCTTGTTTTCTTCTATTATCCCTAAGTAGTGTTCTTTATTATCCCTTACATGAAAAGGAGGTGAAGGTGGGTTTTGAGGGTTTGGAGGGTTTTGGGGGTTGTTTTCACCCTCCTCAACTTGATTTAGGTTTTCTACTTCTCCAATAACTATAAATGCAATATAAAAATGAATCAAACATTGCAAACTAAAAAAAATTCTAAAACTAACAAAATCAGACAAACCCTACCTTCTTCTTGTGCTGGAGCCTCCAAATTTGCACGATGATGTCTTTGGCATAAAGGTGGCATTGTGAATTTCTTGTTTTCTCAAGTGCACTTGATTCAATGTCCTCTTTCTCAATGCGATCACATTTTTGCTTGGTTTCTTTACTGCTGTGAGCAGAAAAGCCGCACGGTGAATGATCAGAAAATGGTTTTTTTTTCTTTTATTAAAAGTTAGTTTTGTTTTAGTTTTGGAGATGGTGGTGATTTTTTGGTCCCCCATCTCCTTGCATTTACCCACCCTAGATTTTGGAATTACTAGGTTATATGAAAATTGTCAAAATTTCTACAAAACCCTAGCAATTAAATGGTGAAAATGTAATGCAAATTATTGATTTTTTGTATTTTTCTATGAATTTTTCTCAATACAATAAAATGAATGACTATATGAATGAATGAAATCAATCCAAATTTGAAGACAAACACTCAGCAAGTTACAATTTAAGTCCAAAAACATGGGTTCACCAAAATGTTTGGGGTAAAATTTGGATTTTTTAATGTTTAATTTGTTAGATGTTTGAATCCTCCTTTCACCCTTAACATTCAAGGATTGAGGGTCGAGTGGCAAAGCACTATCACACTCTAGGTCACTATGAGATGTAGGGAAACTTGGATTAGGGTGTTAAACTATCAATTTTCCTTCTCTTATGCTTAATTAACCATTAAAACCCTAATTTTGCAAATACGATAGTAAACAGATGAATTACAAAAAAACCTCTTGCAGAGGGATGTAAAATATCAAATCACAGAGTACCTATTTTCGAGGTTCTGAGGTGGAAAAGTCAAGGACACAGGAGTGGGCGCCCAAGTTGAAGGCCTATATTTTTGTCTAGATCTGAGAACTCAGTCTGCAAGTCTTTCCTACTATTCCAAAGATTTTCTCATCATGGAACTTGGAGGACTAATGAACAAGTGCCCCAGTCCACGGGGCAGATTTTCTTCCTGTTCTACAATTTTGACACTCCAAGATGTCTTCCTGCAACTTCACTTTGTCTAGCTCCTCAACTTGTAACTTGCAACCATGAAAAATTTGGGAGGGGGTTGTGGTGTTTAGAGGCTTGCCTCAGTCAAGCCCTTGAGGACACTTAAGTCTCCAAACATAATTGTTAGATAAAGAGTGTATGCCCTTGTGAGACAGAGGCAAAAAACAAAGGAAATGATGATGAGAACACAATATAATCACACCTTGTAGTGAAGATCTCATGGGAGGAAGATGCTCTTCATTCCGTAAGGAAATGGATGCTCAAATCTAAAAACACAAACACATAAACCACACAAATCTGCTATTGCAACATAATGAAAGCCTCAAATCACCTTGAGAACACATGAACATCATAATTTCCATCTAGTATCAAAATGAATGCCTAAACATGCTTTTATATGTAACTACAAACATTCCCACCAAGATTTCGTAAATTCAAACTTACCGTGTCGGCCTAGGGACCAAATAACATTCATAAACTGACACTAGAAATTTGGGCCTAATCTAAAATAGGGCAGGAGTAGGGCGTAGGTTCCAAAGACCTCCCCCCTATTTTGGGTAGGGTTAAGCTCAAGGGGTCCGCCTAGGTCCAATTTTCCATGATACCTCGGGTTCATTCCTTCGGGATGCTAAACTATGAAGTAAGATGTCCTAAATGCATGTAAAAGACCCAAGAGCTAAACCTTATGAGGGAAAAGTCCCCAAGGGGACATTTTCTGATGTTACAAGAAGAAAGCTAAGAAGGGTAACGAGGCTATGACTACAGATGAGCCTATGAAAATTGTTGAGATGGATCTTGGGCATAAACTTGTTGGTAGTGGGGAAGGTGTGGAGGCTGCTAACATGAGGGTTCATTGGTCTACCCGCATTGATGGAAAACCTTTTGTGAATCCCTAGGGTGTGGAGATCTCTAATAACTCAAAGTTTGTTGAGGAAAATGATGGAGGAGGGAGGAGAGGAAACCCCCACTAAGTCTGTGCACAATGTTGAAGGGGCGAGTCGCTTCACCTCCATGAACAAGTCTAGTTTTGAGGACTTGGGTGAAGCTGTTAGGGTTTTCAAGGGACAAGATAATAAGGGGAATTTCTTGATGTGTGTTAAAATTTCTGAGGATCTGAGGTACCTCTAGAAAAAGATGGAGGGAATGCAAAAGAAGTGGAAGATTATGGCTGAGTTTGTTGCTAAGGCCCTGCATTGGGTGACATCAATCTTCGAGGCTATCAAGGACTTGGATGGCAAGGTCAAGTAGGTGGGACTCAATAGCCTAGGAGACTACAAAGACATGGTTGATTTCTTGGCCATGTTTGGGACTGAACGTCCCTAGTTTCTAGTTGTTTTTGTTGTTTTTTCTATTTTTGATTAGGTGTTTTTTGTCTGTTGTTCATACACTGTTAATGTGTTGTTTCTAGCTTGTTAATGGTCTATAGCCTTGGGGGCCATTTTGTATAGGGTTCTAGACCCTCTTTTCTAGATGAACTAATCAAAAACAATTTACATTACTAGTACAAATATAAAAACACTAAAGTAATACTAAAATTAAATGATTATGTGTTCTATAGGTCTCATTTCCTAGTGCAAATATTTTATTGACAATACTTCTTTTTACTATAATATAACATAAATATGAATACATTATAAATTTCTATAATAAAAATTTTAATCAAATATAAAAATACCAAAGTAAAAAATTGATTGGGATTTCCTACTCTACAACTTCCCCGTCCAAAATTTGAATTTGATTATGAGTGGGAATGGCATTCGACAATATGTGGGGGTTATTGTGGCTTTCTTGCCCCTCCCTAAGAAGGTGTTGTCTGGTACTGGCATGGGTAACTACACTGATCACATGAATCCATCCTTGGATGTAGGACCCAAGGGTTGGAAGGCGGCCCTTATGGGTGTTGTGCATGCTGGTCAAGTTGGTGGGCCAACAATCCACTTTCTGTTTGAATCTGAAGAAGGAACAACATTTAAATTGTTGGAAATGACTATCCAGAGGGTGGTATCAATAATTGAAAACACATTGGTGGGTAATTTCTTTGTCTATCACCCCAACATTAACCTTGTCAGAAGATGGATTGCCTCTAAATTGGAATTGAAAGATAATGTCTCTACCAATTCCATGACGAGTGGTATGTTCCTCTTCAAATTTACCTCCATAGAGGATCTCCTATATGTGTTATCAGGTGGACCATGGCTTTATGGGAAGCACTCACTTTCCTTGTGCAAATGGAGACTTGGGTTTAACCCTAAGGTTGACCTGAACCAGTCAGCTCATATATGGGTTAGGCTTCCTGGGTTGCCTCTAGAATGATGAAGAAATATTTGCTTGGATTGGTAACTCATTTGGAGATTATGTGATTGTTGACAAGGTCACTAAGGATAAATCGAGGTTGGTATATGCTAGATTTTATGTCAATGTTGAAATTCTAAAAAATACTCCCAACCTCCATCATCCTAGAACTTGTGCTAGTACCCAGATAACACATGTTCAGGGAGGGGCAAGCAAGCCATAGGGATCCCCCAGACTATTGATCGCCATTCCCGCTTAGCATCAAATTCAAATTTTGGATGGATTCACATGATCAGTGCAACTACCTATGCCAATACTGGACAATACCTTCTCAAGGAGGGGCAAGTGAGCCACAGGGACCTTGCATGGACTGTCAACTACCATTCTCGCTTAGAATCAAATCCAAATTTTAGGCAGGGAAGTTGTAAAGTAGAAAATTTTGTTTTTTTTACGAGGTTAAAAAATTGATCAAGTTTTTTGAAAGTATGATTCCCCCTTCCTGTGGCTATGGGGATGGGCCCAAGATTGAAGAAATTAGAGAATCCCCATTGATTGAAACCCTTGTTCCCAAATCTGGCTCTAAATCCAAAGGTAAACCCACCCCTAAAAGGACTAGCAAGAGCACTAAATATCTGGGCCATGATGCCAATAAGAGGGAGACTTCCTCAGAGACAAGAGGGTTGGAAATGATAGAGCAAGGTGTCATCCTAATAAAATATCAAAATAAGGGAAGGTGGAAGTTCTCTACGAATTGGCTGCATCAAAATTTGTTGACTTGGAGTTTGATGCTAAACATGGGGAAGATGGTGGTACACCAAGTACTACTAGTAATCCTGTACAGAGTGTTAAAAGGTGATTTCATATAGTTGGCATTCTTTTGTCAATCCTTAGGGTGTTGAGTTGTCAAGAGAGTCAGAGTTTGTTGAGGACACCCTAGGCAAAGATGATGATGAGACCCCTACGGAGTCTGTTCATGAGGAGGAGGGGATTAGTCACTTCCTCGAGATGAACACCCCTTATTTAGAGGATGAGGAGGAGGCTCAAGAACATGAAGGAGACAAAGGGAAGTGTACCCTATGTATCAAAATGGTGGAAGAAGTTATTGAACTCAAATTCAGAATTGAGAAGTTGTAGAAGAATTCAAGGGTGATGTTGGAGTTTGTTTCTAGAAACCCTTGCACCATGTGGCCACTGTGTTTTCTACTATGAAGGATTTTGATGACAAGATCAAGGGTATCGAGATTGATAGCATGGGTGATTATGAGTGTATGCTCAAATTCCTCACTAAGTATGGGATTGATGGGAATCCCTAGTTAGTTTTCCTATTTTTTTGTTGTTTTTGTAAAGTTAGTTAGTTTGGGTTGTTGGTTTTTCTATGTTACTATGGTTCGACTATTGATGTTCTATTAATGTGTTGTTTCTAGCCTATGAGAGGCTTATATTTTTCCCTTTGGGCTATTTTTTACATGGATCTAGACCCTCATTTCCAACTAACTTTATCAAAAACAATACGAGAGTAATGTGAAAATGTTCAACAATTATATGTTTCATAGATCTCATTTTCATTTTGTAGTGTAAATACTTTGTTGATAATATTTCATTTTACTACTAGCATATCTATATTTAAACAATATATCTAAAGTACATCAGAAGATATCATTCTCGAGGTTCCTATTCCACCTATGTGTGGTAAATTGATTAAAAAAATAGGTGCCTCGAAAAGGATATCTTTCAGTATACTTTAGATATATATTTTTAAATATAGATATGCTAGTAGCACCCAGAGTGACAAACTTAATTCTAACTCTATTATATATCTTAAGAATTATTATAATTATATAATATAATATTATAATTATATAATATAATATTATAATTATATAATATAATATTATAATATAGGTTAGATATATCATTATAATATATTATATATAATATAACCCCAACCCTAACCCAAACGTTAATCATGATAGTAAGTCTAACCCTAATTCTACCCTTAAATCTACCTAAACCTAATTCTATTCCTAATTTAAACCCTTATCCCGACCTTAATTCTAACTGTAGTTGTATATATAGATATAAATGTAAAAGACTTTTGGTGTTTTATTATAACTATAACCCTAACCCTAACTTTCAGGCTAATACTAACCCTAACTATAACACCAACTTTAATCCTGATTCTAATCATAGTTTTAACTCTGATTCTAATCTAAACCCTAACCCTAACCCTAATTTAACTATAATTTTAATCCTAACCCTAAATCAAATATAATTCTAATATTTATTTTATCCCTAACCCTAATTCTTACCCCAATACTAATTCAAACCCAAATTATAACTATAACTCAAACCTTAACCTTAATCTTGATAGACATGCTAACCCTAACTCTAATTCTAACCCTAACGCTAATTTTACCCTTATATATGTCCCTATATAATATAATAGGTATGCTAAAATTATATATAATATAACCCTAACCCTAATCCTAACGTCAATCCTAATAGTAATTCCAGCCCTAAGCATAATTCTATCCCCAACCCTAATAGTAAATATATTTATAACCTTAATTCTAGCTTGAACCTAAACCCTAACCCTAACCGTAATTGTAGACCTAACTTCTAATTTGAACCTAAATTGTAACTATAACCCTAACCCTATCATTAATCCTGACAATAATTCTAACCTTAATTTTACCCCTAGATCTACTTAACCCTAATTTTGTTCTTAATTCCAACCTAATCCCAACCCTAATTCTAACCATAGTTCTATATATAGATATAAATGTAAATGTCATTTGTTTTATTGTAACTATAACCCTAACCCTAATGTTCACCCTAATTCTAATCCCAACCCTAACCCTAGGCCTAATTCTAACACTAAGTCTAATGGTAATCCTAACCCTAATTATAACCATAACCATAAATCTAATTATAATTCTAATCTTGATTTTATCTCTAATCCTAATTCTCACCCCATTACTACTTATATTACTAATTCAAACCCATATTATAACTATAACTCTAACCCTAACCTTAATTCTAATAGTAATGCTAACCTTAACTCTAATTCTAACCCTAACCCTAATTCTAACTGTAATTCTAACCCTAATGGTAACCCCAATTCTATCCCTAACCATAATTCTAACCTAACCCTAATTCCAACCCTAACCATCATTCTATCACTAAGTTTAATTCTATCCTTAACTCTAACCCTAATTCTAACTCTAACCCATGTCATAAAACTCATTCATCACCTCAATATTAGTGTTTCATTGTCCCACATCAATATTTAAAAGTTAGATTGCATCACATGGAATTGACCCCTGAATTTCCAAATTTAAAACTTATAATTTTCTTCTCTTGCCCATTTCTTTCCCACCATGAGCTAACTTGGTACACATTTTGTATGATATATCACTTTTAGGGTCTTAGATATGTGATTTCTGATGGCATTATCAGTTTTTAGATTTTTTGAGGGAATGTATTCTTACTTATCATTATTCCATTATTATATCTTTTCTTTTAGAGTTTTGTACTATGCTGTGATCTATCCTTTACCCACCCTAGCCACCCTTTCTAATCCCATTAGGTTCCCATTTTCATATCTAATATACCATAATTCTATCCCTAACCTTAATTCTAACACTGGATTTAGTGTTAGGGTTAGGGTTAGGATTGGGTCATTTCAAATGATTTCATTGGTACAATATTAATTCCTAAATTTATATTAATAGATAAAACCATTCAGTATGGAGTAATTATTTAAAGACGTCATTTGACATCATAAGCAAAACATGTACATTGCCACTCTAGTACTTGTACACACAAGAATAGTATTTGTCAACATAATATTCTTATCTATTTCTTTGTAAATACTCTTACCTTTCCAAATTACACAAATCATTCATATCATGGTTGTTTGATTTGAGTTCCACAAATCACTCATGTTTTGTTTGGATCTCTTAGCCTTGTTTTAGGATCTTACTTTTTTAAACCCAAAATTACAGTCTTTTGGTTCAAACTTTTCTTATTTAAAAGACAATAAAATTAATATATTAAAATTTTAGTAACTATTCTAATAAGCTTGTAGTCTAAATATTTCCATAATCGAGGTCCATTTCTTTCCAATTTGTAATCTATTTTATATTGTGCTGTGTGAATTTTTCACAATACAATTGGATTGTATACCAAAACCCAATTTCTTGAAAGTTATATTTTCAATGCAACCTTGGAAATGTTAGATCTTGTTGAAACAATTTGGTATGTAGCTTGTTAAACACTTTTTAATGGTCTTTATTCTTCATATTTGTTCACCTTGATAATATTTCATGCAACCATGGGAGATACAATGTCAACAATTGACATAATTATAATATTGGAGAATTATATGATTCTAAGCTCTTTTTACGTTGTATGATCTTTTATAAAATAATTTAATTGAATGTTTTATATGTATATAGAGTTAATAGAAATAGAACAATTAATATAGTAGTTATAAAATTTTACTTTTTGGAGGATTATGTATTTAATATCTTCCAAAGATGGAATTCCCACTGTAACCCTAATGACTAATATAGGTTATATATTAGTAATAAAATTAATAATACTATATATACATTGCTTATATTTAGTTTTATTTTCCAAATGTGGTTGTAGTAGTTATTATAAAGGCCCATTAATAATGTAATTAATTAGTTTTATATATTTAGTTTTTACTTTATCTCCAAAATCTCCAAGATAAATAATGAATACTATTTTTAACTTTTAATATAACACTTCGCAAATTTATGAAAGAAAATGAAGTAGACATTTTATGGGTTTGCAAAAAACATTTTTAAAAAGAAAACTTAAATTCAAATAATCAAGGATTTTATAGGTGTTCAATTGACCTCAAGTCATGTGCAATATCTTTTCGGGAATATATATTATGATGTTTGTTGTAGTGCCCCTCCATTCTCACCGTGAATGTGTAGTTTAATGATCATTGACTAAGTTTGACTCAGGTGCAGAATACTCTTTCCACTAAGAGGTATAGAGCATACTTCAAACTTATTTACTAATTATGATATTTTTTTAATTGTATTGTTTTGGAGTAATTATTTATATGAGTTAGTATTGTTCCATAAGAAAATCATATATAGTTATTTTATGCTTTATCATTCCTAATTGATTTCTAATTTTAGTCAAACAAGAAGTGGTGGTTATCCACCTCTTAAAAGGAATCTTTCTAGTTTTGGGTCATTACCACTTTGTAGGAGTTACAGAGGAAATTAATTTCATTTGCTATTTTATGTTATGAATATTTATTTTTAGTTTCTAGTTTATGGAGCTAATGTTAGATTATGGAAGAAGAAGAGTTAGTGGGGTTGTCTTGTAACAACTGGTAATGTCAATACCTATTTCTCTCTTTGGTTATATCATCTAATAAAGATATGAGATTCAGAACTCTATGGGAGAGGGAGAGATTGTAGAGGAAGACAGCAGGAGAGAAAAGAAGTGATTCCAAGAGGAAAACTAGGTATGAAATAATTGTTATTGCATGAAAGATTGTATCTGTAAACTAATCTTTTATGCATATGTGACTTTTTGATTATATGATGTTGGGTTATATGTGATCTTTATCTGCATATTAAAATATGTTTTCCTTCTAAATCAATTTTGGGATCGGCTAAGGAGTAATTTCTACAATGCTTCTCTCGGATTGACTTCCATGAAGAAAAAAAAACCTTTCAGTCAAACTATATGTGCTTAATCAATAGTCATTGCGACCCATGAAATGACATCTATTTGAGGTTTTTGCTAAACCAATCGCGTACCTTGTTTGCATGCAATCATCTAGCATTTGTGGGAATGGTCGAACCCTTTAGTAGAAGGTTTAGAGTAAAGTATTAGAGATATAAGAACAAGGAAACTGACGGAACCTAGACCACAATCTCAATTATACTCAATTCCAATATTAGGCTCTTAAATTCTCATTGATTTTAGGAGTAATTAGTTTGAAGATGGCTTCATGCCAATAATATTCACTGAGTCTTTTACAATTTTTAGTGCAATGTAATTTAAACAGTTAATGTCTAATTTATGAGAAATAATAAAACGCATTGCACCATTAAGCGGTTCTCATTTATCGGATATAAATCTTAAAACTGCTAGTTGCATTCATTTAATAGTTTCTAAGGTCATGCTATTTGGCTTATTACCTACCATTTACATTTTCATGTATGTTTCATCAACCTTTTTAACAAATCCATTTTGTATATATATCCTACAAATCATTGCATTCCATGAGATGACATCTCTCTAATGGATTCTATCAAGCAGTTCTTATGCCTTGTCAATGCTTCCACATCTTGCATGCAGGTCGAATTGAGCCTTTACGCCTACGAGTTGTATTTACTTGAAAGTGTTTTTTTTAAATCTTTCCACAAAGCTATTTTTATGCATATCTTGTGATCAGTGCATTCCATGAGTTGAGATCTTTATGAGGAATTTTTCTATATAGTTCACGGCCTTGTCTATGCTTACACATTTTTTATGCATGTTTATCAGAGTATATTCAACTTCTTTTTGACAAAAATCCACCTATTAAACCGTTATGGAACACGGGCACATGATGATGCAAAAAGGTTGAGAATTTTAGTTTTTTTTGTTATCATTATTTCTAGTCTATATCTATAGCAGTGAGTCTTTGCCCGTGACATTTTTCTTTATAAACCTTTGTTAACTATGGTCATCCATCCATAATAGAATTTGGTCCTAATTCAATTACGTTGCTTTAGAGTTTCTAAACTTGCCCAATAAATTCATTTTGTATTATTTCCATCTTTAATATATCTGACAAAATCTTCCTTGGATTATGTTTACGTTAGGAACTTGAAATAGAATGATTTTCCTACCATACAAGAAAAAGGTGTTGGGCATTCATATGTTTTCATGTTTATCTGTGAAGTATTACTTTTCTACTTCCTTTGATTTTTCTTTGAATCATCTTAAAACCTTACTTCATTTTATAAATCTGGATGGGTGCTTATAATATCTTTACTCCCTTTAGTTATACATTTTTAAACTTTTAGCAAAATCTCTTCTTTAGAATGATTCTTTTGCAGTAATTTCTTAAATCTTATCTTTATTTATATAATTCTACTTTTATATTTGCATTTAAGGAAAGGACTTTCCTCTCTCATATAGCTACTTTACTGTCATTTAATGATGATTTAGAGAATCATGAAACACTATTTTCTTAATCCATGTGTGACCCTTTTATAGTTAATAATTCTATATATATTTATTATTTATTGGTTTGTTATGATCACTAATCTGGCATAATTAGAAATCTTCCTAAATGGATCTCTTCTTTTATTTATTTACTTTCTTTTTAAAAAATAATAATTAGACTTGTTTAGAATCTTGTTTTTTTTTAGAAACTAAATCTCCGTTTCATTAGAATCTTACATCTATTCTTGGAATATTTTATCAAATGAGAATTTATCTTGTTAATAGATGATGTTTCATTGTTATAATTTGAATATGTAGATTATTATGAATGAAGAAGATTATAGATTCAATCTAGTTTTTAGATAAAAGTAGCAATCTTGTTTTAATTGGTTTTAAATTAGAAGAAGTTATTAATTTAGTTCCTTCTTAAGGATTTGGTAGTTTCACTAAACTTTATAAATTTAAAACATCTTGTCAAGTGAATGAAAATGAAATGTTTAATCTAAATAAAGTTAAGTAATTTACTTTAGAAACATTCAAAAGTTTAGTCCTTGGACAATTAAGTATATATGCATGTAATGTAAGTCTTCTTCCTTTTGGCAATGTAAGTGTTAAAACCATTAGTACCATTGATAGCCATAGTGTGTATATAATTTCTTCTTTAATTCTCTTTTAATTAAAATTATATTAGAAAACTAAATCTTTAATGATTTGTCTAGAATCTTCGTATATTTAGATATAACTGGAAACTTGTTGTATATATATTAATTGTTAGTTATATTTAAGTAAATAGCTAGTTATGAAGATAATGTTTTCTTAGAGTAATAGATCTCCTTTCTTATATTCTTATATCAATTTTATAAAATTTTGAATTGTGGTTAGAAAATGATTCACAAACATAGATTTTGGTACTTGGTGAAAGAAACAGGTTTCCATTCATTATAGAATTGAAATCACCTAATACAAGCTTGTTTTGATAAAAAATGAATGATTCCTAAGTTATGTAAAGAATATGTGCGTTGCACTTTAAATGGAAAGGAGAATTTATTAGTTAACAATATACTTGTGATGTTCCAATAGAATTGGGTAAGGCAATTTGATGATATTTTGGGAAATTAGAAAAGATCTGGATCCTTTCCTTAATTATGTAAGACTGACTGTGTGATGTATGATGTTTGTGACTGGAATTTGCACAAATTTCCATGAAAGATTATTGTAGATGGTTTTATAGATGTTTGATTGTACTCATGTTGAGTGAATACTTCTTGAGAATGATAAGTCTTATTTCATTTGATTCATAGCCTTCCTATTTTCTGCAATTGGTATGATGAGTTGAGACAGTTAATAGTTGGAATGTTTTGTATAACTTTCTTATCTTACCCTTGTAGGGATTACTCGTAAATATAAATATTGTATGTACTCTTTAGAACTTGAATGATACTATAGAAAATATTATAAACTTGCTTCTTATGTGTTATTGTATATAAGGGAACCTCATGGTTGTAAGTCTCGTTGTCCTAAACTATGAATTCTCTAAGCTATACGTACGTAGGCAAGGCCATCATGAGCCTCGAGACGTTAGGTCAGCCCCTTAGGGCCTTAGACTTGTCTTTTATGCAATGAATATTTGTTTTGAAATTAATCATGCAGGACTAATGTCTCTTTAGATGTGCAGCTTGTGATTATAAGACATGTAGAACTTTGGAGCTAAGGAGGCACCTTTCCACCTGGCGAATAGATGACTACTTGGCAATATTGGTAAAGGTGTATAAATGTGTATAAACTCATTGAAACGTTTGTATCTTATATTTCATTTTATGAATGTTGGTTATTAAGCTAAATTTTGTAAATTGATATCTTATCATCCTATTGAGTTCATTGTTTCTATTTTCTTGGGTAGGCATTACAATTTTGTGCATGTGTATGTATTCCTTTGGTACATTTGGATTTAAAACAACCATGGCTGTTAGTTAGATCTTGTTAGTAATTAGTAAGGTAGTCATATAATTAAACATAATTGAATGAGTTTTGCATGTTGTTGTATGCTGCTTAATTACAATAATGCAGTCATATTATCCCTAGAGATATTAGTTGACTTGTTGTATCAGATTATGTTATATCTTGTTACCATTAAGTCTATTTTTTTTTTTAAAAAGTTTTCCACCTTTTTAATATTTTAGTTGGCTTATCTCTAGGGTTGCATGGCGGGGCATTACATTTGGTATCAAAGCCAGGTTAGCAGCACTGGGCTCTCTGGTTAATATTGTTGTCCATGTCTAGTTATAGTAACTCTTCTTATGCTTGTGATTGGAACTCTTGTGTTGGATACCATATTTTAATCTAAACACTTAGCTTGATGTATTGGATGGATGAGCATGATATTGACATTCAGCATCTTTTGATATGTAGAAAAAGTAGAGTGAAAGGAAACTGGAAAAGGGAAGTGTATAACAAGTAATGTTATGATTTTGCAAAGGGAATCACATTGGTTATGAAAATAAATGCACTTACGGTAGAAATGGAATTATTTATATAAATGTAATCTTCCCTTGTAAATGTGAGAAACTAGTAACTGTGCATGGGTTGAGTTTTATGAATATCCGTACTTTCTTTGTGTGCCCATGGAATGGTGATACTGGGTACCCATCCATGGGGAATATGTGTACTTTAGGTGTGGAATTAACCATACCATTTTGTGTGTTTGTATGTTTGTACCCGACTGAGGACCAACCTTTGTGTGGTTGAAAATATATGTATAAAAGAGTAGCCAAAACTTAGATTCATAGATTCTCTTCTTTTGGTTCTATAGTCCCTCAGTCTGTGAAGGGGTAGTAGTAGCCACAAATTTCCTTGGGCAGAGTGTGTAGCATACACTTATGACGATGCAGAGCGGTCCCTCACTCAACTAAACCTAAGGAAACGTACTCACTACTTTTCCTTATGAGGGATCAGGGTACTTGATCCATATGTGCTAGCCTAATCCCCACAATTCTTTAGCATCTGGATGGTATTTCTCAAATGATCATCTACCTTGTCTTCACGAAAGGTATGATATGCCACATGAATTGTCAGTTGGGGGTCAAGGTCAAGGACCTGCATGGACAACCCAACTGGAACTATGTGATGACATGTGTCACCACTTGGAGGTCGAGATCTAGGACTTGCATGGATAACCCAAGTGAGACCATGTGCCCCATGTATAATTGGATACCAGCATGTGGAGGGAGGTTTCTTACCCATGTTGAGATAGATTTTGTATCTACACATGTTCTGACATGATGCAATAGGTACGATGCCACACGCCACTGATGTTCCAACATAGTGCTGGTGATGATGCCATGTTGCTTATGGTAGTGAGCTAGGGTCGAGGACACGATGCCACGTGCTTAGACACATGAAGGTGCACTATGAGATTTTGTTATAGCCTACTTGGGTGATGAGCGTAATGGGGCCTCGCACACTTGTAGAGAGATACTCAAGTTTGCTTTCGACAATGTTGGCTCAGTTAGCATATGGGTAGGTCCTAGCCATGTATACCTCTGGCTACGACGAGTACCTGCATGTGCCTTTTCCATGAGGTGTTGCTATGCGGGGTGTGTTCTACGTGTGCCTACTTCTGCAGAGCCACAGACACATTGCCATGCGACATACGGCTAGTATGTGCCTTCTCCGACTGGCGTATGACCATGCCACGCTGAGATGTGATGAGGGATGTGGTTGAGGTGCACATTCCATGTGAGCAGCCAAGGAGTGTGCGGGCCACTTGGTTAGTCCATGCCGCGTGACGACGCGATGTAGGGTGTCGCCAAGGAGTACACCCTGAGCCATGTGGATGGCATGCTCACTCCGCACTACATGAGGGCTACTGCTATAGCCTGACATTGTTCCCTCCTTCCTCATTTGGTGGCTAGTATCCAGTCACACAGTGTTGTATAGTGTAATTTTGAAGATTGTGGACTTTCTTTGTGGTTATTGATGATTTTCTAGTGATTGTGAAGGCCGACACTTTGTTTATATTTGATTATGATGATTTAGCAACACCTTGTGATCTTATTTTCTTGTACCCCTTGTGGTTACATTTGATTTAGTGTTGAAATTATGCACATTTCTTGCTTTATTGTTGGAATTGAATTTTTATTTAATCTTTCTTTATGACTTTGGTGGCTAAACTAGTTTATCCTTATTGTTTTTGATGTTGGCCATGTGTTGTATTGTGATTCCTCTCCAAGGATGTATGAGGTAGACTTGGTGAGTGCATACAAGGAAGCAGACGCAGGGAACCTTGAGGTTGGGGGTATGTGAGGCTGTTATACAGCTAGGACCCACTACCCATCTATATGTGATGACTATCTCTTGGAGGCTAACCACCTTATACAACAAGAGAGAGGTCACTATGACTTGTTTGGATGGTCTCACCTTGTGCATGCAGCCTAACACCAACAAGTCATTGAGTGTGAGGTATGGATTATGTGAGATGGATTTGACTCTCGGCTCATGGATTATGTATCATGGATTAGTATGCTACTTTCTAGTGTCCAGATGGACCCTTGTATAGCCTTGTGATGTGATTCCTGGTGATGTGAATTTGTGTGTATGTGAAAAAAATGTATGTTAAATCATGAATATAATACTTATGAAAAGATAAATTGTGTTTGCATGCTTAAAAAAAAGGTAAAAAATCATGATCTTTTATTGAATATGTTATGAGATTTAGTGTTGTAAAATAATTAAACATGAATGTCTTGTTTATAAATGATGGATATTTAATAGAAAGTGTGTGCTTTATGTGTATAATTATGTCGTTATTTTGTGAAAATGTAGCATTCTAATGTATTGATTGCTTAATAGCAATTTGGAAGAGGAATTTAAATGATGATGCATTTAAAAACATAATACTTAATATGTTTGTGGTATGAGAATTTCTACTAGTTAGGATTCAAATAGGGTGCAATGTTTTCTTTAACATGAAAGATACTGATGGGTGCCAACACTAATATGTAAAAAGTTTGAGTGGTTTTTGAAATGAAAGTTTTGATTGTGTTACTATTGTGACATTGAAAATTAGAAGGGTAGATTATGTTGAAAAGGAGTATATAAGTTTATATTTTAGTGAGATAAATTCCTTCCATAGGCTAACTAGTGTATATTATTTTATGAGATGAATCAGCTTTGATGTTGGTACTAACGTGTTATGTTTCCACCCTAGTTTGTGACTTCCAGGAGTAAGTCGAGTTTTAGGGGGGGAGGATGTAGTGCCCCTCCATTCTCACTGTGAATGTGCAGTTTAACGATCGTTGACTAAGTTTGACTCAGGTGCAGAATACTCTTTCCATTGAGAGGTATAGAGCATACTTCAAACTTATTTACTAATTAACATATTTTATTAATTGTATTGTTTTGGAGTAATTATATATATGAGTTAGTATTGTTCCATAAGAAAATCATAAATAGTTATTTTATGCTTTATCATTCCTAATTGATTTCTAATTTTAGTCAAACAAGAAGTGGTGGTTATCCACCTCTTAGATGGAATCTTTCTAGTTTTGGGTCATTACCACTTTGTAGGAGTTACAGAAGGAAATTAATTTCATTTGCTATTTTATGTTGTGAATATTTATTTTTAGTTTCTAGTTTATGGAACTAATTTTAGATTATCGAAGAAGAAGAGTTAGTGGGGTTGTCTTGTAACAACTAGTAATGTCGATACCTATTTCTCACTTTGGTTATACCATCTAATAAAGATAGGAGATTGAGAACTCTATGGGAGAGGGAGAGATTGCAGAGAAAGATAACATGGGAGAAAAGAAGTGATTCAAAGAGGAAAACCAAATATGAAATAATTGTTACTGCATGAAAGATTGAATCCGTAAATTAATCTTTTAGGCATACGTGACTTTTTGATTATCTGATGTTGGGTTATATGTGATCTTTATCTGCATATTAGAATATTTTTTCCTTCTAAATCAATTTTGGGATCGGCTAAGGAGTAATTCTACAATGCTTCTCACAGATTGACTTCCATGAAGAAAAAAAAAACATTTTAGTTAATCTATATGTGCTTAATCAATAGTCATTGCGACCCATGAAATGACATCTATTTGAGGTTTTTACTAAACCAATCATGTACCTTGTCTGCATGCAATCATCTAGCATTCGTGGGATTGGTTGAACCCTTTAGTAGAAGGTTCAAAGTAAAGTATTAGTGTAGTGCCCCGCCACAAACACCTTGGAAGACAACACATCTAAGCAAGCAAAGCGAATTTTTTTTTTTTTGAATAAGATAACAAGTAAGGTTTAGTAGTTCAATACACATCATTAACTATCATCTTGTCTCCCAAGGTGCCATGGTTGCACTACTTGACAAATAACCAACATAATACACATGCATAACTAACTAACATCGACAAATCTTTCTAACTCTATTACAATATTAATTATACATATACATCTCCATTTCGTGACATCAATTAGATACTCAACTTTAATCAAGATTACATGCATATATTCCAAGTCTATACAAATGAGTACATCATTGTGTAATTTACATCATTACTATTCTGATGACATTTGAATACATACAATCTAAATCCATTGATACATCAGCTAGAACATGAGCACAATAAGTGTCTTCAAAATAGGTACAAGATCTGATGTCTAATACACAAGGAGTGTCCCCTCTCGCTTACAAGTAATGGCAAGGGAAAAAAACCAATGGATAAAGCTCTTCCACCTGACCATGTGGAACCCTAAGGTCCACCCCCCAAGCTAGGAGTTAACATGAGGTCCCCACTACAACATACGGTTAGGTAGACAGTAGGCTATGAGACAACACATGACTATCACGAGTCACCATCACAAACAACACAACAGTACTTCTAGAGGCAACACTTAGCAAATGATGAGAGTACAACTAGGGAGTGCTAGACTGTAGTAAGGAGAGTGTCATCGCATGGTCCTAACATGGGTTACCTAGGTAGTCTCTCTCTAGACACCGGGCCCCATCTATGGTTACCCTAGCAGTCTCTCTCTAGACACCGGCCCCATAGGATGACACATGTGGAATCAACCTTCCTTTCATGATGACAAGGAAGTAGATCTGCCAATCCTAGCCTTCTCCCCTCATCCTTAGTCTGAACTATCACTACAGGCATGAGTGAGGAACCAAACATCTTATTATCTTGTTAATGTGAAAACTACCCAACCCCTAGCTATTTTATTATGTTATCACTGAATTACCAACTCCCAATGGGTTACCCTAGCTAGCCCCTTGGCACCGGCCCCCACATTGGAAGCCACTCCCTTAACTACAACTAGGAAACCCTACACAACAAGCATAGCAAGACATCACAACAACGAGGGTATGGAACCATGCAAGGCATTGACCATCTTGCATAACAACTATCCATATATAACAATACAAAGCATTAACCCACCATAACATAATTATAAGGGCAGGACTCCTAGACCATTGCCCATGATAACACATATTTGTTACAACTCTAAGATTTCCATGTCACCCTGTTCCATATCTTACCACAACACTAGATACAAGACTAGCACAATCAGTTGGATAATAATACAACCACAAGAAGTGCATTTATCATTCATTTGCCATTTAGTCCATACATAACTAGAGATGACAAGGCTTCTTATAACATCATGATCTCAAGACATCTAACAACACAACACATGAATTCAAGACATCCCAAGCTAAGCCTTTGGAACTCTAGCCACACGGGAAGATACACAATCAAAGGCTATAAGAATGGATTTATGACCCACAGTTTGAATCAACATATTACGAGAATCAATTATACTTATGATCCAATTATGCCTTCTTACAACTACTTCCACTATAGCAATTTGTACTTGACTAATTTGTTACATGGGTATAACAAACATCAAGATAAAGCTTGTAGTTTGATCGTATTCTTACAAGGAATAAACCTATGACTTACATTAAAGTGAATTATGTTTAAATATGTATTAAAAATAATCATTTAATTAATCTACATGATACAATTACCATTGACGTAACTAAAATAAACTTCTATTGTCAGTATTATAATCTCAACTTGATTAAAGGATTATAAGGAAAGTTTAAATTAATTTCATACGGATAAGTTTGAGTATTCTGATTTAATTTATAACCAAGAGAGGAACAATGTAAATCACTTCTACGTAATTAACAATTACAACTACCTATAGATCACATACCATTATCTATCTATCACAACATTCATGAGAATATCAAAGTATGTTTACAACGAATGAAATCTAGTTCAAGTCATTAATAAAGAGAAGGTGATAGATTTAAATACTACGTTAGATACATTTATCCATTCTACGAATCAACATATTGAATATTCACTTATCCCAAATCTGATATACATTTAAATTTATCATTTAATAATCTCGATAATAGATTATATCAATTTCGATGGCTTGATTTAAATAAATCACGTGATACAAATAATAATAATAATAATAATAATAATAATAATGATATTAAAAACAATAATAATAATAATAGTAATAATAATAATAACAGTGACAACAATAATTATATTAAAATTCCACAAATCGTTAAATAATTAACGTTACATCTTATTTACAATTTTACTGTAGATAATTAACCACCTCATTCTAACATTATATAAATTGTATCGTTGCATTATGATTATATCAACCATATTGATAGATCAAAAATCTCATAATTTAATCCCATAATCTCTGAAATTAATCTAATTATATCATGCGAATAAATATACTATTCAACCTACATTTAATTTAAACTACTAATCAAATAGTGATTAAACTCAAAGTAAGAATGAATATAAGCATTAAGTTTGTATAGAGAAAAGAACATTGATTTAAATCTGGGGAAAGATAATAGAACAAACTACTCGAGACACGGCAATTTACTTATGAAAGGCAACCCTAAAGGTAAGAACTCTCTAAGTGAATCCTATGTGTGGGAAATACCGTGGCAAACAACCTAACCCTAAAGTGCTATTGGCGTCCTCTAATCAACAACGTATTGTGTGGGGAGGTGCAAGCTACGCATAGCATTGGTGATGGCTCAAGAACTTTCAAGTAAGGATGCAGATTGCAAGTGTATAACCAGACACTTAGCATCTGTCAGATATCATAGTGGAAATGCTCTGATAGACGCATGCACAAGGTGGAGAAGTGAAGGCGTTGCATGATTGGGTTGCCTATTTATAACTGTCACAGCATTTGATTATGACAAGATCAATAACGATTATTGTTGTTTGTCCCAGTTACATACATAATGCAAATTTTATTGAGGAAACGCAATAATTAGAGGGTCATGTTCCCACTTCAGCGCTTGAGCTAGAATACAACTATTGTGTAATAGAAAATGAAGAACCTAACTGTTTCCTTCCTTGGTTCGATGAATTCTTTGAAGCAAAATGTCATGACGAGGCTACAAAAGTCCATCTCTCCCAAGGTCCAATCTAAGGAGAATATGTAGAGTTTGCTACTAAGGATCGATATTTTTCTTCAACATGTTCTCTGTGGTGACGATCCAGTACTTGAAGAGTCTCAACTGACACCCATTCTAGACTGGGAGAGTCAAATACAGGTGATTGAGATTCTTCTTCCACTTCAGCTGCGTTCAGATGATAATGTTTCATCTGAGGTGATCCCAGTCCAAGACTTCGTTGTGTTCAGAATATATAGTTGAGTGTTGGCAGAAAATCTTAAAATTTGATGCTGGGTGTGTGGGTTATCTAGGACTGTGGATGGCTTAAAGTATGTAGATGATAGGTAAAGATATGCTCGAATCCTTTCTTAGGCGGCGTATCTTTCTAATTTTTACACAAATGCATGCTTCTATGTATATTTTACAAAGTCAGTTCACAACTAGCTATCTCCACCATATAGCAATTTCCATAGAGATGTAGAGCTCCTCCATTTGGACATGCCCATGACTTAGAATGTGTTACATAGATGTACAAAATAGAAAACAATATGATAACCAGATGTCAGGCATCATTTACTCCCAAGCCTAAGATAAATTTATTATTTAATCAATGCAATGACAATGAAAATAACCTTTGCATATGAAAATATTTTAAATTGTCTTTAGTTTAATCAACTTGTAATGCCCAAACAGCCATCGAGTTCCATTTTTCTATTTTGAGGAGCAAGTGGGTCGGTACAACATTCTATTTACACAACGTAGAGTGGTGAAGATTTAAACCAAATAAATTGTAATGTATCCATTATGCGTTGTGTGGTGAGTTATAACCTAATAAGTGGAACACTGGATAGCAGCACAGTATTAGCTGCAATGTAAGCCCTACCTGACTTCTTAGATGCGGGTATAGTTTGATTGGGGGGCACGCACCAGTTTTAATGCCGTGGGAGCCCTCTGATGGAAAATGTTCACTAAGAGGATCACCAGGTGAGACCCTCTGACAAGAGGACATGACCATGATATTAAAGAACACACTAAAAGCGTAGGTTAGTGATTGTGGGCCAAGGCTCAGTGGATTGAAATCACGGAGAATAGAGAAAAGATTTTTGTGATTTAAGTGCAAAATGGTCAATTGGGTGGAATTGTGTAGAATTGTACGGAAGTGGAGACTGGGGAACCACTAAAATGAATCTGAAGCAGAAAGGAAATTGTGACAAGTTTCAGACTGAATATAGGCTAGCAGTCACAAGGATTACAAGTCTGCCATTAACAAAAATCTAACACCAACCCTGAGTAAATCCCTTCAATGGAGAAAACACAATTAACCTAATTCTATTAAAATTTCATCAGAAATAGGCATATATCATATATATTGCATACCTAAAATTTGTTAAGCTTTTCCCAAAATCTCTTCTCCTCTGCAAGCCCCTCCTTCCTTCTCTTCCAGAAAACTCCCCCCAACCAGGACTCAGCTCCCCGGATAAATGCTGGGAACATTCTGACATCCCACTTTCTCAAAACCCGAGATGGACTCCTCGGGTAAATGCAGAGACATTCCTTCCTTTCCCCCACAACCCACTCTCTCGTGGGGTGCAAAATTAACTATATTCGAGACTCCCAAATCCTTAATCTTACAAATGACGACACCTGAAATAAATTTGCATATCCCCAAATGTGACAACCCTAATTTTTAAACCAAAAAAATTGTTAGCGATATTTATCAGAAACTGAGTATATTTAATAATGTACCTAAATAATCATAGTGATAATAATAGTAATAGAGATGGCAATAACAAACCCAAAGGTCATCGGATAATAATTTTTTTTTTATCCGTAGAGAAGCAATTTTATTAATTCTTGACTAAATATAATTTCTTTTTATATAATAAATATCTATTCAATAAAGAACTAACTAAACTCATCATGATCCGATATAAATTAATAGGTTTGGTCAGATCTCTCCCTCCACAACATGGTCATTTTATCCTTATCAATACCGTTTTGCCGTTAAAATATCCGTAATCCAAATTTACCACACTATTACTTTAGTTTAGATTTATTTTATCAACGTTATAGATGTTTATTCATTTTCACATGTGCATTTGTTTTCTATTTAATTTTAATCCACTACAATTTGCAATTAATGTTTCATTAAATCATTTATCTGGTTTTATTTATTTATTTACCAATTATCAATATTTAAATTATTTATAATTAATAAACCACACACATAATCCCCTAGCAATGTTTATTTAATTTAAGCTTTAATTTAACCTTATTTAAATAAAATATTAATCATGCATGGATTGACACTCAAATTGGATATACCCTAATTTACAAGGTGATACTTGACCAAAGTGAAACCACATGACATAATGACAAATGACGACAATGGTCCACTGACAGTGACGACAGGGTACAACACTGAAAGCTCATCCTCCTTGAGGATGTTGACTAATTAGGGGAACCTCATGTCAACTCTAATCCACAATTCCATTGGCTAGGGAATGCTCAGACCTAGTAATTCCGGTGGAGTCGATGCCTGGTACCTGCATCCTGTAACGAACAACAAGGTTGTGCATATATACATCTATAACCATGTAATCACAAGCATAATGAACGGAAGTTGCAGCATGGCACGGTACTCGGACATGAGTAATGTAACACTGTTCCGTTCAAGTAACACATCATTAAATAACTAATACCAGTCATACATCATAATCATGATCAAACAACATATTAAACTAATAGTAACATGAATCCATAATCATGTCCATCAACTGTAAAAGCACAAAGTACAAGTAATCAAGCATCATCCTAACATAGATCCATAATCAGCTAGCATAATATCAAAGAGTCCATCAAGCTCAAGGAGATCATAAACCATAACGTAAAAGTCCAAACATCTCGAAACTGTAAACATGCGCTACAAGACTATCATCTAAACCAGAACTGTCATAGGAAACATGAAAATCACATCTGTCATAGGCAAAAAGAAAGGGGCATTGTAATTAGAGATATAAAAAAAAGGAAACTGATGGAACCTAAACCACAATATCAATTATACTCAATTCTAATATTAGGCTCTTAAATTCTCATTGATGTTAGGAGTAATTCATCTGAAGATGGCTTCATGCCAATAATATTCACCGAGTCTTTTGTAGTTTTTAGTGCAATGTAATTTAAACGACTAATGTCTAATTTATGAGAAATAATAAAATGCATTGCACCATTAAGTGGTTCTCATTTATTAGATATAAATCTTAAAACTGCTAGTTGCATTCGTTTAATAGTTTATAAGGTCATGCTATTTGGCTTATTACCTACCATTTACATTTTTGTGTATGTTTCATAAACCTTTTTAACAAATCCATTTTGTATATATATCATGCACATCATTGCATTCCACGAGATGACATCTCTTTGATGGATTCTATCAAACAATTCTTATTCCTTGTCAGTGCTTCCACATCTTGCATGCAGGTCAAATTGAGCCTTTACACCTGCCAATTGTATTTACTTGAAAGTGTTTTTTTTAAATCTTTCCACAAAGCCATTTTTATGCATATCTTGTGATAACTGTATTTCATGGGTTGAGATCTTTATGAGGCATTTTTCCATACAGTTCACGGCCTTGTCTATGCTTACACATTTTTATGCATGTCTATCAGAGTATATTCAACTTCTTTTGACAAAAATCCACCTATTAAACCGTTATGGCACATGGGCTGTAGTGCCCCTCCGTTCGCTCCTTGGATGTATAGGTGAACTGGTCAAGGCACATGAAGGTGAAGGTAAAATAACCGAAATATTCAAGATAAGGTAAACAATTGATGTTGTACAATATAGGTAGATGCTTCATCTATGTGTGGTTTCATATGAAAGATAATGTGTTTTATTGATAACCTCTATTGCGGCACTAATGATGCAGGCTTTGATATTGTTTTGCATTCCAATGTTTAAGATGCCGATCTTACTACAACTGTTATATATTGAATGTATCTCATGTGACTGATTCTGTTAGATTTATTTGTTATGATGGTACTTCTGACACTTATGATTTCATGCACTTGTATGTTAAGTGTAGGGTTCTGTTCAGATTAAGAGATAGATTTGATTTGGTTATGATTATGTGTTGAGCTAATCTAGATTGATATGACGTGGAAGGGACGATGTCACATCACTCACTTGTGAGCACCCTGCGATGTTGCGATTCCTTTTTCCACCTAGTGCTAGCTTATATGCATCTATACATGCTTGACCGTGACATTTGTTGCAGGATGCAGGTACCAGGCATCGACTCCACCTGAATTAACAGGTCCAAGCATGCCTTGGACCCAATGGATATGTTGTTTCAGAGATAACTTAAGGTCCCACATCCCAAGTCATTATCCTCAATCAGGATGCATGACATGTCTAGTCAACCTGTCAGTTCTGTTAGTATGTCGGTCTTGCAATTGATTTATATTTGATGGAGCTTATTGGATAAGTGCATTTTGGCCTGACTTGAGAATATGTTTGATTTGGTCTTTTTGAGAACATGTTTGATTTGGGTTTTGATGGCTGTCCTACTCAGTGGGTTATGTTGTATGCCTATATTTCATTATATAGTCATACTTTAATATTTAATAAGGTCATATAATATTCTTATTATTATTATTAATATTTAATAAGATTAAATTGGTAATTGATAATTACCTAGTTCAAATAATTATTTAAGTTGTTTGAATATGAATTATGTTATTACTACTATTAAATTGATTTAATTAAGGGAAGGTCGCTGAACACTAGTAAACGCACTAACCAGACCCTAGAGTAGAGAGGAGACAGTCCTATCATCCAATTGACGAAGCCTAACAATTGGATCAAGGGTGTATTGATTCAGTGTTACACTATGGTTACTTATAGATTTGTGATAATATGTTATTTATGATGGATATATTTTGGCTATATATTGTACTAACACTTCTTGTTGAGTGTACATGTAGAATAATTATGTCAATGGATGATGGTGGTCATTTAGCCACTTTATGTCTTTCTGTGTGATGTCTGACCTAGGCATGGGGCCCTAAGATCTATTGGCCATGATGTTAAGAAATATTATTTTTAGTTTTATGTGATAAAATGGTTATGTTCTTGTGTGGGATTTAACCTTGTAACTTTTAAAATGATTTTTAAGTGTTTTTAAGAGGTCTAAGTTGTATTTTCTGTTTGGAAAATTGTCTTATGTCCAAGGTACATGGGTAAGAAGTTTATTTTTGTCATTTATAATATTTTAAAAGGTTTTTAGACCCTCCTTTAAGCCCCACTTACAAAAGTGACGAAAATGGGAAGGTGGTTGGTTGAATTAGTTGGGTGGTTGAGTTAGTTGGTTGGTTGAGTTAGTTTTGGGTAGGAAGTTACTCTTTCCTTCTCTTTAAAAACTCTTCATGGAGTGGGGGTGATTTGCTTATTTTATGATTTTCATTCAAGGATTCTACCATTAGTGGGATATTGCGATTGAGGTATCATGTTTTCTTTATTAATTAAATATAAATATTATATGTTTTTCTTTATTGATTAGATGTAAATTTTATATGTTTTTCTTTATTGATTAAATATAAATATTATATGTATCCTTTATTTATTAAATGTAAAGGTTGTTTTTCTAAGGGTTGTTGCTTGTGAAATTGGAAAAGCAAACATTTCAATATAAATCTTGAAAGAAGTATATTTGTTGCCTTATTTGCATGTCATAAACCTAGATCATCATAGCATAAGCGGATCTTGTGTAAGTAGAATTAATGTTTCTAATAAGGTTATGGAAGTAATGTATAATAGTTGTAGAAACCATATTTTGTACTCTAGAATTGGTGATGTTTTCTAAGAAGGTTCCTTAAATTGTTGGGCCTTATTCGTAAATAAAATAGAATGTTGTGAATCTCAAGTTTTGATTAAGATAATTATAGACCAGATTTCCTCTTAGGTCCTTCCCATCTTGTATTCTTATTTTGTTGACAATGCTTAGCTAAATGGAAGTATAGAATGTGGATGTTTGTTACTAAGCAGGGAAAATATGGCTAATTAATAGTAGTAGCCTTTGGTGCTGAATATCATCATTAAGTTCATATGGTTAGTATTTTACCTTTTATTAATTTCATTACCTCAGACCTCTTATTACCTCCTTACGCATAGTTAAACTTTGGTGCTCTCTTGAGAGATACCTTGGGCAATGTATAGTCATGAGACTTTAACTCTAGGAAATGTTGATAACCTTGTCCTGTTTTAAAAGGGAGTTATGTTCTTAATAGTTTAAGGAATAGATATCAATCATGATGTTAATAGAATTCTAGGTTTATTCTTTTATGAGTAGGGGAATCAATCTTTTATTGCAGGTTATTATTGTAAAGAAAAAAAAATTAGTATAAGACTTTTGTAGTACCATCATAGTAATGTTATCATTAGAGGAAATGTTCTTCAACTCTTTATTAGTGCATTATAGTATGCTGCAATTGTGGTTAAATATGAGTTCAAATTAATTATTCTACCTAACAAAAAATTGTATTTAGGATTGAATAAGTGGTAATTAAAGTGTATTATGTTAAAGTTGTTTAGTATCTAATCTGGTTATAATTGTTCTTCATTGCATTTGAAGATAGGATGTTGTATTGAGTTGGACTATGACTTATTCTTATTTTGATTTACTAGAATGGCATCCATACTAGAATTTAGCTAATTGGGAACTCCTTGTGTAAGAAAAGTTTAATTATTGGCATAATAAAGGTTATGTGAGTGATCAAGTTTGAATTCTCGATACCTAGCTTGTCTATGTTTTAATCCAAGTAATGTTGTTAATAATAATATGTTGGTAGAGTATTATGTCTCATGTATGAGAACTTTAGTTATCATAAATAAGGTAGGATGTAGGGTTTGGATCTTGAGGTTCTTAGTGAGTATCGCATCTTAGTTTAAAAGTGATATGCTTATCATGTTATTGAATTAAGAATAGAATCATTTGTGATCTCTTTTAGATAGTTTAGTTCTAAGCATTGCTCGTCAAGTGTCTTTTCGAGTAATGGTTATTGCTAACTTTTCCTAGTAGTGAATTAAATGTTGAGTATAAGTGCTAACTCTTTGTTATAAGTGTTTTGGACTTTGATGAGATGTTGTTTGCATTCATAATGAAGTCCACATTCATGGATCCCATTTGATATAATAAATTATGTTGTTTATATCTTCTTATTTACAAGGAATAGTAGAATAATTGAAGTGAATGTTGTATTGATTCATGGGCATCTTATGAGTATGGTACTGCTTTGAAGACCCATGGTTAGTATGTCATATTATATATTGCACTTAGGGTATGTTATTGGATTGGTCTATTTGAAGGAGTTGTGTTTTTAAGAGTAAATGTTAATGTGGGAATTGTTGTGTTTCAGTGGTGTCTAGTGAAAGTTTATTCCAGAGGCCAGTAGGGGTGGTTGTGGGTTTGATCCTTGCATTGTTGCATTCTAGTTGAAGAATGAGCTTGTTTTGGTTTTATGTGATGTTGACTTTCCTCTACTTATGGTTTATATGATTTTCATGACTGTGTAAGAGGGATAATGCCTTGCTGAGTATATCTAGTCCTGTTGTTATGTCTTGAATCCATGTTGTTGAGCTCTTCTTGAAGGTTGTGGTTCCCTATTGTGTTGAGCTTGTTTTAATATTCTATGTTGGTCTGTGTTAAGGATTGATTTTGGGAGCAAGAGGACCCATGCCTTGCTTTGGATTACACCTTGTTATGGTTGAAATGTTGGAGCAAGAGGACCCATGCCTTGCTCTGGTGATTTATTATGTTGTGATTGGTTGTAAGATGGTTGATGCCTTGCATTGTTATGTATATATGTTGTCATGATGATAGTTGTTATGTTTGATGGATAGGGTTTCCTAGGTGTAGATAGGGGAGTGGCTTCCAATGTGGGGCCGGTGCCCAAAGTGGCTGCCAGGGTAACCCATTGGAAGTTGGTAATCAAGTGATAACCTAATAATTAATCTAGGGGTTGGGTAGATTTCACATTAACAAGATAATTGGATGCCTCACTCATGCCTGTAGTGCTCGTTTAGGCTAAGGATG